>NW_019014686.1:841620-864506 GCF_000150535.2 Carica papaya
AGAAAATCATCTTTCATTCCATCAACAACTACTGCACTAACTGTACAGTGATCTGGGTGATCGAGTCTGCTTTGGTCACAGTTCATTGGAGTAGAGGCACTCGAGGCAAGTTGACGGAGATTAGGATTCTCCAGGGCAGCTGCAACTCTTTCTTTATCATTCAATTGCTTATTAACTGCAGAGAAGACAATTTCAGTCAGACTTCAGGAGGAGAACATTGGCTAAATGTAATCAGATGATTAGTTTGTCTCATGAATTGGAACTCAAAAAATACAAGAGGGGTTTTTTCCTTTTATGGTGTTAAAGAGGAATAGCTTATCTGCAGCTTTCGCTTTTCTATTTCCAGTTTAATCATTAATCTATTCAGTTCTCCAGATGTTAAAAGAAGAAAAACATCAACAATAGTCCTAGTCATATTGTGTTAATGAAAAGCTCCAAATCTACCCTACATGCTGGAGAAATGACCAACTGCAGTTTTGCTGGGTTCTTTCTACTGTCTTTTTATTCAAATCACTAAATCTGTGTAATCCTTCAGGTAAGACGCCGAGAAACGAATAATGGAATGAAAAGGAGAGAAAAAAAATATAAGATGATTCTAGCTCCTAGGTATGCAATATTTAATGAAATTACTCTTCTTCTATGGCTAAGAGAAGTCACCATTTTCTCTTGGTTCTTCATAATCCATATTATCCAATTCCAATTCAAAATCCAATCACCTGATCAAGTTTCAAGAATATGCGATATATGATGGACTTAATAGGATTTATGCAACTTTACCTGATTCTTCATTGGCATGAGATCCAGGAGACACTTTAATGTCAAGCTGTACAACCAGGCCATGAACAAAAGTACGAGAAAACAGGTTGATGATAATAATTAATGAGTAATGCC
The DNA here is from genome assembly GCF_000150535.2 of Carica papaya. The sequence continues at coordinate 842,512 of NW_019014686.1, forward strand.
AGATGAAACAAATCTCACACAATTAACACAAAATTATCCCATCAAAAAGTGCAGACACAAGGCAGGAAGGATAGAATTTCATAGGTTTCTCTATAGCTTTGGTGGTGAGAAAACACTCTCTAGGCGTTTGGGGTTACTTTTCAAGCAGTTATTAAGTATGTAAATTCATATTTTAAAAAATACATAGTTATACGTTTAGGTAGACCACGGATTAAGGTAAGCAGTTAGTGTTTTATTTAAAAAAATAACAAAGATGTATATATATTTATACTGCAAGCATTTATTATAAAGTGTTTCACATACTACTAATTTTAAGAGGATATCAAGAGGCTAATTAAGTAAATTAGTTAGATAAAGAAAAATAAGAACCTAAAATAGTTGGGCTCGAGGTGTTTGTTTTCTATATCCTTAAAATCACTAAACATCTACCAAACACACTACTTTTTCTATTACCAAACATGAATATTGAAGCATGAGTGCTTAAAACTTCTTATAAACATTAAAAAAGGAATACCAAACATTCTATAAGAATCTAAAAAGTTACTATTGCCATGTTTATTTTCTACCTTCTTAGATTCTCTTTAATGAACCTAATAGACACCTTGTGCTTTATGTTACCAAATGTGAATACTGGAAAAGAGGTACTTAAATCAACTTATAAATATGACATGGTCGGGATATTAACATCTAAGCGATAATCAGAATATCTGATCCAAATAAAGAAACAAATATTACATTTTAGATGTAAATTTAAAACCCAATCCTGAGATCGCACTTGACCATCAGTAGACAAAACAAACTTAAGCTAATTGGATTAATTTAAAACTCAGCCTGCCAAGTCCAGAGGTTTAAAGGAATAAATATTAATGGTTACAATTTCAAATCGTGTTCAATAAAAACTCAATCCTCAAGTGAAATTAGCAGTTTTTTAGCACCATATATAAGAATGATTTGCGTAGACGGGTGTGACAAACAGAAATACAATTCAATATCCCCATGAATCTAGAAAAAATAAAAAGGTCTTACAATGACAACCAAAATTATTCATTCAAGTTAACACAAACACTCTACTAAGATGAATAGTAATTTTTCGCATTTCACCAAACTATCCACATCAATGTCTCCAAGAATGTGTTAGTTTCAAATTCATTTCTCAAATAAAGCACATAAATAATCCAGAGAGAACAAACAGTTAATCTAAATAAAAATCCCATAATCTATACAAAAAATGATAGAACAACTGACCTTAAAATGTGGCGGGAAACACTCTTTTAGCTTAACTCTCAGGCATAGACCAATCACGGTCGCCATACTACAGTGCTGAATTGTGGGCGTGAAGGTTATCCTTGAAAAAACAAAACACACAAAAGAAACCATCTATTAGAGGATGATGAGAAAAGCAAAATCCCATTTAAATTGGCTTCAATTGATCTAAATTAACAGATAAAACACCAAATCCATTAAAGATAAAATGAAAAGAGACAGGTTTTGAGCTAGCAATGTAAGTAATACAATTGAAAATCAATAACCATAGCTGGTATCTACTTCCACAATCTTCAGGTTTTGAGTAACATAGAGTTAGTTCAAATTCTTATTAGAAAAAAAATAAAAAAAAATAAACAAAAACCAAAGCTTAGTAATACTCACAAAATACGCCCAAGCTTCTCATCAACTGTAATCGACTCCTCAGAAAGAACGCTAAGCTGCTCCAATGAATACGGATGCTCTGGATCTCTTATATCTCTCACGAAATGTACCAATTTGAGTAAAGGATCGCAAATTCATATCAAAATTTCCTCTACATACAACTCGGATTAGCAATTAAACGATCAAGCGAAACGAATCAGTAATTTCAGTCCCAATTTCGAATAATTAGAATCTAAACAGACGACAAGACTAAAAAAAAAAAAAGCCCCGTCTAAATTTGAAGAAGAGAAAGCAGTAGTACTGCTTGAAACAAACTGATTTTGTGAAGAAAAAAAAGAAATAAACGAAGAGATATCGTAGATTTCGAGGGATACAACGGCGTCGTCTCCGTGAGGATCTTCAGTTCGAGCTACTCTTTCCTTTTTGGCGTGAACCACTGGGTTCGCATTGATCAGTCCCAGAGTCATCTCTCTCTCTCTCTCTCTCTCTCGTCTCCGTCTGTTCTTCTTTTCTGACTCTTAAGTTCACGAGCCGCGGTCTCAAAGTTGACTGTACTTGGTACAGGAATGATTGGCTGTTTTCGTCTCTGTCTCACCATAACCTGCCACGTCAATCCGGTGCCGTACTTGATTCGTCTGAATTTAATAATAGTTTTTTACTTTTTTTTTTAATAAAAAAAATCGTGTTATCATAAAACAAAAGCACGGCAAATTATTAAATATATAATTAGCCTCTTTATAGCACATATTGTTTGTCATTTATTTAAATATATAATTAATACAAATATATTAATATATATTTTATTTAAATTTATTTTAAAACAACAAAATATACGTTAAATTTATTAAATATATACTACAAAAGTAATGCTTGTAATTATTTAAAAACTAAGATATAAATATTCTTCTGAAATAAAAAATAGCCAATAAATATGTGAACAAAATAATTAGGAAATGTTAATGTTAAACAATAAAACATATATATTAGAATAATTCAACGATATTTAAATAATTTTTATATTGTTTGGTACTGAATTTTTTTACATTCAAAATAATTTAAATTTCTTCAAATAAATCAAATATCTATACGTAACTCCCTACCTATGATTATATATATATATTAATCATAATATGCTAACACTGTTCAATATGATAACAAAGATGATTAAATTTAAATACATTAAATATATTTTTATAATTATTAAAAATATTATAATTTGAATATTATCATATACATTGTATAAATTCATTAATAATATGTATGAATATTAAATAAACTAAAATTAATAAATTTGAAGCCACGTATTTTTTTTTTTTTTAGAATATAAAATATGTACGTCAAATTTACAAAACAGATAACAAATAGATAAATATTTTATTGTCCATCCAAATTCATGTCCTTAATTTTCCTATTTTATAAGTTGGATTTAAGTGGACAGCCAGGTCCCGTAGCTCAGTTGGTTAGAGCGTTGGTCTTATGAGCCGAAGGTCGCGGGTTCGAGCCCCGCCGGGACCAGATTTTTATTTTTCATTTTTCTAACCCCGGAACTTCAGTTCCGGCCTCCGGGCCATTTCCTTAATGTTATCATTATGATTCATTTTTCGAAATATAATTTTACTTTTGTTAGCTCATCTCAAAATTTTTATTAGTTATTTAAAATTAACTCTTTAATGCATTTATATGTGGAGCTTAAAGGCATTTTTTTTGCAAGTTAATTATATATGTTTATCAATTTATACTCTAATGTCACAGTTTTTTTTCCTTAAATATTTGTTGCATTTGTTTTTCAGAATTTAATATATGATTTTTTAAACATATTTAAATTTGGGATCAAATTTCAGAGAGATCATTGAAAAAAATTTAATGGGCAGAAGCAAGCCTAAGTTTACACACTTTTTAAAATTCAGTTATTAAACTTTTAAATTACTTTTTAATTAAAATCAAAAGTTTTTACTCTGGTTACATAAGTTCTCATTTATGCAATCTTATGTGCAAATGTAACGTTATGGCATACAATAACATCTAAATGCAATCTTTAAACAGGAATTGTGAATCCATTAAGAAACCACAGGATTTCGTTAAAACAAAGAAAAAAAGAAAATCCCATTTTGTTGCAATGATCAAGGATTGTTTGGTAACTCAGAATTCAGATTCTTTTTCTTCCCAGAAAATCGGTACACAACAACACCAATCCTGGATCCCTCACTTGGCCGATCCGCGTGTATAACATCAACAACAAACAGCTTCTTTGCCTTCTTGAAGAACGAAGAATCCTTCTTCCATCTTCTCAAATGAGCCATAACGAACACCCTTTCCTTCTTCTTATTCTCATCACCGCCGCCATTCAAAAGCAGCAAGCGCAGTGTCTCGATTAGAGGATCATACAGATGATCGTGATACACGACGTCAGATGCTAGCACAAGGTCGAAGTCAAACTCCTTTTCCATCCTTTCCACGTCACCGGGATCTCCCCACTTGAGCGGCGCCGTTTTGACCCTCCCGCCGCGACTGGCCAATACGTCGGCGTTCGCCTCGGCGTTGAATTGGAGGTTGGGGATGACGTGGGCGAGGTCTGTCACCATGACGTCAGCCCCCAGCGTGGCCGCTGCGGCGATCCCGACGAGGCCGGTGCCAGAACCGAGCTCCAAAATTTTGAGAGGCCGAGTACTTGAGCCAGTGGATATAGCGGTGAGGGTGGAGGCGAGCGGGCTGTTGCTAGGGTCACAGTGGTCGTTGTCCAGAAGAGTAAAGAGAGTTGTAGCTGCTGGCCAGAGCTGGAAGGAGAGGCCTCGTGATGGGAGCTGCCTTATCACCACCGTTGACTGGATCGAACGGAGGTAGTGGCGCTGTAGTTGCAGGTTTCCTTCACCGCTGTGTACTGTAGACAAACTATTACCGCCATTTTGATCTTCTGGTAGCAGAATTTTGAGAGGATCTACGTCGTCTTCATCGCCTTCCTGGCTCGCCATGATCTGGAGTGAGCAGCTGTAGTCGAGTACAGTCTGATGTATACTCTCTCTCTCTCTCCCTTCAGATTGCCGCTTTCTAGGACAAGAAATGGACGACTCAGTCTCTGACTAGGGATTTTCGGTTCCTACGAATTTCCAATTTCGCCCTCGCTTCGTTCCAATGTAAACTGCTGGTAAATTTGAAGGACCACACACCAGGCTCAGTAACTAGTTAAGTGAGCCCAGTGGGCTTTGGGGCGACATGGTAAAAATATGGCATTTTCAATATTTTATGGGCAAAGTCATAATTATATAGTTCCGGTGGATATGAATGCAATGTGAAGAACTCTTGTTTGATCTGGGAGACTGCGATTATCTAAGCCACGAGAGTGGGGAGCGGGAAGAACGAGGCAATTCACTGAGAAGCAGATATGATTAAAGCCGTGATGGTGATGAACACCCAAGGCAAGCCCCGTCTTGCAAAATTTTATGATTTTCAGGTCTGTCGAAACTTTGTACATGTTATATGTAATATCACGATCTTTTTTTTTTTTTTCCCGTAAATATCATTTCAGTGATTAATTTGAGTTCAATTGTTGTGTGAATTCAGCCTTTCGAGAAGCAGCAGGAACTTATGCGCGGTATCTTTTCAGGTTCTCTTTTCTCTTCCGCACAAGCACGATTTTATTGAGGTTAAATCTGTTCCAGTCGATTCAAAACTTTGTTCGGATGAGATGAAAGTGTTCGTTAATAGCTATCACGGTTGCAATTATGATTTACTCTAAAATTAGATTCCACTCTGGTTTTTGTTTTCTTTTGGTCGCTTTTATGCTTAATTTCTTCCTTTTCGTTTCGGTTTTGATTCTTGATCCTCATACAGTCTTGTGCAGTCGAGCCGAGAATGTAAGCAATTTTCTGGAGGCTGATTCAGTCTTTGGCCCGGTATTCTCTCCCAACTAATTCTAAAGTTGTATAGAATTTGAAATGTTGGTTGTCATAGACTAGTTTTTTCTTTTATTTGTGAAATTTCATATGTATTATTCTTATTTCATTTAGAATTTATCTGAAACTAAAAATTCATGTTTGGAACAACTGGTGTATAAAAATTAATATTTTCGAATCAATTTACATTTTATAAAATTCATTTGTTCCACGCTGCACGTTTTTTTTTTTTAATACTGTTGAGAAACTGGATAACTTGAGTAGCATGCTTGTGATGGAAGTGGTGTAATTCTTATCTACCGGTATGAATTCATCTGTGAAGCTTTTTGTGGAAAAAAGTGTTGTGTAGCATCCTTGTGTGCTTTTGTATTAGTAGTATAGGATATGCAAGAAACTTATACTCATCTATCTTATCTTTCTGCAGAATTCTCGCCTTGTGTACAAGCATTTCGCAACTCTTTACTTTGTCTTTATTTTTGATAATTCTGAAAATGAACTAGCAATGCTTGACCTGATACAAGGTAAATTTGGTACCTCATTTACTAAGGATTCATGAATAAGACACTATCCGGGATACTGAATGTAAGATTTTCATTGGTAATCTTACATGCAGTTGCTACTTCATGGTTGATCCTTCCTTTAAAACTTAATTATTTTCCTTTGGATATCTGCATGATTGAATGCAATGTTGGTTACAACCTGATATGCATATCGTGGGAGATAAATTTAGAAAGGATCATTTTGATAATTGAGTTATCTGTCAGTTTGAGGAATGGCTACATCACAGTAACAAGAATATGAAACAATGATGGACCACTAATCACTATTCATTATTTGCATGCTTTTCATGTTGTTACTAAATCCAGCTTTTTCCTTTTTATTGAGCATGTTCTTTAATCTGTTCATATCCATGATATTTTTGGTGGATAAGGCCCAATTAAGGCAACCATAGTTCTATAGGCAGTTTGGGATTATTATAACAACTCAAATAATGGGTTCTACCATGGTGCCTTGGAGGCATAATGCATACAAGCAAATCTTCTAATGTTTCAAAATAAGTAACTTTGTGTAATAATCCAATATTGTGTAATTAAGTTACTACACAATGTTAGATGATTACTATAAAAATTATAGTATTGTTAGAAAGTTACACAATGTCTCCGAATCACTATAGGTTCTCCCTCAAAGAGAAAAGGCAGGGTTCATGTCTTAAATTGCAAATTTATCATTCCATGTTTTGTTGACAAGCAAGGTCCATCATGGATAACATTGTTTATGTTAATTCGTGTATTTCCTCTTTTTAAGTTGTTTATTTGATTAGAAGATTTGCTGACTCGACTTTATCTCCTTCAGTTTTTGTTGAAACCTTGGACAAATGCTTCAAGAACGTGTGCGAGCTTGATATTGTGTTCAATTATAGCAAGGTTGAGAATTCATTTCATTTATTAGTAGCAATAATATTGCAATAATCATGTGCGTTGCTTCACTGTTTATGGCTGCTAATTTACTGCAGTATTTTCATGATATGCAGTTGAACTAGGGATTTCATTTCCAATATATATGTCATCATGAGATGAGCTTCCTTGTTCATGTTGCTCGATAGATGCAAGGATTCCTCTCTCTAGTTCTTTCTCAGTAAAATGTTATTAAAACTGAACCAATCATCAAACTAATCAAGGCCCTGATTTAATAGTTGACTAGTGATTTAGTACTGGAACCACTGGTTCAAAAATTTATTTATAAAATAATAACTGCTAAAAGTGCTAACAATTTATGTTATTAACATTAAAAAAGTGAAAAATGTTATGTTAATTATCATCACAAAGGGGTAATTAATTTTGTCTAATTTCTATGCTTATTTGATGTGTTCTCAAATTGGGCTGGTTAAATGTCTACTCTTTTCTGGGTTTGTCTGATTAGTTTGATTCATTCTGTGGTGGATCTCAATTTTCAAGGTCTTATTCTTTTCTATTTCCTTGGTAAAGGGAACATGGATATTAAAATCCGAGTCCCATCTGTTTTACAATTATAATATAGGTGAATTTAAGATTCATGAATCTTTTGTAGATGCATACTATACTAGATGAGATCATATTTGGAGGTCAGGTGCTGGAAACAAGTTCCACAGAAGTTTTGAAGGCTGTTGAAGAAATATCAAAGTACTCTCTCTCTGTCTCTCCCCTTCTCCCTCTGTGTGTGTGTGTGTGCACTTGTATGTGTGCATCTGCATGCATGTGTATTTGTTTGTTGAGGTTGGTGGTGTCTGGTTTGTATTATCAGATATGGCTTATATGGACTTAACAGCATGAGGTCTCTAATATTATGCAGGTTAGAAGCATCTTCCAATGCCATTTCACTTGTTTCCAAATCTGTCTCTAGTTGGCGAGGTCGCTAGTGCATTCCATTACCAATGAAATAAGGAATTCTGCTTTATAAAAATGTTTTTCTTGTACTTGTGCATAGATGATATATATTCTCATCAATGGAGTCGATTTTGTTGTATCATATACTGTTTCTTTCAACGGAGCTTGTTCAGCAACTGAGCCTGTAATCTTATCTGTGAAATGATCTTTATATTCCTTACGCTCTCGTTGGCAAAGTCGGTAGAACTTTTTGTTAGACTGGTGAAAACTGAAAAATTGGTTTCTTGTACTGGTGGACAGATTATGCATCTACACATTAATATACAGAGATTGATTGTTGGATTTGCTGTTTCTTTCAATAGAGTTTGTCTAGCGTGTGAGCTTCTAATCTTAAGCATGAAACGGTACTCATTCTCTCTACACTTATTGAGGAATTAAACATATTACAATTGCTCTTCTAGGGTGTCCTTGGATGGAGTGGATTAGATTGAAAAGGGGAAGGGAATGGAAAATTATTCTAGTTGGGACATGAAAATATCTTTTAGTTTTATTTTTTAAATTCATATGTAATCTTGTATGTATAAGAGATGTATATTTGTGTAACACTTCAACTAATTTTAAGATAGCAAATTGAATGTAGAGTTTAATTATTTTAAAGAGTTGAACCACCATGAGCTGCTGCAGTCATACGCAAGTTTACTTACATTTCAGTATCAATCACGTAAGCTGCACCCCAGACAACACAAAATCATACTCTTCTGTTGCCAAAAAAGATAGAGAATATTGATAAAACAACTGATGTAATCAGCCTTACTTCCATTCTCTCTAAGAACTTCGATCATCGGTTTTATCCAAGTTTCATCAAATACTAAATCCTAAAGACTTGCCATGATCACAAAATTAAGAGAACAGGAAGGATGACACCTTGGATAAGCATCAGGGTTTAGTTTGGGAACTTGGGAAATCTCAGAATGATTAAGCTCCTGATTCAGCCCAAATAAGAGAGCGCCATCCAAACAGGACATGAACAGGGAAGGTTTTTCTTTTGCAGCCAACTCTCCATTAAAAGGAAATAAAAAGAAAGACAAACAAACAGCACATTGAACAAATACACAGCTGAGCTTGATATAGAAGAAAGGAACAAAATTGGGGTTAGTGAACCTGGTGATGTAAGGGCGGAGGAGGCTTTGGAGGGAGCTGCAGCGGAAGAACATGAAGCCAGGAATAAGCTCCTTCAGTCACGATTGCACCGCCGGTGATGTCATGCTGCTCAAAATGTCTAATGTCATCGAATAATTGTTATAGTTACAGTATCAAGTTCTAATATGTTAGACCATAATAAATTGTCTAACATAACTAAGAGCATTGTTGAATGGATTTGAATTGTGTTGTAAATAACATTTTCTTAATATTGTTATCCAAATTGGGTCGTCAAAAACTAGTAGCAATAACTTCTGCACTTTGCCTACAGGTAGATTTAGGAATTAGAATCTTTAGTACATATAAAATGGACAGCCTTGTAGCAATGCAGCAACTGGATACCAACATTACTACATATATTTACATGCAGAGTACAGAATTATAAACCCAGCAAGGACGAAACAGGCACTTAATATTAGCAATTTCCAGAACTGGCCTGAAAAAATTCCTCAACCAGAATGTTTTTTGAAATCTTTAAGGACAATACGGGCAGCATTCCTACCAGGTGCACCCATCACTCCACCTCCGGGATGTGTTCCGCTCCCACACATGTACAAACCTCTTACTGGTGTCCGATTATCTGACCTGTATATTAAAATAAAACCAGATTTCAGTGTTACAAGGGCTAAAAGATACAGAGGAAGCTTTAATTGAATCTTGATTTTTACCCCAGATCATCCTAGTCAATAGTACTTTGAGTTTCAGATGTTAGAAATTACCATCCTTTGATAGGGGGCATCAAGAAAAGTGAGTCTAAACCCATGGCACCATGAAAATATTACCCCCTATTGCATAAATAGAAAGGTAGCAAATTCAATATTAGCAGCCAAAAATATGTTTGTTCACAATTGTTATTACTATTCTATCTCAAGTTCATTTTATATTTCCTTATGCTGAAATAGTTTTGTTACTAAAAGATACAAAAACATCTATGTTGTCACTCATGGATGTAATAATATAGAGGTCTTGACCATGGATGGAATAAACTGCCTGTTAAACCAAATTCCCTTTCGAGATCTGGTGGTGTTAGTATGTCAAAGCCAATGACCGATGAGCTGAAGCCAGGGGCATATTCATCAATCAAATTGAAACATCTCCGCGCATAAGATTCCTACAAAGAATCATCATTTAGTAACTGATAAACGTGGACAACCTCATAAATAATTGGGATTGGCAAGTTACTGCATATACAAAAAGCACAGCTGCATGCATACAAATATATAATGCTGTCAATTGGACTTATAACTGACTTTGTATGGAGGATCTTCCCAGCTACCATCTGAGGGTTTATAGGGTGTGTATTGTGTGAATAAGCTAACAACATGCTTACCTACAGAAAATAAATATGGGGTCATACTGCAGGTGAATTTAGTTATGCAACTCAGGATTGAATAAGGACATAACTTTTGGTCTTACTCCATCTTTTATCAAGCACGTTTAATAAAATTTCAGACTTCATAGACAAGATGCATATGGAGTCACACTAAAAATATCAAGCAAGCCGTGAAAAGATTAATGGTAGTTATACCATGAGGAGAAATAGTTTTATCCATTGAAGAAGGAATTGTCGTCTCCATAATAGGCCTTCTTGACGGCAAGCCATTCCAAGCATCTCGACAAGCTGAGCCAATCTCCTCAATGCTAATGGATTGTAATTGAAGACGATATATAAAATTAAGAGTGAGCGAAGCTATAAAGTCAATGAGTTTATTCTTGTCTTTTGAAAAAAATTAATAAGTATACAATATACACTTAGAAAGCTCGGGGATGATTTTCTGTAAAGTCCCAAAATTGATAGCCATGTGACATAGTGGCAGCTCGTATAGAAGTTCATGCAGACAGATGAAATATACTGTGAGGTATAGAAACTTGCAGCAAGTTTAAATACAGCATAGGAGCATGACATTCAAGTTTAAAATACAGAGGAGAGCAGGAGATTCTATGTTTTCCATGATGAGTGTATTGAACACGTGGATCCAACAAGATTTAGAGCTGATGAGTATCAAAAGGTCTCAGCGAATATGTTAGCATGTACCTTTCACAAGCAATGCGAATAACAGCTGTATGCTGAAGGCCCACCTCTTCGTGACTCGACTTTAAGCATTGGAATTGAGGCAAGTTGTCCACAGCAACATTAATTTTTGTAGTTCCCTGTTCCAGTTCAGCAATAGACCATAGTCAGTACATCTTAAACAACCCGTTCTACTTCATCCTTACCCCTACTTCTCCACCCCCTTCTTATTTTACCAGTTTTCTCCATAGAACTCTTTCAAGCATTGTGTTAATAGCAATTATACACCTCCTTTTTGTTCATATTAGGATCTATATCACCCCAAACACACACAAACTTTTTAAAAAATCATATTTACTTGGCTGCTTGATGAAAGACCAAACTGGGAAACTATGACAGATACTGGTTAACGCTGACGAACAATTGGAAATAACTAATCTTACAGATGTATAATCTGAGTACTTGATTGCACAAACAAAATCAACAGGTAGGACATCTTGAGGCATCAAGTCCTGTCATAAGAATAACTTTCTTAAAAAGAAATGGCCATTAACAGAGGTAAGATGAGAAACTTATATAAATCTATATTTTCATCATACTGATAAAATGTTTTTAAGGCATACTTTCTAAATGTATCAATAGTTTTCCAATGCTCCATCAGATCATAGAAAGACAAAAAAACTAGGCATTTACCATGAAAGTCTTGTAAGGAGTTGCATTTGACAAAACAACTGAAGCATTGAGTCTTGTTCCATCAGCCAGTAATACCTTCATTCTTAATATGGTAAGACATCTGGAAACTTTGACAAAATACTAAAATCATTTACCAAGTCTGGTCATTCAAGAAATGAACTAACCCCATTTACAATGCCGGTGTCTTCAGTCATAATTTTTGAAACCTATTTAGCAAGATTCTCAAAAAGAGAAACATAGATACCTCATAAAATGCCAATGCAAGCAGGTCTCATAAGACTACTAAGAGATAGATATATATGTAGAGAGAGAGATATTGAACTAGCCTGTTAGATGCCAGACAGAGATGAAACAGGGTTAAACAAGAAGAAAACATTAGCATTTTGGTTAAGCCTCTATGTCAGTCTGCTGTACCAACTAAACTACAAAATTTACCCAATCTTGTGATGGTCTCATTGAGAAATATGTGAAAGATCGAAAATTAAGTTATTTTGCATGGAAGTATCCTTAATATGAAGTGGGATGACTGAGAGTCTAAACATTCTGATGCAACATGAGAAACTTGTATAATTACGGAAAGAATACAATATACCTCGATGTTTGTTAGAATGTATGCCCCAGCTTCCATAGCAGCACTAGTTATGGCCTGGGATACTGAACCCATGCCACCTTCAACATGCCTACAAGCAGTGCCTGATATCAGTAATTAAGCTCATGTTCAAATGGCAACAGATATGAATTTGAGAACATGATTGATGCTGCACCTCTAAACAGTGATATGAAGATCATGAATTTAAATTGGTTCATAACATCGATAGGTGTATCTAGCTGTCAAAACAGAAATTGGTGTAAGTCTTATATAATCATCAATTTCATGTTCTGGGAAGAACAAGAAAAGAGAACCATAGTATTGATCAAGTTCATAACAGGAACAAAAATGGCAAAAAGTGTGGGGATAATAGTTCAAGTTTGACAGTGTTTGGTGATATACAACAACCCAATTGATCACAGTTTGAGAGTGTGGATATAGGATACTTACATCCAAATATTGCGTTCACCGTCTATTTCACCCACTACATGATGTAGCAACACATAGCCACTCCCAGGTGTATGAATACTTGCCTTCAAGACAATAAATTTGAGAGAGATTAAACTAGCAGGCAGGATAAAAAGCTATATCCACCAGACAACTGTATCTAAAATGGTAAGAAGAGTTTACAGAATTGGAAAAACATACCGTAATTAAATTAAAATGTGGTTGTTCACATGTTCAAGTTTTGTACCTTGCAAATAAATAAAGCCTTACCATACTCCCAATAATAGCATCTGCTGCTAGGGTTGCCTTCAGGACATCAGTCTATAAAATAAACCAAGAAAATGAAATTAATAAAATTAACGTAGTTTATGAGTGGCTTGCTTAAAATGAATGGTTAATAAGATAATTATAGTATTCAAGAAATCTAGAAATGTCTTTTAAGACAACAAGATCATGAAGTAACTATAAAATAACAGTGCAACTCATAATATGCAGAGCAGTTTAAAATCCAATTTCAGTTTCACATTGTTTATAGAAAAGAAATTCAATACAGAGATTCATTAATGTCATGCTACCATTTAACAGTCCAGGCACATTAAACAGACCAACAGGACTAGGAAAAATTCACTATTCAGAATCTTTGACGTTGGGGACAAAAGAAAATCCATGAATTCCCTGTCCAAAGAAATATTGTAACACATATTAACAAAAGGAAAAACAACAATTAGGCAGATACTGCAGTAAAATGGATACCTAATCGATGAGGAATAACTTATAACCATTTCTCCCAAAAAATTAAGCTAGTAGATAACCTATTCACTATAACTTATATAACTGCTATCCTCACACAAACCGCTCCCACCGGGTCCCTGAAGGAACTCAATCATGGGATAAAAATGACTGAACGAGAGGCCTAACAACAGATTCAATAACAAAAAAGATAAATGGATAAAAGGATCTATCCTAAAAAAGATTAACCCTTGCACCAAATCTTTTTGTCCCAAGGCGAGGATATGCTGTAGACATTGAGCCCAAAATACTGATTTCTGCAACTTATCTCTCAACAGATGTTTTACAGACGAACTTTCACGTAGAGTTTTAGGACTGTGAATCTAAAAGAAAATCCATCAATTTACAGAATTTGTGTAACTGAGCTTCGTATCTGCAATGCAGGAAGAAGAAGAATTGCACGGCAACATGAATAATGCTCGGAAAAAATAAAAAGTTCATACATATTAGAAACTAATGATATCAGACTATTGAGTATTGAAGTTACAGAAAATTGTATCGATTAACACGCCTACTTTAATTATATATTTGCCTCCTTTTCTCAACTTCCGGGGCTGCTAAAATCATACTCACAAGCAGAGATAGGTAGCGTGGATAAGATTCTGCATCGCGCTTGGAGAATTTTGATAACTCCAAGTAGTCACGTTCCTTGTTTGACCCCAAAAGGAGATAGCTCCCGTCCAAACACAGCGTAAACGACGAAGCAGTTGGCTTCAACAACTTTAATCCATGCCTCTTCAGCGCCAGTTCCCTTCGTAAAGAAAATTTTATACGAACCTTTTACAAATAGCTCTTAAACACAATATATTAGTTTATATATGTATATATATATATACATGTATATACCTAACAACGGAAGGGCGGAGGAGACTTTGGAGGTAGCTGCAGCGGGAGAACTTAAAGCCGGGAATGAGCTCCTCGGTGACGGCCGCTCCGCCAACAATGTGGCGCTGCTCGAGAACGGCAACGGAGAGGCCGCCCCGAGCCAGATAAGCGGCGGCCGTCAAACCGTTGTGGCAGCCGCCAATCACCAGTGCGTCCCATTTCTTTTCCTTGAGCTCGCGTGTGAGACCGGCGCTACTGTTGCTAGAGCAACTTCGCCACATTTCTGAACCTAAGGAAGCTTTGTTGGTCTGTAATCGACGCCGAGCTCATTGACTGGCCCTTTAATGGAGTATCGTTTCATAGTGACAGAGGGTGTCACCGTCAGCATTTTCATTTTCTTTGCTTTCTTTCTTTTGCAGGAATCAGGATGACGGAATTAAGGTAGCTGAGGTGGGACCCTTGAGAGTTTAAATATTTATCAATAATTATTGTTTAAAAAAATGAGAAAAGTAAAATGGTAACATAAATTAATTCAATAATTTTTTTAATCCATACCACTAAATTTTAAGAGTCTAAATTCTAAGTTATTTGTACCATATGGTTTAAGTTTTTATATACAACTTAATAATTATATATTTTTTATTATAATTTTAAAATATTATAATATCTCCATAAATACTTAATTTACTCACATTATATAATCATAAATTATATATTAAAAATTTATAAAATTTAAAATTATATTAATTAAAATTACTGAATTAACACACGGTTTAATATTATTTATAATGTTTTGAATTTAAATATTATTAATTTAATAATTTTTTGGATTCAAATAATTTGTATTAAAAAATTTAAGTTAAAATTATTAATAGTATGATTTAAATTGTTATATAAAATTTAAAAATTATATATTTTTTTAATACGAGATTAAAATATTTTAAAAGTACGTTAGTTATGTAAGGTGAAACATATTACAGTTATGCGCATGATAATTGTGGTAATAACCACGTGTCATCCTACCATTGGCCAACTAGCATAAAAGTCAGCACCGCAGCACACTTAACAGTAGATGTCAAAAAATGAAAAGGCCGATTATCATGTGTAAATACCGTATTAGTATATAAATATGCACAGCCCATCTACACGACACAGCATCTTTCTCCGAACAAAGCGGAGCTCCGACCGAGTAGCAGAGGAGACATGGCCCCGACCAGAAACCGAAACCCGTTTAAGGTTCTTACTTTCCACTCATGTCTTTTTCTGTTAGGTAGCCGCAATTTTTTTTAGTCAACTGTCAGAGTTTTTTATTTTTTATTTTTGAAAGCTAAAAACCCAAATGATATAATTATTGGAACAAGCTAATAAGCACTTCTGTGTGGCGTGCTTGGTTGGATACTATAGTTAATTAAAGCTAGAAGCGACAAAGAAAAACTAATGTTATGTATAAATATATATTTTATAGATATATAGAAACACTTTACAATCTGTTTACATGATGGGATTCTGAGTGTAAAATTAGTGTGAGAAATCCTTTAGGAGAGTTTATATCTTTGTAAAAAATTTGTGAAAATATTATTTAAATGTACCTTTTTTTTTTTTTGAACAGATTGTGCTTGGTTCAAAATCAATGGCTAGGAAAAGAATTCTAGCTGAGATGGGATATGAGTTCACAGTCGTGGTATGTTCTTTCTCCCTGTAATTTTTCCTTTGAATGTTTATTTTTTCTGTTTTTATCTTCCATTTCTTGGTAATATCCTAATTGGGTTTTTAGGGATTTTAGACTGCAGATATAGATGAAAAAGAAATTAGAAAAGAAAAGCCTGAAGATTTGGTAATGGCTCTGGCTGAGGCCAAGGTATACATGGCTTCTTTACTGGATACTTGAGACTTGCTTCATTTGTGATTTTGGGTACATGGAGTTGTATTTAAATTAGGTTATAGACGGTTGGATTATCAACTGGAGGAACTTTTTGATTTGTGCCATTTGTGGTTCCTGCCAAATGTTTGAAAAAATGATTCAGAGAGAACCCAAAAAATGATTTTCAGTTATCTCTATAATGGGCTTACCTTGAATTCTTTTCCTAGGCAGATGCTATAATATCAAGACTGGAAAAGACTAGTGAAATGGAGGAGGAGGATGATGGTCATGTCACATTGTTAATTACTGCAGACACAGTAATTGCTTTTACTCTTTTTTTTCTAATCCCTTTTTTGCCATTTTGTTAATAGTCCAGCTCAGTCCTTTTTACTTATCTCAAAAGAAAAGTACCCCAATTCAGTATATCAGAAAACAGCTTAGAGCTAGCTGTATTACAATTCAAGTGATTACCGCATGAAATTAATGAATTCAATCTTTGTTACTTTTTGTTTCTTATCACTTTATGTAATGGATTTGGAGGTGGTGGTTTACAAAGGGATGATCAGAGAAAAGCCATCCAGCAAGGAAGAAGCAAGAGAATTTATCAAAGGTTTTTTTTTTTCTTCTTCTTGATGGGTTTCATCTTATAACATCTCTGTTGTCCACTATAGTTTGGATGCAGCATAAAATTTGTACGTGGTTGCAGGTTATTCTGGTGGTCATGCAGCAGTTGTGGGATCTGTACTTGTGACCAACTTGAAGACTGGAATAAAGAAAGGAGGATGGGATAAGGCAGAGGTATGTTTCAAGCTTGCTTGATCTTCATTTGGCAAATAACTTGAAGTATGCTATTAGAATACTTATCAGATCTTTAAAAGTAACTTTACGTATTCTGTTAGAATTTATTTGAAAATATCTATTAGATGCTTAAGGGTGCTTAAGTTAATAGTCTCACAACAGTTAGGACCTTCATTCAATTTGTCCAAGTAATTTAACTTGGGACATCCTAAAATGGTCTATGTTGCTTGAACTCGCGAATAAGTACTTTGTACGGGTATGAATCCAAGTCAGAATTTATAATTTTTATAACCAAAGATAAATATATTCAGTCTAATAGTGCAAACGTTTGATATGGCTACCTCTGTTTATTTGATATTAAAGTCATAGAACTAATATAAGTTTTTTGGAAGCTAAAAGTTGTTACATACATAACAAAATACAGTCTTTAGAACAACTTGTTTAACTGATTAAACCTCTATTATACAAAAATGTGAAGAATTTAGACATTCAAGAACATCTATGTTGTTTTATTTGTTCTATTTCAACTTGTAAATCATGAATTTTCATCATTGTTTTTGTATTGTAGTATATCATAATCTCCGTTTCTAAAATATTAAGTGTCCGACATGTACATCAGCTACCAGACATCGATCATATAGCCACACCAATTTCATGTTGCGTCTGACACTGGTGCACACTTACATTAAAAAGTCTGAGCGCATCCAGTAGATTTTGCTCTTCTTTTGTAAAGTAATGCATTTTCATACATAAAATGACTATTTTAATTTAACCACAGTTCAAAATTTCCCTTTATTGTTTGGCTGAACTGTTCAAATATTAGCTATTTTCTTGGGTTTGGAAGTTAGCTATCAGTTGGTAGTTTGAGTTTTGCAGGTTTATTTCCACGACATACCAGAAGAGGTCATTGACAATATGGTAAATTACTCTGTAATAAACTCTCTTATTTCACTTCACCATCTTCACAGATTGAATAATTTGTAAACAAGTGAATTGATTTAAGCCTTTGACTAGATTGAGGAGGGAATTTCACTCAATGTTGCTGGAGGTCTGATGCTGGAGCATCCATTAACACTGCCCTTTGTTGACACTGTGGTCAGCTCCTCCTTTCTCCATCTGCTTAAATCACTTGCTCATTTATTACTTCCTGCTATTTTCATCTTCATACTCAAATTTCTTTTGCTATACTAGATCCATACCTTGTTGGTATAAACAAGTTTCTGAATTTTCATTTCAATTTTCTCCCATCTTTGCAGACTGTAGGCTGTCAAACTAGTGCTTGTGAAAAGCTTTAGCTGAACTTTATTTTTGTGATTATTCTATTGTGTTTTAATTTTATAAGATTAAATACAACTCAATAAGATATTTTTCATACACTGGTACAGCGTAGTGTATTTTAAGTATTTTCTTGAAATCAGTACATATATATATATATATATCTGTATTTTACCTCTAAAACTCGATCACTGCTAGTTTGTGAGATTTAAACATGCGAGTTTTAGGCTTTAGGGTTTGAAAAAGAGAAATATATTATACTCCCTAAAATTTTCTACAGTGAAATTGATTTCATTTCCCGATATAGAGGAGGCTATGTCAATCAAGCTATATAAAAATTTTAATGTCTTTTCTTCTTTGATCTATTTGTTCAATTTTCATATGGCACAACAGCAGTTTCATTCATTGAGCTTTGAAGGTTTTTTTTCTCTTTTATCTGTGATCCTTCTAAAATTGTTGAAGTGATCGTGCATTAAGCTATATATATATATATATATATGTACATAATATTTATACAAGAATTTCATCTGAGATGAGCATCAATTTGGTTTTGACAGGTGGGAACAGCTGATACTGTGATGGGACTTACTAAAGCTCTCACAGAAAACCTCATTGATGAAGCTCTATAGCTCTTACTGCACTCATTGCAAGTCCTAATGTATGAAGTTTATGTTCCTGAATCCTCTTCATTCCCTTTTTGTCATCTCCTTATGGTTGATAACTGATAAAGAATCCAAGATAAAGAAATGGGAAAAAACAAGAATGATTGATTGTGAAGTTCGATTCTGCCATTTAGGCTAGTAGTTCTATTGACAAGTATTTCGGTATTTAGAACATAATATTTTTTTTTATAATATTATGAAGTAATACATGCAAAGAAATTGTTGAGATATTTGTATTCATTGCTATATACATGCAAATTTTTTTTGAAAATTTCGTTCATCTAACTGGAACATAGTTGGGAATTTGATACTAACTATTTATTTATAATCTGGTTATATCATATCCATTTATCTCCACATGTGCCCTTGAACTGTCCAAGTTATGGGATTGTTCATTTTAACATATACATCTATAAATTCAAGTATATGAGATTGAGAAACAAGACTTGTAATTGTTGATCACATTATTAATTTTATGCCACTTATTAATTAATGGGAGTCTAGACCAAGACTATGAAGAATATAAGGGGGAGAAAAAGTTAGTCACTCAATTAATTAAGTGTTCATTAACTTCACCTATTATTTAATTTAATTTAATTATTTTAATTATAAAATTTTAATTAATACAAAATATTCATTCTTGTTGTATAAACATAATAGACTAGTTATGATTTAATTTAATTTAATTACTGTAAGTATTAATTTTTTTTTCCAAGAAATTTAAATTGAAAAAGAGAAATAATAATTAAAATATTAAATAATTAACAATAGATATCTTACCTATGAAATGATTAATTGTTAAAACATGTGCTTATGCTTTTATCTTAATGCTTTCTAGTTTTTATTTTTTAAATTTATGTGTATTTAATTTTTAAAATTATTTAAATTAGTCATCGATAACAATAAAAAAAATAATAATAATAAATATTATTTTACTAACAATTCACGTAAACATAACTTTATCGGGTTTTTTAAATGACAGTTTTTTTACAAAAATTTATTTTAAAAAAATTGAAAGTAAATTACCAAATGGATACAAAAATTGATGCAAGAACTTATTTGAAAATACAAATTGTACAGAATATTTCGTCCTCAAATTAATTCATTCACTTCAAAATTGTCTTATACAACCAAAAGCCAAAAGCATCAAAATCATGAGTCAGCAACCCCACACAAACAGATATCCAGAATTTGGCTATATGCGGCCCACGACAAAACCATAGCTAAGGCAAAAGTTAAATACAGCTGCATAATAACTCAATCAAATATCCTCTTTTGGATGTAATAGCCTTCTGCAGTGAAATGGCTTGGACATGAACTAGTCAAGCATGTAGATCCTGGATGCAACATCCTGAACCAACCAGTCGAATCCCTCGAGCAATCCTTCACCTGTATATGCACTGCATCCCACAATTTTCCAGTGCCGGCTTTTATCCATGGCTTCCAAGTTCAGTACCTGCAAACACAAGTTTAAAGTTATATTTTCCAGATATCCCTCTATTCTCCAAGGCCATTTAAGGGTCTATGGAGCTGTTAATCTCCCCAAGGAAAGGCTTTGGTAACTTATGTCTAGTTGTAGAAATTTATTCTGATCGAAAATATGGCTTTTCTTCACTATAATTTTCAAATTTCGGAAAATGATAGTGAAATATAACACAAACAAATGAAAAATAGTTTTTATACTCATGTCTTACTTTCACTATTATTCCCAGAGTCTTATTTTCATTTTTTCAACATCTATACATGTGTTTATACACAAATGTATATGAATTTTAAAAACTCAATGCAATTTCCATAACTAAACAGGGTATTTGGCAACCAAAATTACATGAATAAAAAACCTCAAATTAGAGCATCATTCTGAAAGGACAACTGTAATACATGTGGCAGATTTACAGATACAAAAGACCAAGGAAATTCTATCTTGTCAAGGTACCAATAAAGCTTACTTTAGCAATTTCTGCAGGTGAGAGAGCACCTTTAATATCCTGCTTATTTGCTAGTATCAGCAACGATGCCCCTGCCAACCTCTGCAGTAAAGATGACCAACCTCAAAGCTTAGGCAGAGTCACTGTCAATTCATCATGACCAACAAACTGAAAGCATGACACTGCTGCTTACAGTACAAAAGATATTCATGTGTATTAGGAAGAAAAAATGATGTGTTAAGTGGGTGGACAAGTGTACTGGGTAGAATAGGCTAGTACAGGCCATATGTAAAATGATGAATTAAGTGTGAGCATGTATATTAGGGAGAATAAGTTTAAATAAGGACAATGAGGTAGTTAATTCCGGAAATAACTTTCAGAAAACTATTGTTTCTCTTGTATATATACAGGCTGTCTTCTTTGACAGCTTTTAGACAAGAAAAAATTTATAAAAAAAAAGTGCTGAGTATTTTCTTATTCAAGATATCGTTGGGTTCTCTCTTAACGAGCAATACTATTAACAAAAAAATCAGAAATCGTTGAGTTCTCTTAAAGAGCCCATACTATTAACATCATAACAAGATCCATTAATCAGAACTGTAATATTTTGCCTGTCAGTTGAAACGCGAGCAAGTTATACACAGAAGTCATATACCTCTTCCTTCAAAAGATTATCAAGTTCCATTTTGCAATCATCTAATCTCCTAAGATCTGAGCTATCAACTACCCACACCAATCCATCAGTTTGCTCAAAGTAATTCCTCCAATATGATCTTATAGTTCTCTGTCCCCCAACATCCCATATGTTCAATGTATACCTGCCCAAAAATCACACCTATTACCCCAGTTGAATAACTTTTCATGACAAAATTTCAAAATGATCCAAGCTAGATTCAACATATACAGGACAAGAACAGGGAACTTACTTTTGGTAGGTGATAGTTTTGATATTAAAGCCTAGTGTTGGACTGATGACACTTGTGTCCTCCCCATTTATCTTCGAAACAATAATTGTTT
>NW_019014686.1:864531-893823 GCF_000150535.2 Carica papaya
TACACCATGAGTATGCGCATTTCCTTCTCTTTTCTCTTGATCTTTCGGATAATACGGAGAAGCCCCATTACTGGCACTTAAAAACAGAAGCCACAATTCTCGACACCTTAGATGCCAGTGGAGAACCTTCAGGCTGGCGATTCTTTTTGTTTTGTTCATATTGACAAATCAACAATAATTAGAGAAAAAAGTCTTAATAAGGATGGTCCCTATCAAATTGTCATCATCTTCTTTAGGTCAAATTTTTGGTTAAAAAAATGTGTGTTTTACTCTTAGAAGTATAAGCATGAGCATTGTCTTTTTCTTTACAATGTTCTTTTGTTACTAGATATTTTTTTCTAATGAAATCAATATTTAGTTTCAAATTCTCCTACGAAATGCAATGGACAATCCATATGAATGCTTGCCAATGTACACAGACTTTAACTACAAATTCCTAGATGCTAAGGTGAGTACCAGCCAATATAAAAGATCAGGCCAAAATATCAATGAACAAAACTGATAAATCAATATAAGAGTTTGTCCAATCCCATTTAAATTTTCCTCGAAATATTTGGAATCAATCCCTTCAAACAATCTTGTTAGCTTTCATAAAAAAAAAAGCTAAAAGAAAATCCATTGAATTCAGTCAAGTAAACAAAATCAAGGGAGCAGTCTCTCAACATAGATTCATACCAAATAACCAACTAAAAGAGATCATGGAGCAAAACAGGCTGCGGTATCAAGAATCCATCACTCACAAGATTAAAGCAATAAACCAATCGATCAGGTATTAAATTGTTTTCTTTGAGCACAATCGATTACATGGAAATAGCTGAGAATATACACGGATAGCTGAAATCTTAACAATGTAAAGCCATAAATAAACCAGAAGCAGAGATTTAGTATCAGAGTATGGGAAGCAAATCGGCAGCCCGATTTTTCAGTGGGATTTTTAGTAAATGTAGCATTTCGCCACTCAGGAATTTCATCAAACGTATTACATACAAAATCTCGAAACTATCCGACTGTTGAAATCTTCGACATGATTCTCACTCAAATTCGTGTACCGAAACAGAATGGCGCCAAGCAATGGCTTTATGAATCTCAAAGAGATCCGTTTATGACTCTTAACAAATACTGAAAGGAAGAATCCTAAATTTGGAGTCTTGAGTGATTACCTGCCGAGAAGAACAGCAGCTCCGTGTATTTTGTAGACGAGATTGAACACAATAAACTTATTGCCGAAAATTAAAGAACTAACAATAGCAAGAGAAACAAGAAACCAGAGTTGAGTGCGAACAATTTTGCTATTTGGTTGAGAATGATTGGTGTTTTCGTGGGGATAGCAGTCGGTAATTGATTGAAATGTTAGAGAAATACTGGAAGTTTATAATTAATCTATTTCCACTTTTTTCTTTTCATTTCTAATTAATTGATTCAAATAAATAAGAAGAAAACATTTATCAAGGTTATAATTACCCCCCAAAATTTTTTTTACTTAAATTAAAAGATTTTTTATTTTCTCCCACCAGAGTATTTTCGAATAATATTACTTAAAATATAACTCCTAACAATATTTTTAGTCGTTAAATTATAATTTTTAAAATTAATATTCTCTAAATCTATATTTAAAACTAATTTTTTTATTAAATTTATTAAAAATAAATATTTGATCGCTAGTCAAAAAGTGGAGAAATGTATATTCAAAATAAACATTTAGTATTTTTCATAAATAAACTCTTATAAAATTTTAATAAAAATTTAAGTTAATACATTTTGAATTTTATTTAAAATATCCCATGCTAGTAAATTTTTAAAGATTTAAAGTTTACATTTATAAAATAAAAGTTTTAATATTAATAACATTATAGTTTCATGATTAAATTTAAGTTAAATATTTTTTAAATTTATTTCTTAACAAATAAAATATAAATTTATTCTAAACTAAAGATATATTTTAAATTAATTTAATTATGAATTAACTATTATAACTAACTTTTATTTATCAATAACTAAAAAAAATTATCAAATTAATTAAGTTTAATATTTAATATTTTTTTAATTATAATTTAGTTCGCAACATTTTTTTATTTATTTCAAACATTCGATTTATTTTCAGTTCAAATGAAAACTAAAATAAATCAGTGTTTGTGAGATTAAGCTTATTGTAACATTCTGACTTTGTATAAAAATTTGAACATGGTCGTTCTTGAATCTAATTATATACATCAACATATGTGTAACTTACCAACAGCATTATCATGGCATATTGTTACTTGACCCACCTTGAAAAGTTCCTGGAGGCTGAATATTATAGCCTAATAATCGCGACGGAATTACAAAGCAGCAGAGAAAATGTTGGCCAGCAAGATTCTCTGTTGGGAAACTGTTGATTATTGCAAAATATAGTTTCAACTCAATCAGCTACTTCCTGTAAATAATGAAAAATGATACATTTAGTGGTTATTTCATCTATACAATTCCGCAAAATCGTGTGTAAAGCAATTCTCCTCTGTGCTAACATCAGCGACGTCAAAACTTGATCAAAGATCACAACAGGTTTGTCAATAAGATGGCTGCCGGTAAGAGTAGAGATTTATTTCATGAGACGAGGAGCTTTGAGCAAATAAATCTCTCTCACAAAACCTTTCCCAATTTCACCCACAGCTTTTAGAACATCAATGGGATATTTCCCCTCTCCACCTTCTTCGTCTCTTTCTCGTTTCTGGAAACAATAAGCATGTAGTGAATTCCACGATCCCTTTAAATAAACTTTGTGAAGGAATCCAGGTTAAGTTGGCAGGAGATATTTGGGATAATTGCTCATTTTACCTTTGAATAAGTTCCATCCCATGTTAGACCGATAGCATCACCACCCAGAGAATCATACCACAGCTTCAATGTAATGAACTCTTTCTGCAGATATTTGGCATGCGAAAGTGAAGAAAATAAAGTTTTCATAGAAAAAAGTTAAAGGAAAATTTATAGTTTCCCCTCTTGTTTGGCCTCATTACAATCCAGAAGCTTTTTGTGTCACAATTAGGTTTCAGTGATTTGGTTTGTTATTTTTCAGAGAACCATTAGTTTTTTAAGACATAAAATTTCACATGATTATACTTACAAGCCCAAACAAAGTGGAGATATATCATCCAAAAAGAACTAATAGTTTATGTTAGATGAAAAAAACACCAACTCGCAGGGATCAAAGTGTCCTGGGAAAAAAAAAACACAGGTTTGTTGTACTTTGACCAAAATTAAAGATGGAAGTGCTCAAACATACCTCTAAATCCCCAGCAAAGGACATCAGAGGATCAAAGTTCACCATGAGCTTACTTTTCAACTCCTCAGAGCTCGTCTTTAAATCTCCAGGTAATATGAAGTGATGAAAACTCTTGCTGGCTTTCCCATGAGCCACATGACTCCCTGTCCAAATTTTTGCACATGATTATCATTATTTATGTATATTGGTGAAAAATAAAAGAAAGAAAATATTCATTGCCAACTCAACCTTGGTTCAGCTCTGATGGGAAGAGAAGACGTTGAGGATAAGGTAATTTGTCCCTGTGGAGAAGAATTATTGCATCGTAGTTGTTTAAAGGTGTCCGGAAAAGACACTGCAAGCCAGAAAAATTTGCCATTAGAAGTCATTGATGAAGAAACATATACATAATATGATATCTGTCAAGTATATCTCACCTCCCATCCATAAGAATCACTCTGGTCATGTAATACAAGATTACTCAACAAGTTCGTACTGCTTCGAGCATAAGCCACCAACCTCTTGAGCTCCTTTTACATCAATAATACACAATATGTCAGCAAAGAACAGACCAGAAAAACCAAAGCAAATATTGATATGAAACGATAGAATTTGATGTCTCAAAGGACCTGAACATTAAAGATAACAGTATTACAGAATTCTCAGACATTGATGGTCAGGAAGAAGGGGAGAAATTAGAGAGCAATAAAATGATTAAAACACCTGGGAATGAGACAAAGGCAGGGGAGAGAGAGAAAGAGAGAAAGTCCCAACACTTATTTTGTTAAATCATGCAGCCAAATTCAGTTACTAGAAACTACTAACCAATGAGTTCGGCGAGAAACTTGTCCAAGCTTCAGATGCCTTGTCATAAGACGTAGTCAAGGAACATTGGTGCATTTATATTTTGCTTATTTTCCTCATTAGCCTTTCTACTGGACATGAAATTATCTAAATAATGAAAATGAAATTAGGCGGTCATTAAATAAAATTTTATAGCCCAAAGGAAAAACGTAAAATATGTATGCCAGGATAATAACGTGCAAAACTGAAGACATACATTTATCTCTTTCTCATCATTTCTGCTCAAATCATTATTTATGTCCACAACCAGAGGAGAAAACGTCCAATCATATTCTGCTAATAGCCGCAAGAACCTGTTTGAAAAGGCCAGTTACCAGAGCACAAAACTGTTACTAGTAGCAACAAAGAAACAGGTTCATTTTTTTTTAAATAAAAAAGTAAGGTATATATATATAAACAAGGTACCAAGTGAGGGGTACCACCTATTTACAAAAAGGATTTACAACCGTGTTAGTATATTAATGACATTCTCAAAATCCACATCACTAACAATGTCATGACGTAACAATATTGACCCAAAATAATGTAACTACTTATCTTTTAGTATGTTAATACTACTTTCAATATTATCAAAAACCCTACTATTTCCCTCATTCCATATGACTCAAAAAACTGTCAATGGAATCAAGTTTGCAGTTTTATTTTTTACAGATAGTCCATCCCAAGCCCAAATTTCCTCTCTAACAGATCCAGCAATTACCCACTCAATCCCCAACAGTTCATAAATCATACACCACAAACTGCGCACAGTCGGACACCACAAAAGTAGATGATTGCAAGTTTCCTCAGCTTGAAGATAACAGATGCAGCCATTAACCAGGATCCTTCCTCTAATTTTCAGTTTATCAATTGTTAAAATTCGTTGCCAACAAGCTTCCCAAGCAAAGAAAGCAATAAGGGGGGGCGCTTTTGTTTTCCA
Source organism: Carica papaya (assembly GCF_000150535.2). Next base: position 869,556 of record NW_019014686.1, read on the forward strand.
GATTTGGTTTGCCAGGAAAATAACCCTACCCTCACCATTCTTTCTATATAGGAATTTGTAGTATGATTGGACAGAGAAAAATCCATTATTCCAAAGTTTCCACCAGATTTGGTCCTCACACACAGAAACAGGTTCATAGCACATCCAGAAAAGCTAATGATACACACTGGTTGAGAGGATCATCAACAACTCCATAATTAAGTTCAGTATTCATGGTATAAAATGAGAAAACGCCAAGCTATGTATTACAACATAAAATTTTAGCCCAATGTAGTATTCTGATTACGTGTATCACATAAAAAGAAAGCCAAACCTTAAAAATCCAGTGATACGTGAGCAAGGAACAGTAAATGGAAAAGGCTTCAAAAAGAGGTAAGCAACCAACAGTTCAATAGCCTCCTCTGCTAAGCAAGCCGAAAAGAGATGTGAAGAAACCCAGCGTTTTGCAAGCCTTCATAAATGTTAGAGATACACAGAGTTAAGAATGAACCATAAGAAAATTAGAAACAAATTGCCAGGTTGACGGAATAACCTAGAGAAAGAAATCAAACCATTACCTAACAACTGGCCCATACACTGGGTAACGACCCTGCAATCCATTGATCATGCTCGCATGCTGACTACAAAGAAACAGTTTCCGATCCATTGAAGGAACCCTCTTCACCGGACCATTTCCAGCTACATTTTAACATAAGTTTAATAAGACAGCTTTTGTGGGTTAATCAGCATATTCAAAAATAAAAACTTGTATGAAGCAGAATGAGATATCTTACTTTCTTTCTTCACCAAATTCAGGCCTCTCTCGTGCCAAATCTTAAGGCAAAACGCATACCCGGACATGAAAACAACAACATTATCCTCAGTTGCAGAACATGTTATCCCCCAACTATTTTGAAGACTGTCACAATACCAGACTTAGTTAAGCTATCGCAAGCAAAAAAAATATAGATACAGCAAGTTTTGCATAAGAGATACCACATAAAACAAAGCAACAGCCTTACCCACCTCTCTGCAATTTTAAGAAGGAAAGCAGATTTAGTTTTCTCAATTGCCAAATCATCCATTGGCCAATTACCAGAACCTTCCAACTGCATCAGAACAAGCAAAAAAGTTTTCAGAATCCTTATTTAGAAAAACATATAAATAAGGTATGCAAACATTTACTGGTAAGCAGTATGTCCTGCCTGAATCATAACATCCAGTGCCTGAATACAGGACTGAGGGAGCTTATGCAGCCTCGATGTATCAACCTTCTCCCTAGCCAGTGGATGAGGTTCAGGAGGGAAGACAGATGTAAACCTGAAAGCTGTGGGAAATGATAAAGATGCAGCATTTCTATTAGCCAGTTAAAGAAGTTCAGAACCTTAGCACTAAATTATAAGCAGAGACAACAGGTCTACCAAATCTAAGAACAATTCATCAGAGTACACATGTATACGTGCTTGTATGGCACAAGTACAGTACCGTCACATCATCCAGAAAATATGCTAAATAAAACAAATTTGACAAAGGGAAGAAGGAAAGTTAGAAGTTTTTCCTGCAAAAAAGGAAAAACTAAAAGGAATACCTGAATCTAAAGGCTGAACACTAGATACTCCCAAGGGAATATCATCAATAAGCCGCAAGCGCTTTGAAAGAAGTTCAAATGCCCCAATTAAAGCTCCAGAACATGATACAGGATCTGATATTTGTAATAACATTGTTACTTCATTAAATTGTTATAGTTCCACGAGGATGAAAAACAAAAAAAGAAAAAGAGACAAACATAAAATAAAGAATCACAAGAACTATGCATATGGTGGCCAGCAGCATTACCTTTGGCACCATATATCAAAGAAAAGTCAAGCTGATCCACTATTTGAACAATGTTCTCTTTAGAGAGAGAAAGATGCCGCAGAAGTACATACTCAACGATTTTTTTCAAAATAAGATGCCTTGACCATTGCTCAGTCTCCCATACTACAAAGTCAGAAAGTAAACTTTTCAGGTAATCAACTTCGCACAACCAAACCAAATTGTAACAACTAATAGAAGCATGATCAAAGTCACACCTGTGCTTTCGGCAATGGTACCATCTTTAAATCTCCGAAGCTCTGCCTTTTCACCCCAAAACCTCCGGAACTTCAGAGCCTAGTATAGTACATGTAATCAGCATGAGTCAAGTAACTTCAAAATCAATTTAAAACATCACAATTACCTCTTCTTTGTTTTCTGCATTTTGCCCGATATCAACCACCCTAAAGGCTTTCTCTATGGAGCTTATAGAAATTCCAACAAGTAATGGTGATCTATCAAGTGTTGATAAACCCTGAATCACTAAAAACAAAAATTAGAACAAGTTGCATTGAAACATAATATATATCATTAAAATCACACGTTGAAATGCTACAATTGCTTCCATACATCTTCTACATTCCATTCAGCGATACTATTTCTCCAGATAACACGAATCAATTTCGCTCTATCTCCCAACCCTTGACATAGCAGATTATGAACTTTCTGTTCATACAATCTCCAACATTCATCGTCCAAACAAAATCCTGATGCATAGACCTGACGATTTTCCCTGAGATTCAATCTGAAAAGGCAACCATGGCAAAATAGCATGCCAAAGAGTGGCCCAACAAAACAATGTCATGGAATCAACTAGCAAGAAGAATTAGTTATTTTGCAAAACAGAAACTGTAGTTCTCTATTATTTAGCAATGCATTTACAGCATTTTCAAGCAACCCATAGAATGGTAATAGGACAAACTTTAGCTAAAATGCAAGTCGGAATTACTGAGGTCAGATTACATGGAATTTAAAATTCATTGTGAATCAGCTAGTTTCAAAAAAGGAATTGTTGAATCAAAAAGAATGATGATATTAGGACATCACGTCATGATGCAAGCGAGTTATTCCACACAAAAATATTATGCAACAATTATGGCTACAGTAGCAACAAATAAGCCATGCTGTAACAACAATTGAAGCATGAAAGAAAGGTTGATTTTCCAGTAAGAGAGAAAAGATACTCAAGCACAACAGTCCATCTGATTAAATCAAAAAACAAATGGGGGGCAAAGGGACCATCCATCTACGCTACAATCTAAATCGCCTCTTTTCATCGCCATCAAGCAACCGATAACAAATAGAAGAACCATACCAAACAACATACCTTATGCAATAATCATATTTTGCAGGATAGTCAATCTTCATCGTGAAAATCTCTTCAAAGCCCCCATCTCTACAATTCGTCATGCATTTAAGTGTCAAAGCAGCCTCATCTTGGAGCTACATGTTAGGGAAAGGAATACACAAAATAAATAAAAATACTTTGAAGCAACGAATCCAACATTTGTATTTTAACTAGTTTGACAAATGGGCTCCCATGGCAGCTAACATTACCTCCAAGAATCCAATTCTGGTCATCCGGAAAGCCAAATTCATATGTGTAGAAGAATCACATATAACCACTGGAAATGATTCCCTTTGTTGCTTCTTTTCCTGGAAAATAAAGGTCCCAATTATATTTACACGTTACAAATGCAAATATAGAATGGCATATCCCACATTTGAACGACATAAAATAACCAGGAAACTCAGCAAAGTACTTGCAATGATATAAAATAATTTTCCAAGCATTGCCCCATTCATCAACCATAGTTTGCTTCTCTAATGGACAACTAATTCTGATGCCACATCTAAAACCTGATAAACATACTTAATCAGTCATTTTAATGCCTCTTTGTGTTTGGCAATTAATATCTCATTTAATAAATTAAATTAAATGTTAATTCCAAGATGAGGGGAGGTGAAGGACACGAGGGAGCAACATCAACATGAATAGGAATGGCATTAGAGGCATATCATTGAAACAATTAAAAGTGAGATAAAAACACTATAGTATCACAAAGAATCAGGAACCAATATACCTCCTTTGGAACGCGGTTCTGATCCTGTGGTGGAAAATAAAGCCCTCGCTCCCATAATTTGGAAGTGGCTGCCAAGAATAACAATAGTAAATGTAATGATAGAAACAATTGAACAGTGTGGCACCAACTCCTATAATTCCCATCTTTTAACTTCCCGTAAAAGAATTTTATGTTTTAAAATCTGGAAGAGCCAACTTTTCTTTTAAGAAGAGGATGCCTCGTGTCAATCATAGCCCTTCCAAATCAAATTATTTGACACACGTAAGTTTCTATGACAGAACTCATGCTCATAAACCTAAGATATTTCTCGTTTTGGTAGTAATTAGCCATGTTTATTTTCTGTAATTCACAGAAAAGCTTACTACCCCATAGTCGAAAGGTAATTAGCATTACATTTGATGAGAAGAGTATTAACATTCTTACACAGCCACAAGAAAGCATCCAATTGCTGATATCAGATCTAAGAAATCAGGCACCATACTAATTCTGTCCAAGTAGTACATGGAACAACAAGGAGGAAAAAGCATAATTCACAAACTCTCCATAAACTGCCAAACAGAAATGCAATATTGGCATACAGATATGTTGCTTTCAGTTCTTCTTTTGACCAAGAAACGTAAAATATGACACTTCATAACTCAACAGAGCTGATAGTAAAAGTACATCCACTATTTGCATACATCACTAAATAAAAACTTTAACTAGTTGAACTAGATGAGTTTGTCTCTTGTCTGACATAAACTTTTACAATTGGCAATAGAATAATTACATCATAGCCTCCACATAACTAATGGACAGTTACTCTTCTTTTAACAATTAATATTAAGGAATAAGAATCCTCAGTTATGACAAGAAAAATTGTAATAATTAACGGTAAAGAAAATGAGAAAGAAAGTAGAAGTGAAAATAAACATACCAATGAAGTCCAACCCAACTCTAAATATATCAAATGCCTTCAAGGAACAGTTAATCTTATCTTGAGTTGCAAGGTAGGAAAGTAAAATAGAGATTATAAACCCATTTAAGCAATCATAGGAATATATTGAACTTCTCTGCCGAGCCCAAATCTGCAACAAGTAGGAAATTATATTTTTTAGTCCCAGTTTATTTCAGTTGCAGGAAGATTTCAATTATCAAAAGGTTTAATTGCATACCTTCAGCAGAATTAAAGCCTCTCTCAGTTCCTTCCACCCCAAGAAGTTTTTCTTTAGAAGTTCTGCATTGTTCTCTATAAACATGTCTTCCAAAATGCTACTATTATACTTTGGGGTAGGTAGAGGATCACCCCCTTTAAGATACAGCATAATAGAAATGAGATTATATTACATGGCTATTGCATAATAGAACATTGTGTAAAAATCAGCACAAAGAACATCAAGCTGGGACTAGAGATTAGCTAGCACCTTGATTTAGCGCTCGGACATTGTTTCGCTTCAAATTCAATTTTGAAACATTAAACAATGATGTTGCCGTAGGAATTATCCTCACAAAAAACCCAGGAACATCAGCCAATGTCTTGACTACAATACCATTTGACAATCATTTTTAAAACAACAGAATTAGTGGCAGTATAGCAAAAATAGCCTCATCATTTATGACAATATGGAGAAACAAAGAAAGCAACTATTAGTAGCTAAGAGATAAACAAACCCGGATAGACTACTAAAACAGGTTTGCGAGCCTCGTTCTGTAGGGTAGACCACTCAACCTTCTGAATGGGGGAAGATGACATCAAATGTTTCTTAATTACACATAGGTAAAGGCATCTTTTGGCATGGTACCGGTAATTTAGATAGTCTTTCTCATTGAAACATTCCTGCCCCAAATTAAGTTCCAAAAAAGAACAAACAGAGAACTTTGCATTACTTCTAGACGAACTTGACCAGCTCAGTTTGCAAACATTTAAAATAACAATATGGCTGCAAAGCTACCTTTGGCATACGAACTAAAAGATCTACAGTGGCATGAGGCTTTGCAATGCAACGTATTGCATAACTACCACCGATTTCAACTGACTTTGGCTTCTTAAAGTTGAATTCTACTTTATCTGCGCTAATATCGCTTACAAAACCCGGAGCCAAATCCCCCGTGACCTGACAAAGTAAATAAACAACTGTATTTAACCTCCATTGTTTTTTGTTTCTCTCGGCAACCAAACAGTGGTGAGAATTAAGGGGTGTGTGCGTGTGTGAAAGAGAGAGAGAGAGAGAGAGAGAGAGAGAGAGAGAGAGGATGGACAGACCTGAAAATTTTCGGGGATGTTATCGATTACTTCTTTAATCGATGAAACTGTGTCATCGACGAGTTTGGTGAAAGCAGAACTGTAGTCGAACTGGACCTCTTTGAGCAGCTCTGTCACTTTCAAGTCCAACGAGTCTGCGAATTTAGCATCAGCATCCATTATTCTTCTCTTTGGCTCCGCAGTGAAGATTTGAGCTTAAGCGAAGCGTAACGGTTGCCCGGTTAGCCAACAGGTAATTAGGGTTTAACAGAGTAAAAGGTGGCGGGTGAGGGGTTTATTAGAGGCAGAAGTAGAAGGCCAGTGTTCAGGGCCGGTGCCATGAAACAGTTTGTGATAAATTTAACAATTAAATCCGTAAATTCGTTGGTAAAAGGGAGCGAGTTTGTTTATTGAAATTACTTTTTAAAGAAATTTTAAATAACAATTATATTGTTATTAAATATTTAATTTAATTATAATTTTTTATTTCGATTTTAATTTTTAAAATTTTAATTTCTATGATATATATCACTTCTCTTTCCATTCAAAGTCGATTTTTTAAGTCATACATTTTATTTTTATTTATTTCTCAATAATTTTTTATTACGTAAAAATTAAATTAAATCTATATAAAAATATATATAAAATTATGCGCAAATTTTTAGAATGGGCTTAAAGTCCTTGGGCCTTTTTCTAACTTGACGGTAACTAAGCCCAAATTTTACAGCCTAAACTTACACGAAGCCCAAAAAAATTTACTAGCAATATATTTCATAGCAGTTAAATTTATTTAGTTAAAGTAACCAGTTAAAAACTTTATTTACCTTTTTTTTCATATATAATAATATTAATTTTTTTACTTTTATAAAATTACTTTTTTAAAATTTTAAATAGCACATGAATTTTTTAATATGTTACCAAGTATTAAAACATTTGGTGTATATCTTTTCCATCTGCCATGTGGGGACTTTATGCTGGAATTAGGAATGATTTCTGGTTTGACCATAAAAAAAAATTCCCACAGCAGAGAAGAAAATTAATTACGATACGTTCTTTTCTTAAATTTGAAAAATAAAAATTTGACGGTCAAGATTAAAACACAGCTGAGCATAATATGACAAAACTATTAATTACGTACTGAACCGCACTCCTTCTCCGGTTCAGAAACACGTTGAAGCTAACATGGCACTATATTTAAAAATTATAAATTTAAAGTAATTAAATTGTAATATTTAATTAAATAAATAATAAATTTAATTTATTTGTGTGTTAGTAAAATTATTTTAATTAATTTAAATTTTGTACAAATATGCACGTCATGATATTTTTTAAAAAAATATTTTGTAATGGTTAAATAAAAAATATAAATTAATTATTTGGAAAAGATATGTAAGCTCTTTTTATAAGAATTATATTTGTTTAAGAATTTTTATTTGCATAAATATAGTTAAATTAATTTGTTATTTTAAACATTTAGTTTTGTAAAATATAGTTATTAGTAACATTAAGGTAATATTCTTTATAAAAGTGTACAAATACGTTATAGTTAGTAAAATTGTGATAATTATGTTCGATTTTGTTTTGATGAATTATGACATATAGGAACAAAATAAATATATTCATATTTATTAAATTTTTTTAATCGTAATAATTACAATAAATTAAAAAATATAATATAGTATTTATAATTTTTTTTTAAAAAAAAGGTTTAACAATTCAAATTCATTTGACTTGTTCTTATAAATAAACCTAAATATATTTTACATTATTTAAACGAGTTATAATAAACTAATATTACATTTGGTTCAAATATCTTATATTATTATTTTTTTATTAATAAAAAATTATACCAAATTGTTTATTCGGTTATAATTATTTTAGTTAAAGAGACGTATTTATTTTAATATGATATATCATGTTTAGTTGAGATAAATTATTAATTTATTAATATATTTATAAATTAAACTTTTAATGTAGTGAATTAAGCATTATATAATAACTGCCTATAACTTACAACACGCTAATTAAATGACTAAGTTTTACAAACGAAATCTGAAGTTGTTTCATATTACTATTTTATAATTAAAGTATAAGAGAGATAATTAGAGGGGAAAAAAATTATTTAATTTTAACTGATACGTTAAGAGATAAATTAATTTAAATTAGGCACCAATGAAAATTTATCTAATTAATCTACCCCCTCTAAATTGCAAGTTTATGGATAGCCTATTCACAGTAAAACTTTGACAAAAACGTCCCAGTATTTACGCAAAAGTATTGTTCAGTTAAAATCTTGTCCTTTACGAAAAACTGCACTTTGAAAATCAGAGAGAAAACATGTATAGTTTCACTTCCCAAATGAAGTGAAGTAAACTCCCAGTTCTTGTACACACACACACACATGTACATATAGGTTACGAGAGGAAACATGATAGTAACCGTACGATCTGTACGACGTAATATTATATAACTGATCAAACGGTTCTCTCATCATCATCATCATCATCGCCGCGATATACAGTCATCTCACAAGGAAGCTGACGTTCAATATGAATTAACTAAATAAAAGGGAAAACAACCAGGAAAGCTCATATATGAAACTGAAAGAGAGGAAATCTTTAAAAAAAAAAAAAAAAAAGAAGCAAGCTTAAGGAACATAGAATTATCCCGTTTTCACTCCATCTATGGAGAAAATTAAAAAAGGAAAAAGAAAATAAAGAAGTTAATCAAAAGGAAATCAAAACGAAGAAAAAAAAAAAGTAAAGAATTTCGACGACACTAGACCACATTAACCATCGTCATCACTCGAACCTAATTCAAACGAAATCGATCGCCATGTCACCGTCACCTTCGTAATGATATAACTCTGTTGTGGTCACGAATATAATTAGTACTACTACGTAATGCACTGCAGCACATATATATATATATATATGATTTATGATATATCTGGAGTCTTGACCAACGTCGTTTTCTTTCTTTCTGTGTTTTTTTTTTTTTTTTATCTTGTGAAATCATGGACGAGGCTTGGTCTGTCTGTAACGTTGAGTCTCCACGAAAGGAAAGGAATGGCGGTGTCTGCAGCTTCTCGATCGCCGTCTTCGATGAACCTGAATTCATTCGCCGGAGAAAAGCACGGCATTCTCTGAGACTGTGTGTGGTGCTGAACCCAAGAGCCACCATTATTGTGGTAAGCATGGTGCTGGTCTATTACTCCTGGTGCAGCTGTAGCGTTGGCATTTGCAGCCGTAGCTCTTCTCTCTTCCTTCTTAAACCGAATTCCACATGCATTGCAAAGTGACTGCAAATAATTTGAAACAATGAAAGAAAACACATTAATGCAAAAAGCAAAATCAACTCGAGAAAAAGAAGAGCTAATCATTTTTTTTGTTCTTCTTCTGCAACACGAATTCCATGGCGGTCAAAAAAGGGAAAAGAATGAAAAAAAAGACTACAATGTCGGCGTACGTGTAAAAAAGAATAAAAATGAGTACCTTAGGGCCTCTAGGTCCGTTTCTCCAAAGCGGTGTAGAAGTGGTGTCACAGTTGGCACATCGGCGAGCGAGGAGCGGATCGCTGCCGGAGCCGCCGCCATTGCTGTTGTTCCCACGGCTGTTTGACTTAAAAGACTGCGGTGCATAAGAGACTGCAGTTTTATTATTGGGCTGCAATAAATCCCAGCATAAGTTTGACATGCAGGAAGCAGTAGAGCGTTTTTCATGGCGGATTCTTTTCTCGTCGACGTCTTCGCTTAGACGAGTTGACGGGGTGCCAAGAGAGAGAGTGCAGTCAACTCCAGATGAGGAAGAAGGGGAAGACGACGTCGTAAAGGGATACATGTCTGTTTCATCAAAAGATTTGTGGTACTGGTTGGGCATAGAAAACAACATGGAGAAAGAGTTGCTTTGGGTATGAAACAGACCACATGAACAAGGACCCACCATGTTTCCATGAGAGCTACTGCATCTGTGCATCATCTCTCGAAATCTTTCTTTCTTTCCTCTCTCGTGCAAATGGGTAATTACCTAATCTCCCTTCACCCACAAAATCAGAAACTCTATTTCCAATAAAAGATCAATCAGATTGACCCGAAAAAACGAATGAAACAACAACAGTACCGGCCAAATCAAGACAAAAACAAGATATCGATAGACAGGATTGACGGACGAACTAAAAAGATGAACAAAGTAGGAGCTGATTGCTAAGAGGACTGATAGAGAGCAGGAGTGTGGGGGTGGTGATGAGGGGATATTATCGATATTATTGATATGAGTTTATAGTTCAAGAGGGTTTGAGAGAGAGAAGAAGAAGAAGAAGAAGCCAAATAGTAAACTGAGAGGGATATGAAATGTAATAATATAGTTTTTGAATAAGAAGAAGCTCAGAGAGAAAGAGAGATGAATGGTAAGAGAGTATAGGAGAGGAGGGGTGAGAAGAGTTGTTGTCTGGTAGCTTTATAAGCTAATAAAATGGCGAAATACCAGTCAGCACCTGCAGTCCACGTTGTCGTCAAATGCGAATGGAGAGAGATTACAGAAACCAATATAATAAGAGAGAGATATAAAGAGACACAGACAAGGAGGGACCCAGGTTTTAATGTTTTTATATCATCAACATCTATCTATATTACAATAATATCTGCACACACACACACATGTATATTATACACTACACTGTAAGTACAGTCAGCGTATATGGTATACATATGTGTCTGTGTACGTAAATTGATACCACTGCTTCTCTAAAGCAGAGGACGAGTTGATCATGGAACTGAATTTACACACCCAGAAGAGAAAGAGGTAATTAATTAATATAATAGTTTATTATATTAATTAATAATGTTTATTGTGGAAGGATAAAAAAAGGGGAGTGGTCATAACAAAGTGGGAGAAGAGGAGGGGTGGGTGATTGGGTAGTCAAAAGAACCCACGTGACTAGAGGGAACAGTCTTCCATGGCTCTGCCTTCTCCGATCACGAGGAGGAGGGGGGAGTATTGAGTCTGGAACCCAACACATCAAAAACCTCTGTCCGTATCCGTATCTCTGCCCCTCTGCCTCTGTCACTGCCACCCTCCCAAGGAAAATGGAATAGTTCACCTCCTTTCTCCACCTCCCCCACGCGCCACTCTCATCGCGTACTTTACATTAACTCAAAATTTTATTTTAGCAAATAATAAACTTCAGGACTTATTTACGTTAATCATAATATAATAAATATATATTTAATTATATTAATTATTAAATTAAATAATTATTAATTAAAAATATGGTAAATAGAGAGAAGAGTGATGTGCGAGTACGGATATAGCTGGGAAGAGAAGCGGAGGGCGAGTAGTAGGATTTGCCCACTCTCGTTAGTAGTTATAGTAGGCCATCCAATCCGTCAATCTTATACTCCATGCTTCCTATGACCCTCAACTTCACGCCCTCAGACTCTCTCAGCTCCAAATCAAAACGATCAGTTTTGAGTTTCCAAGAACCGTTCTAATTCTCTCTCTTACTCTATGTAATTTATTTTATGAAAGTTAATTATTTTCACATTTCATAATTACATAATAATTTTTTTTAATTTAAGTCATGCGTAAATTTCATTGCATATATATACATATATATGACTTTAAACAATATTTTTTGAAAAAAGAAAATTTATTTTTAAATTTTTTATTGTAATGATAAGAATATAGAATATGTTTTAATCTTTATATACGGAAGATATTAAAATTCTACATAATCACAATTACTATTGACGATTAATGAATAATATATATTTTACAGAAAATAGTACTTACATAATTAGTCATTTGAGATTTAAGTTGTTTGATGCGTGATTAACATGCTCGCTTCTTTTATCTATGAATTAGATTTTAACGTATTAGATCACTATAAAATAATTAATTAATAGAATTTTATTTTAAAGCGTGTCAATATTATTTGACTCACACGCATGTATATATATATATATATATGGGCACACATGATCATGCAGTACCGTAGGAATCACGTGAAGCAGGGAAGAAGAAAGCCAATAGAGTCATGATCATCACCACCTGATTCTCATCTCAAGTTCCCCCACTCCAAAAACTCACTCTTCTTGGCCAAACCCAAAAAGCAGTTTTGGTTTTTAGTAGGAGTAATAGTTGTAGTAACAGTGCAAACACGATAACAAGTAGAAGATCTGGAGATTTTGTTTCAGAAACATAAAAGCCAACAATATTATATATGTGTGTGTGTGTGTGTGTATATATATATATGTATACTTATAACATGAAAAGAAAAAAGGGAAAAGCAGGATAAAGGTATCCAAATGAGATACTCTGCAATCATCAAAACAACACCTGCTCACTTCTTGGCTTAAGATGAGAGAGAGAGAGAGAGAGAGAGAGAGATCCTTTGAGTCAAAGATGGAAACTCAAAAAAGAAAAGGTCAAAAACAAAATATACTACTCCTACTCCTTCCTACTTAGACTTAGACTTAGACTATTACTTCATTATTCGAACAACAACAATAAAATATATATACACAATTATATATAAAATTAAGAGACTGGTAATGTCACACTAGAACACTAGACAAATATTACGACATATTAACATAATAAAAAATAATTTATTTTGATGGTAGCTCCAAATACAACAAAACTAACAAGTTTAACCCATCCTCTACTCTATTTTTAAAGTCTATATATATACATATATATTATATATATATAAAAAACGTATTATATTAGTGTCCAAAGACTCGAATTTATAAGTTATTTAAGAGGATAATTTAATTATAAAAAATAATAAAATGGGACCCACTCATGATGGCTAAACCGGAAGAAACAGACTGCCCCTAGAGAATATGATGAAAAGATTCAAAAAAAAAAAACCAACATGAAGAGAGAGAGAGAGAGAGAAAAGAAAAGAATCAGATCGTATCGAGATTGGTGCGCCTTACTCAGTTCGACAAACGGGACGACCACCACCGCTTTCCAAAAGATGCTCCTCCTCCCCTCCCCTCTAATCAATACATACATACATATTATATATATTCACTTGGTACCCAAGCAAAAACAATTGTATAAACTCAGACCAAACAAACAGCTATTAACCCAAGACAAAACAAACAGCCATTAGCGTTTACCCACGTTAAGTCTTTTCCCACTCTAAATATCTGCGCGTCAATGTTACGTGAACTCGTGGAGAAAGGATGGAGGGCACGCTCTCTTGTGGAGAGTGGGTAATGCCCTATAAATTCGAGTAATTAATGAGAATCTGGTTTATGCCCTTTTTTAATGCAAACTCTGGGATTTGCTTAATCATCAATTTAAGTACTCTAAATATATTAATCCCTTTTTTTAATTTATTAAAAAAATAGGAATCACCACATTTTTTTATTTTAAATAAATATATTTAATAATTTAAAATTAAAGAACCTGGAAAAAGAAAATGATGAGATTGAAAAAATAAAATAAAATTTGTAACGTGGGGTGGATTAATTATGATGTTATGTGGTGTCGTTGGATTTGGTGGGACCCAGTTGGTCTTTTGGGAAGGAGGCTTTCCACTTTTCCAAGGTAGCGTAGCGGGCAGATCGTATCTGTTCTGTTCCCCCTCATAAATAATATTATTTTATAAAACCCTCACAATAATCCTTATCACTAATCAAGGTGCCACGTGGGCTTCGTTGGTGCAAGAAACATTTTTTATTTTTGCATGCATGCATGCATGCAAAAGCAAAATAAATTGTGTGTGTTAAAATATAAACATAAATTATAATATATAGTTTGTGAGTTTTGGAGTTAACTACGACTGTATCAATTAATTTAATAAATTTTGGATGTTAAAAGAAGTAATAAATTAATTTTCTTTCGTAACAACACACATAAAATTTGTTTTAAAATAAAAATACAAAATATTTTTAAAAAAATTAATTTAAGGGTTATATTTTTTTTTTTTTTTTAGGAAATAAGGACATATGATCTGTAATTAAAATTAATTTATGTCAAATATCCATATAATAATTATATAGATAGCCTTGTAAATATCAAATAAATATTGTGTTGAGCGCATAAAAATTAATTAATTAATTTAAAATTTCCTCAAAAGCAACGAGATACAACTGGGAATGTCTGTCTCAGTCTCACTTTCTTTTATTGTACTGGGGAGTCGGGTTCTTTTTTGGGTTTCGGGTTATGAATTTGGGTAATTTTGAAAGTGGGTTTGGGATCGGTCTAGTGATTTTGTTGTTGACAGGATCTTCTTTTGCCAAGTAATTATAAAAATAATTATTTATTAATTTAGTAGAGAAAAAGTAAAAAAAAAAAAAAAAAAAAAGAGGAAGAGAATGAAGACCAGACATATGGGAAAAAGGGGGAGAAGCCCCTAATAAGCCATCATCCTATGAAAGATGAGTTTTCTTCTTTCTGTGTCAGTCTCTTGACCTACAACTAAAGAAAACATATTCTGTAAACCTCCATTTGTCTCCTCTAAATAGGTGATAAGGTGAGAGACCTATATATATTATATAATATATATATATATATATGCTTCCATGTCATAATAACAACAAATTTACTTTGTGTTTTATGATTTTCTTAGTTTTCTTTTAATTTGTGCTTCTTTTGTTTATTTTAGTTGTAAATTGAATTTTTTTTTTGAAATATTTTTACGTATTTAACTCAGATTATTTTTTAAAAAATTCTTAAAAATACCCGTATGATATTATATTTAATACGATGCATTTAAAATTTTACTCGTAAAATAAAAAAAAAAGGATTAGATTAATATTAAAGCAATTTAATCAATAAAAAGAATACAAGTAAAAGTAATTACCAACATCAAAATTAAGAACACTATTATGAGCAAAAATGTTAAAATCAAATAAATTTTAGCCTAATTAGTAATTTTGTATTTAATTATGCGAGTTTGATTATATATAACTCTTCTGGGTAGATTGAAGTTGGCCCATTTTTAATTAGTAATAATCAGTATATACAACAAAAAGGAAAAAGATGAAGTTTTCTTGCGCATATAGGTTTCTAGAGAAACTTGTCGCCAAAAGGGATGTATATATAATATATTATATGCAGATTATAAGGTGTGTGTGTGTGTGTGTACATACATACATACATACATACATACATATATATATATATATATAAGGGAAAACTTAGAAGGAAGAAAGTGAAACACTAAAAATGAACATGATGAATGCCCCCAAGATTGGGAGAGGTATCTCTTTCTTTGACTCAGTTCTTGTGTTGTCACTTGGTACGTTTCCTTTTATGCATAACTTCAACCAATCCCCTTTCTCTTCTTCTAATTCTATGCTAGCTGGTACCTTCTTTTTTTCTCTTTCATTTGCTTTGAATCTCCATGAAACTCCCCCACTTCTTTTTCTGTTCAACCAAACACATTTTCTAATGGGTTTTCAAATTTTTTTTTTTTTATATACATATACGGTCACTCTTTTACTTTCTATTCCACAATATTTTGACCAAATTAATTAAGTATAATACAGTGTTTCAACGATTACTTACCTGACTGAATGCAATATCTTTTTTAATAGAAATGGATATATATTTTTTTAATTAGGTAATACATTCACATCCATCAAAATAAAATTTCAAACCGATAACAACATACGATTTAACTCAAATTTATAATTGAGATTTGAAGAAATTTTTTTATATAAAATATAAACTAATATTCAATTTTTTTAAAAAAAAAATATATATATATATATATAAAAGAATAATTCTTAAAAGACACGAGGCAAGAACAAAAAAAATGATTATGGACATGTCAGTGAAATAATGAATAATGTCTATAAAATTTATTAGTGAAACTAGTATATGTAAATTTATTCATAATATATTATAAATAATATGATATGCCAGAGTTTGATATCTTATTGTCTATGATTTATTTAAGATTTTATTTTTAGTAATTTTAGTATTTATGATTTAATCATTACTTAACTAATACAATATTATCAGTTTGAATACATCATTTGAAATTTTAATATATATATATAAGTAATTAGTTATATATCTGTAAAAACTCAAACATTCTATCAAGGATTCTGAGCTTACAATCTAAAAATAGTAAAACAAGTAATACTGAAGTTTATAATTTAGCACAAAGAATTAGAGTTTAGAATTATATTAATTACACAGTTTACTTAAAATGTTCAATTGAGTTACGATAATGTCATTGAAAACTTTAATAAAAAATAAATATGTTTAAACTCAACTCAAAAATGGAAAAACGAAAAAGGCAATCTCCTAACTAATTTCTTATTATTCAGAATACAGGTCTTGGTCATCCGGATCTAAAATAGTTAATAATAAATGAGTGAATTACACTAATTTAGTAAGAATATCAACGTCTTACCACTGATACAAAAATTCAAAAGGTTGTAGAAAACGTAAAATAACCAATGAATCTTATTTTTAATAAAACTCGAACACTAGTGCATTCATCATTTGTTTAACTAAAAACGTTAATATTTTCTCAACTCACTTTCAAATTCTTAAATGTTAATTATTATGGTAATAATCAAAATAATAATCTACAATAAGCATTTTAAAGGATATTAAACAATTAACCTTAAGCTATTTCCCAAAACTGTATTCTTTACTATATTCATCTCTATCATTTTGCCTTTCCTACTGGTGTCGTTGGGGGTCCATAAGGATCCCCATTATACATGGACACGAACATTCATTCTATAATTAAACGGTCATTCTCATACCTCGTCCTGTAATGGGCACCAAAATACACAACCGCTTCAATACCCCTTTCGGTAATGATCCCCTACGTGACTTCCGCGTGGAGCCCGTGCCAGCGTGTCCGCCACACGGCGCGTTCTGACTCGCCGTACTGCTGACGTGGCCATCCTACATGGCTTATTTCTTTTAATTTACAAAGTGGCCCCATTTTTTCATATTTCTTTCAATCATACTATTTCTCTTATTTAAGGTTTGACCATGACTTCTGAAAATTATTTCAAACAAAATGCATATTCCTAAAAAAAATGATAAACGTAAATAAAAATTAAGACTCATTTTATTTTTATTATTGGAAAAATATCAAATTTTAACATCCCAAGCCTAATTCTAGGACTTGGAGTGTTACAACTCTTCCCCTTAAAGAAAATTTGGTCTCTGAAATTGTTGCTCCCTAGTCAAACAATTGAGAATATCTAGCCCTGAAATCTAATTCCAACTCCTAAGTGGCCTCGTTCTATGA
Organism: Carica papaya; assembly: GCF_000150535.2. Next base: position 886,932 of record NW_019014686.1, read on the forward strand.
GTAATTTTTCCATAGAACCTCGATAAAAAAAATTTATCTGTTGTGAAACACTCTACTCTTTCGGTTCAAAATACTAACAAGTACTTTCTCATAAGATAAATCTTCCTGAAGTGAAAGTGGTTTGTAAGACAAAATGTGTGAGGGGTCAGGGTTATACTTGTGCATCATTGATATATGGAAGACGTTATGGAGTCTAGATAGTTTTGGAAGCAGTGTTAGTCTGTAGGCAGATATCCCAATTATGTCCAAAATTTCAAATAGTATAATGAACTGGGGATTCAACTTTTTCCTCTTTTCAAATTTGGTGATGCCCTTAAAGGAGGTAACCTTAAGTAACATTCGATCGTCTTTATCAAATTTCAAATTTCTCATTCGAATGTCCGCATAACTCTTTTATCTACTCTAGACCATTTGAATGTTTTTCCTAAATTTGACAATCTTTACTGTGGTGTATAAGATCTGAGTCAATCAATTTTATTTTACCTACTTTTTTTTAAACAGATCGGTGACCTATAAAGTCAGTCATACAATGTCTCATACGGAGCCATACCAATACTTTCCTCATACCAATTATTACAAGTGAACTCTACCAGGGGCAGGTGATCATCCCAGTGCCCTCCGAAATCTATAAATAAAAGCCCTGAGCATATCCTCTAGTGTGCAGGTAGTTCGTTCTGATTGTCTATTTGTCTGGGGGTGAAATGTCATACTGAGAGATAATTTTGTTCTCATTATTTGTTGAAAACTTGTTAAAAACCTGAGGTGAACATGGGGTCCCTCTCTGATACCATTGTCACCGGAACTCTATGCAGTTTGACTATCTTCCAAATATAAGTTCTAGCTAATTTGTTCAAAAGATCTATTATTCTAATAGTTAGGAAATGGGATGACTTAGTGAGTCGATCGATAATTATCCAAATCGCATCGTGTCTTAAACATGCTTTAAAAAATTATGTTACAAAGTCCATAGTGATATGTCCATTTTCATTATAGAATCATCTGTGGCTGAAGTAGCCTGTCTGGATGTTGATGCTATGCCTTGACCTGTTGGCATGTAAGACATTTTGAGATGAAATTAGCAATTTTTCTTTTCATCCCGCTCCACCAGAATCGGGGCCGCATGCTTTGGTATATCTTGGTACTTCTCGGGTGCATAGTGAACTTATAACTGTGAGTCTCTATCATAATATCTCTCTTCAACTTGTTATCACTAGGAACACACAATCTATCCTGAAACATAAACAACCCATCTGCAGATACTAAAAGTCTGAATTTGAATCCTGTTTAGCATATTTTCTAAGAGTTACTAGAGTAGAATTGACCAGTTGAGCATCTCTTATTTTTTGAATTAACTCAGATTGGACTGCTAAGTGAGATAAACATGTGACCATTTTTAAGTCTTGAAGTTATATCTATTGTGTGACCTTTATCATCCTACACTCAGAGACATTATGTAAGCTAACATACATGCATTCTTCCTATTGAAGGTATCAGCTACCACATTACCTTTGTCTCGGTGGTACAAGATCTTACAATTGTAATCTTTAAGGAGTTCTATCCAACACCTCTAATGTATGTTGAAGTCGTTTTGGGTGAATATATACTTTAGGCTCTTATGCTCTGTATAAATTTAAAATATTTCCTCAAACAAGTAATAACATCATATCTTTAAAGTGTGGATAATGGTGGCAAGCTCCAAATTATAGATGAGGTAATTTTTTTCATGAACTTTCAACTGTCTAGACTCATAAGTTATAAATTTTTCATGCTGCATCAAAATGCAACCCTGGTGCAGTAGTTAGTTCTTTGTTTAGTTCTATAAACCTCTTTTCACATTTCTCATTCTACTTAAACTTGACTTTTTTCTAAGTCGCATAAGGATGGCTGGTATACTTGAGAACCCTTCTAAAAACCTGGAATAATAACCTACCATACCCAAAAAGCTTCTAATTTTCTTGATCGAGATCAACTACTTCCAACCCATCACTACATCAATCTTGTTAAGATTTACTAACACTGCATCTTTCGGTACTATATGTTGTAAGAATGAAGTTTGTTCAAGCTATAATCCATCCTTACTCAACTTTACATATAATTTCTTTTTCCTAAGTATTTATAAGGCCTGAGTCAAATATTGAGCGTGTTTTTCTCAGTTCTTAGAGTAAATCAGGATATCATTAATAAAAACTATGACAAACTGATCCAATAATGGCCTAAAGATCATGTTTAGCAAATGTGTAAAAATTGTAGGTGCGTTAGTCAATCCAAATGGTATAACAATGAACTCGTAATGCTCATACCGGGTCCTAAAGGTCATCTTAGGAATGTCTTTTGCCTTGATTTTTACCTGATGATTACCTAAATGCAGGTCGATCTTGGAGAAAATCTGAACACTCTATAATTGATCAAAAAAGTCATCAATTCTGGAAAGTACTTGTTCTTAATTGTGAACATGTTCAGTTCTTTGTAGTTTATGCACAATCTCAGAGACTCATCACTTTTTCTTGCAAATGTAACTCCGGTACCCCATAGGGATATGTTATGTCGTATGAACCCACTATCTTATAACTCCTTGATCTGTTTTCTTAATTATTTCATTTCGATACGACTCATTTGGTATGGTGCAACCGAGATAGATTGGGTATCAGGCTGAAAATCTATGACGAATTCAACTTCTCAGTTTATTGGCAGTCCCGATAGTTCATTAGATAATACGACCAGAAAGCTTTGGATAACATAAATATTTTGAATGCAAATCTCTTCATTAAGTTTTCCTAACGTGGAAAAGAATAGTTAAATTAAAGACATTCGATAAACAATACAATCACCGTGCGATGATAATATTTAATATTTCATTAATTAGTGAAAGACTCTTCATTAGAAATGTTGAATACAAGCTTCTTGTGCTAACAATCTACAGTAGCGTAATATGCTGTTAAATAATTCATCCCCAGAATTACATCAAAATTCCTCGTGTCAAATGCTATTAGATCTATGCTCAATTCCTTACATGTTATCTCTATGATACAAACTTTGTATATAATATTTCCTAATAATATTCCGTTCCAAGGTATAGACACAAACAATGCATAATTAAGAGTTTTAGGTAACACATTTAAATTTTGAGTAAAAGTATATGAAACAAAAGAATGTGAAGCACCGGTATCAATTAAAATATGTGCAATGTGGTTGTAAATAGTATACGTGGAGCCCATGCCAGTGTGCCCGCCATGCGGCGCATTCTGACTCGTCGTGCTGCTGACGTGGCCGTTTTACGTGACTCATTTCTTTTAATTTGCAAAGTAATCCAATTTTTTTAGATTTCTTTCAATTGTACTCTTTATCTTATTTACAGTTTGTATATGATTTCTGAAAATTTTTTCAAAAACATTCAAAATACATATTTCTAAAAAAAAATAAACGTAAATAAAAATTAAGACTCTTTTTATTTTTATTACTAGAAAAACATCAAATTTAAACAAGGATCTGATATATATATATATATATATATTTACATATACCCGTTTTAACTTTATGTATATACTTTAGATGAAATTTAGTAACTAATACTTAAACAAAAGGAAATGGACAAATGAAACAGTATACTGATACTTGTAGAGTGGATATGTATTGTTGTTGAAAGAATGAAAGTTTGAAAATTTCAGATTGCAGAAGGCGAAAAAGCCTGCAATAGCTTTGAAAATAGATACACCAAATTATTATATCACCTCCTAGGCTTTGTCCTGTATGCTTATTGGCTCTGGTAAAAAACGTGACATATGCCAGAATGAGAATCGTTATCTTCGATTTTTTTTTTTTTAATACGTAGCTATACACAAACACACGCATATATATATATATATATGTATAAGCTAGGGTAGCTTTATATATATATATATATATATATATGTGTGTGTGTGTAAAAAAAGCCAAAGTACACTAACCTGTCACACCGCCTTAACGTTTTTAACATGGAAACCATCAGATTCGATTTTGACTCCAGAAAATACCCAGCTTGCCATTTGTACTCTTACCAATTCTTTTACTGTACCCTGTCTCTTCCTTACTGTACTCAGGGCATCTTTCATATGTGACCCAAAAATTAAATTTAAAATCCAAAACTTAATAAAATTTCAATGTTGTTATTATTTTATTAAGTTTTTGTTAAAGTTTATTCAATTTATAATAAAGTGATTAAATTTTCACAATAATAAAATAATATTTTTACACTACCTTTGAAATAATTAATCCAAAATTTGTATACAATTAATTTGTAAATTCACACTTGATCTTGTTTACTAGGACTTTCACGAATTTTTTTTAATTAAAATAATTATTCTATTCAAATTTCAAATTTATCTAATTATAACCATAAATAAAATTGAAATAATAGGTGGCTAACTACAACCATAAATACATACAAACTCAATTTTTTTTTAAAATCATATATTAAAATAAAATTTTTATCATCTCTTAATTGATTGAAGTGTAAATTTATCATATTTATTAAAAAATTAAATTAAACCAGTCCATTCGGCCATGAGAAGGTTATGTAGCTTGTTCGATTTGGTAAATATATTAAATTGAGTATAAAAATCATAGATAGCAATATAAATAATATATTTTTTATTCTATATGTATATTATTATATTAAAAATTGTTGGTAATATATTTTAAATATATAATATTATTTTATAAGTAATTTTTTTTAAAAAAAAAATTAGATATTGGGCCTTGTATCCTAGCCGGCCCATGTGAACCCAAAGAGTAAAGTTTGAGTATAGGTCTTTTTTATTATTTCATTTTCTGGGCTCCGAACAAACCATCTTGATTTGCATAATATTTTATGGTAAATTATCAATTTAATTTATTTTTTGAAAAATTATTAATTTAGTCTATAAATTATAAGTTATATTATTTTTCAGTTTTTAAAAAATAAAAAACTATCATAATTACATACATATATATTTTTTTTATTTCTTAATGGTTATTATTACATGCACGACTTAAATAAAAAAAGTAATTAATTTTTTTTATTAAGTATATTTAGAAAGGAAAAAAAATTTATGTCGTTTTAACAAAATCCTTATTTTTTCAATTACGAATACAAACATTAACTAAGAACTCATATTTATTTTTATTTAATTATATTTTTTTTATGCTACTTCAACTAAATTATTAATTTTAATATAAGATTAAAATTTAAAATAATATTATCACGTTAAATAAAGTGTAAATATAAAAGAAAAGTCATTTATATTTTAGATTTAATTTTTAAAGAGCATTATAAAAAAAATTTCATAATATGTCAAGGAATTTATAAATTTATCTACACTACTTATAAAAAGAATATTAATTATTTATAACTTTAATATATAATTGTACATAATATATATATATATATATATATATATACATACGCATGTGTGGCCAAGGAATCAAACAAAAACAACACACAATCAACATCTACATATATAGGAAATTCATTTATTAATTTATTTTCCTTAAAGAAGTAGAGTTTGATCAACCATGAAAATCGTGTTTATTAGACAAGAAGATCTGAGGTAGGGGGACGACATTTCATAAGAATACATGCGGATGAAAGTAGGCGGTGCAGGTGATCAAAACCCAACTACCTTAATTCATAAGTTGACAAAATTACTTAACCATATATATATATATATATTTGGATTATATTAATTATAATTTAGTAATAAATTCTAAGTACCATATTTGGTTTTAATATAATACGATAAATTCGTTTTTATTTTCGTAATTTAAGTTTATTATAATTTAATTTACACAAATATTTTTGAGAATTACATAATTCATTTTCTCTTATTTTAAAAAATAAAAAATACGATGATGGTATAAAATTATTAATTTCATATAAAGCAGAAAGAAATTCAAAAAATCAAAATTTTTTTGAAACAAACACAGCAAAAAAAAAAAATTATCCCAAATTAAAATTAAATAATTTATGAGAAAAATATTAAATTATGATCTTGAAACGTGTTTTAAATAAATAAAAAATGAAATATTAAATTATCACAAAAAATTAAATTGAGATAAAGTGAAAACCATGAAACCTAAAAATAAACTTGAAATTTACTCATCATATATATATATATATATATATATATACACACACACACACACACACACTTGTGCTGTCTCCCATTTATAGATGCTGACATGTAAATTAAAGAGATAATCAGATTTCCACACACTTGCTTTTTTATATAAAAAAAAAATTAACTTGATTTTTAAATTCCTTCAATAATATTTAATTAGATTGATATCTTATTTTTTTAATCACCACTCGATTTATTTAATCAACACGTATAATATAAAAAGATTAATTAAGCAATATAATTCCGATGTATTTCATACATACCCACTAAACATAAAAACCCAAATATTTTATTAAATAAAAATTACTTATATAACAATAATAACATAATTTATTATTAAAAATATATGTAATAGTATTACATTAAAGACTGAAATCCATAATTTCTATAGAGAAAAATAAAATAAAATAAAATGGAAGAAACCAATTAGTGTATAAAATTTAATTATATAAAGTTGGAAGAAAAAAATATTTTGGAGCTCGGTTTTTTCTATTCAGAATCTAATTAAATGATTAATAGTAATTAACCTATAATTAATGATTATTTTAATCTGATTCGATTAGCTAAATAAATTTTAAATAGATTTTATTTTTGACCAAATCTGCTCTTCCTCCAATTTAATGATAAAAGATAAGATAGCAACCTAACACCAAACTTACTGTTTTTCTATATTTTTTATTTTTAATTCTTTGTTTAAAACTCCGTCGTTTAACTTCATTTGCTCAATTACTCTTCCAAAAAAGCTCCCAACAAACTAA
>NW_019014686.1:898423-910611 GCF_000150535.2 Carica papaya
AGGTTCTTCTCGGTTAATATTCATAAGAAGATGAATACAACCAGTGCTTTTGCAACATTCAAATACCCCCATATCCAATTCCAATCACACGTGCTATGTGCTAGTTTACCTGAATCGCCCCAAGACCAAAAGTTGCAGCATTAGATGATTTAATTCCTGTTAAAAAAAATTATCAGAAGGGAAAAGAAAAGGAAAATGGACAAATTATAACAAAGTGGTAGATACAGAAGGCACTAAAATGATCAAAGACACAAGAAATGTTAACATGGTCCGTTTTAAACAAGATTTTTTCTAGTGAGATTAGGCAAATCAATAATCAATGAACAAAATATTAAAATGCAGAAGTTATGGAGAAATTCTTGCATATACTGGAAGAGGAAGGTCTCTGTCCAGCATACATTCCATATGTTTCATTGGGGAACTTACCAGCAAGGGAGTTCACAAACACACACACAGAACACACACACTCACACACACGTATTATATATATATCAATGATGTAAGCCTTCAATAAACCATAAAATAATAGTTCAAAGTGGAAGTCTTTCGTCTGACCAGCACTTTCAAAGATATTGCTGGAATAGAATAAAACGCCATTTATGCCACTGAGTTGCTGGAGGACCAATAATCCAATTCCTACCTGCACAATAGTGATTGCCACTAACTTGGTGGTTCAGTTTCAAGGACAAGGAAACAGTATTTTAGAATGAGAAATTTAAAGAAAATCAGTTTACCGTCAAAGGAAACCAATATCTTTTTCGCTTGAGATCTGCAAATCGGATTGTCATTCTTTTGCTTGAGGATGCTACAGATCTCTGCAGGAACTACCAGTATCAGAAACGACGGCACCTTAAGAGAACATCAGGATTACATGCACAACTAGGTTAGTGAACACAACTATGCAAAATTTAGATTGGATAGTATAAGTCTGGTTGAAAGATCAAAATACATTTAGCTCAAGATAAGACGATCACCTTGATTTCATTCACTTCAGTGGTAGTGTCAGTATCAAATCCCCGTAAAACTTGCAAAGAAGCTTCAAAATCTTCCATCATCCCCATTTTGGCCTTGACGCAAAAACCAAGTCCAACCAAAGAAAAACAAAAGAAGCAAAAAGAAGAAAATTGGTGAGAAGAGAAAAGTAAGCAAAAGTAAATAAATGATAAAACAGAAACTTGCCAACATGAGATTCAGAAAATGAATAATACCAGCCACCGAGGAGACTCTGGTATGAAAAACAAGCCAGGTATCAATATTGAGCATGGCAAAATTCCTAGATATGAAGTAAATAGCACAATCAAAACCAAGCATGGGTCAACTAATTTACTTGATTGCTACTGCAGAATCGAGCAAAAACCAGTTTGATGTAGTTAATAATAATCTTATACTTCCAAAAGAGGAGAAATTCTATCGGTTAACAGCTGTCTTTCTACTTGAGAATTCACTTCTTTGAAGAGAACAAGAAGCATTCCCCAATTATTACAGCTGTTTGAAAGGAAATACTTAAAGGAACTTCATACATATCCACCATCCTATCCTCAGATTCCAGAGGTATCATTATCTTAAATCTTATTGGAGTTCTTCAAAGCAGTTAATAGATTCTTTTCTCCAAGAAAATAAGTTGTTTCATTAGTTATTTTATGATCTTACCTAAAACTGCAAGCAGTCTCCAGTTGACAAACAATCCCAACAAATAAGCAAGCATTATTCCAAGAGTGATTGCAAGCTACTCAATAAAGGATTCAATTAGTCCGAAGAATCATTAAATATGCATATATTTACAATAAGTAAGGTGTAACTCTGGTTTAGGAGGCACTTAAGCATGTCTAACCTGGTTCACAGATCCAAGACTTCCTCTCAAATTTTCAGGTGATATTTCGGCTATATACACAGGCACCTAGACGTAAATAATACTATCAATAATATCAACAACAATTACAAAAGATCAACGAAAGAAAGATTTTGAGCTCGTTACCGTGTATGAGATTATACCCACACCAAATCCTTCCAACAATCGTCCCATGAATAAAAATGAAGAATCCTACAAAAGCACCAAGAATTACATGTTTTGAGAACTTTGCCTTGAATATTAGCAAAGAAGGATCTAGAGTATGTTATTAACTCACTTTGGCGAACGAAATAGCAAGCCACCCTATGACATTAGGGATTGCAGCAATCATTAGTGACTGCAAAAATAAAATATGCGCCATTATGGAACTAAACGGCAAACACAAATTGCAAACGGCCCAACATTTCTTTTTTTGGATCAAATTTTCTAGTAAACCAAACAAAGAATAGATTACATGGGTCACTATAAATTTCTTTCTTCTATGCTTTCTCAAAAAAAAAAAGATCTTTTTTCTATGATAATAAGGACAAAAAAACTAATGAATGGAAAATCCGATCATACCCCTTTTCTACCAATATATTCAGCAATCTGGCCGCTGGCAATCGCCCCAACCATAGCACCCACATTTGATAAGGAACCGAACAGAGAAAACTATGCCCAATAAACCACGACTTGAATTAATCACCAAAAGAAAAAAACAGCACATAGCTCATTCCCAATACAAAGCCAAAGACCCAGAAGAAAACCCAAAGCCATACCTCTGAAATGGTAAGGTTGAGATCCCTTGTGATCTGCGCTTGCGTGGGAGAAGAATACCCACACTACAGATGAAGCGAAGAAAATGAAAATGGTCAAATGCGTCATACATAGACATATACATATGTATATCTACATGCAGAGTGAATAGTGAAATGGAGTTACAGTAAAACCAAATTGGATAGGACCCAAGGCGGCGACGAGAACACAGAACACGACAGAGATGGCGCCGTCGCGGATAATCTGAGCCGATGAGCTCAACATACTTGATTGCCTCATTGACGACATTTTATACCAGCTCCCCGTGTGGAGGAACGGCTTCTTGAGGTCCCTCCCATCATCAATCTCCTCCCTGAAACTCATGATTCCTTCTCTGTGTCCTTCCGCTTATTGATCGACAAAGGAACTCTTGGTTGGCAAATAGAAGCAATGAAAAGCAATGCTCTGTATTTGCAGCAGGACCATGGAATTCTTTTCGAAGAAAAACAAGCTGGTTTTTTCTTCTTCTTCGTTTCGTGGGTGGTAATGATTGGGACTCAGCCACTCGGTTGTGCTGAGGAAGATACGGATGACGTGGTGGGTCTTTGCCATTTTTGGATATGAAAAAAAAAAAAAAACTGAGTTGCTAAAGATTATCCTGTGATATCTTGTGGGTTTTCTTCATGGAAGAGGTCAGATCCGAGGAAGACGGAAGACTGTCATCGATTTTCTGTTTACCCATTTTTTGCGGTTGCAGGAAGGATCATGAGGAGAACTATTCAACTTCTCAACAAGTTCATTAGAAGAGGACTCAGTGGCTCTTTCTATAAATTTAAGATTGTAAATTTGAACTTACAGTAATATTATATTTTAAAAATAATAATTATGAAAGGCATTTCTAATTTTCAACTAAGTTTATAAGGAAAAATAAATTAAATTCATAATTTGAGAATAGAGAGGAATAAATATCTTTGAAAATCTGGGGTGCGTTTATTAAAATTTAAATATATATATTTATATATATATATTAGTACCTAATGATACGTATTTGCTGACGTCAGCTTCGAACACTAAACCTACATCTCATTTTATTAAAGCGTAATGTTAAGTTCATAACGGTCAATTTACCCGCCGGAGAAAAAGAAATCCACGACCTCATCCGTTGCCATCTCCTTTGGAAAAACCCCAACAGCCATGAAACCACTTTCCCGAACAGTCACCAACATCTCCATTGAAGTTTCTGAAAATCCCTCTTCCTCCTCCAAAATCCCATTTCGACCTCGCAAAATCCGAAAAATCTCTTCAAAACACCCCATTTCGGCCACCACCGTGGCCGCCGTCAAACCCTCTCTTGGCCCCAAAATCACGAAACAATTATCCTCCAAATCGGAGATCGACCTCGCTCTCAACCATCTACGCGACTCAGATCCCCTTCTCGCTTCCATAATCGCCGCCCATCGCGCGCCAACCTTCGATTCTCACAACCCTCCATTCCTCTCCCTAGCCAGAAGCATCCTCTACCAGCAACTCGCCACCAAAGCTGCCAACTCAATTTACACTCGCTTCCTCGCACTCTTCTCCGGCGAAGAATCTGGGGTCCTCCCCAACGCCGTCCTCTCCGTCACCGCAAAACAGCTCCGGGAAGCCGGCGTCTCGAACAGAAAAGCCAGCTATCTCCATGACCTGGCAGATAGGTATGTGAAAGGAACGTTGTCGGACACTTCAATTCTAGAAATGAACGACGAGGAACTTCTGACGGCGTTGACGGCGGTTAAGGGGATAGGGGTTTGGTCAGTGCATATGTTCATGATCTTCTCGTTGCGTAGACCTGATGTGTTGCCGGTGGGTGACCTGGGTGTGAGGAAAGGGGTGAAGCTTCTTTACGGGCTTAAAGAGCTGCCGGGTCCTATGCAGATGGAGCAGATTTGCGAGAAATGGAGGCCTTACAGGTCCGTTGGGTCCTGGTATATGTGGCGTTTGGTGGAAGGTAACAAGGCGTCTGGAGCAAATTTGCAGGAACAGAATTAAGCTCAGAATTCATTGATGGCAAAATGATGATTTGGTGTTTGAATTTCTACCGTTTCGTTGTGTAAAACTCTGATTGAAGTTAAATCTTGTTTTCTGCAAATGTTAAAATGCACTTTGATTCTGGGTAAATCTTGTTGCGTGTGATAGAAAATTGTTAATTTGGAAATGCCATTGAATTGGAAGATGGGCCTTTAGGGCCCATTTTGAAGGCTACTTCCTGGGCTTTGTTTTTCTTTTCCTCCAATTTTTAAGTAATTACTATAAAATAAAATTACCAAAAAGCCGCCGTTGCCGGGGATCGAACCCGGGTCGCCCGCGTGACAGGCGGGAATACTCACCACTATACTACAACGACTCGGCTTTGTTGCGTCATTATCAACTAATTAATTAACACAATAAACTCGAAGGAACATTTGACTTCTTCCTCAACTTTTAAAATATATTTTCACAAAATAATTTAATTTTGATGCATAAAAGTCGAAGTTAGTATATATTTACTATTAAAAATAAAAAATATTCATTATATTTATTAAAACAAAAAATCGAGAACTATTCATCGAATATAAATTTAAAAGAAGATGAGCAATAATATTGAAAGGGACATATATAGAGAGAGAGAGAGAGTAACCTATTAAACAAGAACATGATAGATTAAAGCTTTCTTTAGTTGTACAATGTGACACTTATAGCCAAACATATCATAACTAAATAGTCATAATACTCCATCAACCAAGCCCTCCTTTTCACTAGTGGGGAAAATATAAAATTAATGATATATAATTAAATTATTAATTTAATCTTAAACGTTTGACATTTATTATTATTTGAGGTCTAATATTTTTTTTTTTAATTTGATCATTAACATTTTTTAAACACTTATTTTCTTTTTATTTTTAACATAGCAAGATAAAATGGTCAAATAATATTTGGATGTTTTAAAAAATGATTTTAAAAAATAAATTTAATTAGTTAAATTAATATGTTGAAAAATAAATAATAATTTTTTCTGTTTTTTTTTTTTTTGTCCTTACTAATTTATCAACGTAAAAAATTAGTAAAAATTATTTTTTTTAAATATTCAAATGTTGTTTAATTCGTCAAAAATTTGAAAGAAAATTGGTGATTCAAGCAAATAGAAAATATTGTAAATTAAAATTAAATTACAACAAGTCTCAAATTTCAACAATTAATTTGATAATTTATTATAAATTTGATAAAAGTAAATTAATTAGTACCCTTAAAAAAAAAAAATCACCGTTGAAAAGACCAATAATTAAAAAAGGACAGAGTGGGTTCTCATAATAGAGTATAATTAATTTTTTAAATTAAATTTTAAAAGAAAAATATTTCTTAAAAAAAATTAATCTACTAAAAGCATAAATATTTTGTATTTTTCTGATATTTTTTAATTTAAATATTCAAGCAACACTATAGTCTTTACTTATTATTTTATGTGAAATTTTTTAAAGCTCAATAAATATAAGAAAGTTAATGATTTCATAAAATGAAAAAAACTTAAATCATATACATTGGATTATAAAAATTACGTACGCAATAAAATTAAACAACAGACAATGAGAATATAACTTTTCAATTTAGGAAACAACAAGTTAATAATTCATAAAGTTTAAATAGTCAATGATTTGTTTAAAGACTATGTAAAATTAATGGAAGATTATGAGTTCATTCGTGAAAATGAGGGTACAATTGGGTGGTGGGTTGTTGGTGCTTGTAATTTTGGAAGAGTTTAAGTAAATGAATTGACGTATTAAATAATCAGTGTGCAATGTAATTATATTTAATCCCATATAAAATTTTAAAATGTGTATTTATTTTGGTAAATTTGAAAATGGGATAAGAATAAGTTAATTTTATACGTGAAGCTATTTTTACTAATTATTTTGGTACCAAATTTAAACTACCCAATAAATAATTTAATCAAGCCCATTACGTTTTTGCAAAAATTATAAATAAATAAAAAAAATAAACGTAAAATTTTATAAATATTATTTAATTACATATTAATTTTTATGTAAAATTGAATATATATATATATATTTTTTTAATTTTAAAACATCTAAATGTATTCCGAACATAATTTATGGGCTTAGCATAGTGTGAAATACCAACTCCACCAATCCATTTTCAAAACGTACCAAGCGTGCAGTTCTTGATGTGACTCAAGAGCCCAGCAAAGCTCTGATTTGTTCTTTTTCTTTTCTCTTTATATATATATATATATATATATATACATATGGACGTGACTCACGTTAAAGATTAATTTTTTTAAATTATTAAAATTCAAAATAAAAAGATATATTACATATAATTTAAAAATTATAATTGTATATTTATAACTTTAATTTTTATTATTTATAATTTAATTTATTATAATATTTTAATTTTTATACATAAAAATTTATATTTTATTTAACGTATTAAAGTTTAAAATGGACTTGACCCACATCATGTTATTTTTAAATGAACTTAATAATTTTTTATACACAATATTTTTTACATATAAATATACATAATTAATTAAAACTTAACATAATATTGCACCCAATAATCTTTGGATCATATAAATATATTTTAAAATTTACATAAATTTAATATTTACAATTATTTTTTTCATTGTTTTTAGGCCAAATTGATTATCAAGTACTTTATACTAAAAAAATCATATGATATTTATTTTGAAGGTTAACGGTCTCATGTTCTTCTCCCTCTGATGTCTGATGGATTTATATATAGTTTGATAGTATCCGATATAATTAATTGCGCGAGTCATGAGTCATATCAACGAACTAAAGCATTGTATTTGTACCCTTTATAAACATTATAATTAATATAAAAATTCAAAGTCAAATCTGACGGTCCTGTTTACCCACATGCGTACCTGCCCTACGGGCCAATGAATTTTTCAACAAATTAAACCTCATGTAAAATTCATTATTAAAAGTATCTATATTTTTTAAAAATTTTATGTGAATTAGAATTAGATTATCTCTATTTAACAATTATGGAATAATCGGATTTGAAATTTGATACGGAATTAAATTTTAAATTTTAAAAAAAATATATAAAAATATAATTTTAAAATTAATAAATTTTTATTTAATGTAAAATTATAGAAAAAAATAGATTGAGAATAACATTAAAGATAATTCTAAAAGAAATTGGTGAAAATTTAAGTTCGGATAATATTTTTAAAAGAAAAATAAGAAACTAGAGGTCAAAATATAATTAAAAAAATTGTGTCACGTAAACCGTCCAGTCAGCGGTCCCGACGAACTGGAGCGCGCAGCGTGGCAAAGCATGCTGACTCGGTGCCGCGAGGAAGGCCACGCTGACAATCCGTGTGTCTACGATAGGACGACCTGGATACGTTCTCGTGCGTGTGGACGGTCCGGATCAATTCTCTCCTCATGCACGATCGGACAGTTGTGATTAAATACGATGAACGGCTCAAATTTATTTTTTTTAAACACAATCGAATGGTCGAGATCAAACGCGATGAACGATCCAGATTTAAGTGATACGGGTATAAATATCTCACATCACACTGAACTCAAACCATAGTCGTCAGCCTCCTACTGGAGAAGAAGAACCAATCGTGTAACGCCCCGAATTTAGCCACAGCAGCAATACGACGACCCTGTTAGCATACGTAGCATAACATATATCATTTCGTAACCAATCAGTCATACCACATAGAAAAAGTTCAAATCAAATCATTCAATTTTCTAAAGTTACTTTATTGTATATTCATCAATTATATATTAAAATTTCACAATTTCTCATTTCAACAAGAGCTACTTTCTACTAACTATATGAATATTGTAATACCCACAAAAAATTTGTTTTAATTTAATAATTAATAAATGTAATTTTTTATTAATTTATTTTATTTTATTTAGGGTAAAAATAAAGTAAAAATTGAGTGAGAATGAAATTAGAAATAATTTTGGAGAAAATGGGTAAAAATTTAAGTTCTTGGGATATTTTTGAAAGAAAAATTAGAAATCAGATGTTAAAGTACAATTTAGAAAAGTTCTGCCACGTGAGACGCCTGGTCAGCAGCCCCGACGAACCAGGACGTCCCATGTGGCAACGGGCATTGATGTGCTGCCACATGGGAAGCCACGCGGACAATCCGCGTGCTCGCGATCGAACGGCCCAGGTCCATTCCCGCGTGCACGGACGGCCTGGATGCGCTCCCTCCCAAACGTGATCGAACGATCATATTCAAATGCGATCGGACGGTCCAGAGTGAATCGCGATGGATGATCCAAATTCACCTCCTATTTAATCACGATCGAACGGTCCAGATCAAACGTGATGGACGATCCAGATCAAAAGTGGACATATATAAATAACCCCTATCCACATTAAATCCTAACCCTAGCCGCCAGACCCCATCGCCGGAGAAGACGATGTAGCCACCGGGGAGCAGATCGTCACCACCCGCTGCCGCACTGGAACCCTTTCTGATCGCCAAAAAAGATAAAAACTTCTCCTTTTGTACAAAATTTCTTTAAGCTCATCCATTGCTAAATCGGAGCAAAAAGACCGGCTAATTGGCTGAAAAATGCCGGCGAAACCCGGTGCTGCTGCCGCGAGAAATTTCACAAAACGCTTCCGATGAGGCCCTTTCCGATTCTCATTTTGTGTAATTTCTCTACAATTGTGATCACCGTGTCCTTCTCTACATGTTAACTAGAGCAAAACACCCAACCGCAACGTGAGCCGGAGGAGTTGCCGCACTAGAGAGCTCCGCCGCCGGTGAGTTTCAGTTTTTCGTATTTTTTCGGCAAACCGATGCCTTTTAACATGTTTTCTTGCAGGGATCGATGCAAAATCGGCCGAATTTGGCTGAAAACGGCTCGCCGATCGCCACAGTAGGTGACGGAGCCGCCATGTCGGAATTCTGAAATTGGCCGAGTGGGGCCTAGGACTGATTTTGGGTTTGTTTGGAACATTTGTAGATATTATTAGCGCGTTTCGATTCTTGAAAAAAAACTTAGAGAACTCAGAGACTACCCATAGGCACAGTAAACAACTTAACTTTTCGGACGTCAAATCGAATAAGGATCCCTCACCCTATTCACTATCATAAAATTGAAGTCTAAATTAATAATAATATGGTATTTGTACAAATTAAATAAATGTGCATAATTAATTACGGATTGTTAATGAAGCCGAAATCGAAAATTATTCTCTGTTGATTTCTGTTGATTTATTTACAATCTAAAAGCATGATGGTATCTAGTCCATCACTTTTATTATTTGAATGCATGAACTGCTGCCTTACGTGACTACTGTTTGATTGAAAATTTGAGATATGATTGCATTCCTTGATATATGTTTGTTTGCTTATGTGATCATGATTGGTTTGAAAAATGGAGACTAAAAGAAAACGAGAAATTTTTGTGATTAAATAACCAGATTGAATGACAGCCTTACTGGATATCATGGGAGATGGTGGACGGACCGGGTACATGGAGAACCCTACCCGTGAATGTTTTCTCGTATCGAACGGGGTATAGAGACTTGATAATTTGGCGCTTATACCGGACGTGGTATGTGAACGGCCTGCTTCACCCTCATACTGGACGAGATATAGGGACGACCCGCTTTACCCTCATACTATACGGGGTATTGAAGTTTAATAAATTGGTGCTCATATCGGACGGGATATGAAGACGGTCCGTAAATGAGATTGTTAAAGAAAAGAACTCACATGTAACGGGAACATCCCTATGAACCCCCATGGATACTAGTTGACTGGTGAAAAGGTGACAGTTATTATTTGGTTATTTGACGATGTGTATACATTTATGATATGTATTATGTTGTTGTTCCGACTGATTGCATATGAAATTATGATATGTGTTATGTTATTGACTCTATAGGTTGTTTTTGGAAATCTCGTTACGGTAAGTGAACTATAAATAGTTTAATTCATGATAAATGAATTTGCTAAATTTAATACTCCATTAGTTATTTTTATTTTTATACTCACATTTATTTATGTGTCGGTGATATAATGTGATATTCTTACTGGGCTAGTATAGTTCATTCCTTATTTAACCATTTCAGATCAAGAGGACCAGGTTCCGTAGCCCGATTCGCAAGAAGATTACAAGTAGATGCTAGATATTTTCTCTTTTCCGTTTATTTCCTTATTTCTTGTGTTTCTTCCAAAAGGGTGAATTCCGTAATGTTGTTTAGTACTTTTAAATTATTGTGTAAGGAATGTAAACCTTAACCCTTTTATTTTGCTTCCGCACTTAAGTTATTATTTATTTTCTTTGGGTATTTACGGAGTCGTTACAAATATTCCGTTTTATTATCCATACTCCCTGTTCTGTCTCCTCTACATGCTAAGATCGGAAGAACGCAGCTCTGGTCCAGTTTCCGTTGCTACATCATCTGTAAATGATAGTTAATGAGTATACACAAGCTCGATAGAATAAATTCAAATCATAAACATAGAATGAAAATTCAGTTAAATGCCTCCTAGGTCCCCACTTCAATTAGTCATGTCATCCCTCCTACCCACACTCTTCTCCTCTTACTCCCCTACCCCTTGCTATAATTACAACATCTTTTCGAAGAAAAATCGTCAACCATTCCCACTTATTACCACGTGAAGTCACCACAATAGGCCACCCTAACATTTCCCCACATACCTGACGTACCTATCCACTTGAACTTAACCTGGTCACACACCTACACTATTCCTCCCAGATCAAACCCCCAGCCATCACCAATATCGGTGACTGTTTTTTTTTGTTACTACTCGACCCCAACTGGCCACCTATTCATACTGTTATCCATTCCTTCCATCACCAATATCGATGACTCAACTCATCCCCACCTTCACCAAGTCTTGATCATAAACTGGCTACACACTCATACCGTTACCCTTTTGGTAACCCTTTAACCGTCACCAACATCGGCGGTCCTACTCCTCCCCCTGGACCAACAACTATCAATAACCAACATCAGCGTATCCAGCCACGACAATAGTACAAGTATGGTTATACAATTTCCATAATCAGAGTCAATCATCATACATACATGCATATTCAGCAAACACGCAAAATAGTTCATACAGGCACACATATTCAACAAATACATAAACCAGTTTATTTCACTATCCACACACATGTTCAACTAATAGAATTCCTACACATACTCATTACACTTATCTCATAACGCACACACACACATACACACATTGTTAAAGCACGTTTTCACCACGTCCTCACTCATTATTTTTATCTTTTTCTCATTTGCATCTCTTATTCTCATCTCACCCAACAGTACCTCATCAGACCACTCCCTTTCATTCGTATCTCTTTCTCTCATCTTCCTCAAGTGTCCCTATCATGCCACTCCCTCTCACTGGTAACTCTCTCTCTCATCTTTTTCATCCCTCTCAGACTGCTTCTGTAACACCTGAATAAAAATAAAAATAAAAAAAATTATTTATTATTTTATTTTATTATTTATTTGATTCTATTTATTTAATTTAATAAAATAAAATATTAATATGAATAAATTGGGT
>NW_019014686.1:917153-942296 GCF_000150535.2 Carica papaya
TAAGTTGATAATATAATGGGTTAGTAGTGGAGTCAAATTTTAATAAATTATATTATGTATATCTAATATTAAAAATGATATATGGAAAGTCATAGATAAGCGCTTATATAAAAGCATAAATATATATGATATTGTAAAATGTAAAATATTATCTAATATTTAAAATGTAAAAACTTCTAAGCCCTTAACTTGTAAAGGAAATAAGGAATTAGTGGAATATAGACATTTTTTTGTTCTCCTTGATATAAACCTTCCAACAATCCAAATAATAATGATGATGGAGAGAAAATGAGAGTAAAAAAATAGTTTAAGAAGATATGGTTAATAAAATTATATTAGTTAATAAAGATTTATAGGATTGAAATATATACTACTTATCATAAATAGTATTTGATATTTAAAAATTATTTATTAAATATAAAATTTTTTCGTATTTCAATAAATTTAATAATATAAGTTGACATTATATTCTTAAAAATTTAAAAGAATTAACTAATAATAAATTAATATTTATACATAGAGTTTTTGTTAATAATTATTCATAAGCGAATTATTTAATTTTTTTAAATAATACCGAACCAATCAACACACATTTGCTTTGGTTTTAATTAAAATAAAATTTAAGCAGGTTTAGTTAGTGTTTAAATAGAAGGGAGCAAATTCGAATTTAAAAGTAAAAATACGATTAAACCCATTCCACCTTTATATTAAAGTATTATATGTTTAAATTTTTTAATTAAAATTATGAAATTATTGCACACATTTTTTAAAAAAACCATTTGAATAGGTCTTTCAATCCTCCCCTTAACTTTAATGTATATGAACCCAAAACTCAAGCAAAGAAAATAATTCGAGGATTAAATTTAAATTTTATTATTTACAATTGAATTAAATTTAAATTTTAAAAAACTCGTTTCGAACTCAACTTATTATAATTATTTTTGAAATCATACACTTTATAGATGCGATTGGATTACTCAAATTTTTGTATACTATAAAACTACTTTATGAGTTCAATAATTTGGAGATTTTAAATATATTAACCAAAAATTAAAATAAGGCATGCACTTTGATTTACAAAGAGCAATTAGATAAAATACAAAAACAATTAATTCATAATTAAATGAAATTAAAACATTAAAATTTTATTTAAAAAACAAATATTAAGATTATAAGAACATGAGAAAAAAAATAGATTGCAATTCGAGATGGGTTGAATTTACACGATATGAAACGTAGAAAACAAAGAGTCAAACGTCAATGCAACTCACTCTGTGTCCCATGGCTTTCTACGGTGAGCAGCCGAAGTAAAACCAAACACAAAGCCGACGTGCGAAGGAGGATAAAGCGGAGAAGATGCTAAAAACGGCAGCGTAGAGCATCAGTGAGAGAGAGACTAAAGTCAGTGGGTGGTCAGGGAAAAGGAAACGAGTGGAGTTGCAGAAAGATTTCTGCAGACGCACCACCCACCAACATGAAAAACACAGCTGTTGAGTAGAGAGAGAAACAAAGCATGTCTGCCATGGCGAAAGAAAGAGAGAGAAAGAGAGAGAATCTGACACACACTATAAAGACAAGTTCTGTCGCAGTGGACCAGCATTCTCTCGCTTTAATTCCTCTCTCCCCCACCAGTTAAAAATTAAAACCCCCCCTCTCTCCCTCCTTCTCTCTCTCTCTCTCTCTCTCTCTCTCTCTCTCTCATTGATTATATATATCTTAAGCAAAAACCCTTGTGGGTAATTTAAGATTTTGTCAATAGTCAAAGCACTGTTTTTAATCTGGGAACTTGATCAGGTTTTAGCAGGAAGATTCCAGGCAAAGTTAAGTCAAAAGTCTTCTTCTTCTTCTTCTTCTTTCTCTTTAAGACAAGTCACAGTGAGAATCAACGGTGGAGGGAGAGGGAGGAAGGAGATGGAGGAGGCAATAATAATTAGGAGCTGGACCAGGATGCAGGTCAAGACGGAGAACTAACATGACCTTGTCTCTTGATCTGAGAAAAGTTTTTCTTTACCCACCCATCTATATTTTTGGTTACTCAACAACCCACCTGTTGCTTAATCTCATAAAAATGGCTGCTTAGGAAACAAATCAAACCCTTTTGGTTTCTTTTTTACAATATCTGGTGCAGTTACAGCTCTTTCTCAAATCAAAGGTGAGTATAATTAGTGAACTCTGCTTTGGGAGGGTCTTTTATTTTTTGTGGGGCCTATGAGATTAAGCTGTTCTTATTAGTCCTTTATATATTTGTTTTATTTGTAAATCAACTGTTTATCACTTGGCTTACGTCTGAGTAATAGGGGATTTAAATTAGTGAAATGGGTTGGTGGATTTAGCACCAAAATGTCTAAATCATAATCAGAGAAAGGAAAGAGAGAGAGAGAGAGAGAGAGAGAGAGAGAGAGAGAGAGAGAGAGAGAGAGAGAGAGAGAGAGAATAATTCTGAGTTAGCTAGTGATTAGTTCTTTGGTTAAGTTGTTCTTTTTTCTGGGTTTGGAAAGATTAAGGGAATAAGGTTCATGGGCGCAAAAAAATTTATCACGATCAAGAAAATGATCATGATGGTCTGAAGAAGAAAGATTCATGGGTCATGTAAAGAGTTAGATCGAGTTTTTCTTTTCTTCTTGAAATTTCCGAAAAATCAGATTTTAATGGAAGTCAGAAGCCAGGATAAGCAGATGGGAATTCCTAGTTATAATTCTCCTGTTGCAGAAAGAAGAAGAGGAGATCATCATCATCATCATCATCATCATCATCCTGTTCATGGCGATTCAGTAGTCTTTCAACCTCATCAAACCCTAGATCATCATCACCATCATCTTCTCCGCCATGATCAACTGCAATACGTAAATCACCAGCAAATACATAACACACCCAGAAGAGATCCAGACCCAGAACCAGAATTAGATCCAGACCGAGTTCCAACAAGCTCACCAACAAGCAGCAAATCGAACCAAGATTCCCCCCCTCGAGCGCCGCAGAGACCCTCCCCAACTCCAGCCGCCATTGACAGTGCAGCTCCTGCTCCGGTGGTGGTTAAGTATCGAGAATGCCTGAAGAACCACGCGGCGAGCATGGGCGGTCACGTTGTGGATGGCTGCGGAGAGTTTATGCCCAGCGGCGAAGAGGGCTCGCTGGAATCTTTGAAATGCGCCGCCTGCGACTGCCACCGGAACTTCCACAGGAAAGAAATCGACGGCGAAACACCGAGAAGGAACAACACCATAATCCTACCTCCTCCTCATCTTCAACCTCATCAACTTCCTCAACTATACCATCATCGTCATCACCACAGATTAATCTCACAAGGTTTACTACCCAGTCCTTCGCTGCCGGCCGGCCCACTTCCTCCGATGATGATGAACTTCGGCGGTGGAGGCACTGCAGCCGAGTCCTCCAGCGAAGATCTAAACATGTTACAGTCTAATAATAACACAGTAGGAAAGACCTCCCGGTCGAAGAAGAGATTTAGAACGAAGTTCAGTCAAGAACAGAAGGACAAAATGTTGGAGTTCGCAGAGAAATTGGGGTGGAAGATACAGAAGCAAGACGAGAAGGAGGTGCAGCAATTTTGTTCGCAGGTGAACGTTACAAAACAGGTTTTCAAGGTATGGATGCACAACAATAAGCAAGTCGTGTTGAAGAAGAAGCAGATTATGTAAGGCTTTAATTTTTTTCTCCTTCATGTTAGTTCAGAGAAATTTTCTAGGAGTTAACTTAATGATGGGTAGATATTAGATGTTAATTATTTTCTTCTTGTATAACATCATATATTTATTAATTAGATTACATATATACACTAATTATAACACAATTTTTGATCCAAGTCTATAATCTCTTATAAAACAACAACTACCGAGTTAAGTAGTAATTGATTAATGACCTAACAAACACATGCATAAACCAAAATAGTTGCTTAGAGGAAGAAGAAAAGATTTGAGAGACTGGAACTGATCTTAGTATGAAGTATTCTTCTGAATTTTCTCAGTAATCTTTGTTATAACATCAACACATATGTATATGCATATTCCTTAATTCTATTTCTTCTGACAATAAAGTACAAATTCTATGATAATTATCATAACCCACAAGAATTTTTGCCCAAAAAAAAAAAAAAACATTTTTAGTTTAAAAAAATTAAATTTTAATTATGCAATAATTAGATATACTTATATATTTTTGTCGTGCTATAAGAACAAAAGATGACAAGAACTAGAAACAAACAATGTTAATGGAAAGGCAATAAGCAAGAAAGATGACATATTTTTTGAGTAATTTTTAGTATTTTATAATAATTTAGTAATTTTGTATATGTAATTATCTAATATTACATCGTAATTAAATTAAGTTACTATTAATTATAATGAGTTATTTATCTTTCTGACTATTTAATACTACATTGTAT
Source organism: Carica papaya (assembly GCF_000150535.2). The sequence continues at coordinate 921,556 of NW_019014686.1, forward strand.
GCTGGTCTCTTGTACCAGCTATGATCTATCTCTTCGGCCCCTCCATTGTCACATACAAGATGGTATCTGGTTCCTAATCTTTAAAACCCTACCTCAGTATAGAAGAAATCTCTCAATACGTATAACTAGCCAGAGAAAATAGTTAGTGTTTTTTTTTTCTTTAAACCTATGTTAATTAAGTTAATTTTGTATCTTGTTGTAGTTATTATTAAGAAAAATTAATTGATTCAATTTAATTATCGTAATCTATCATTGCACTGATAAATTAAATTATTAATTCTATTAAATTAAATATTATAATAGATTATTATCAGTTCATAATACAATTAAAAAATTATAAATTTTATATTTTCAAATAACATTGAAACTCATAACTTACAACACAAATTTCTTGCGGGGCAAAAAAGCCAGCAGTAAAATCTGATGTTGAGACCTCAAGAAGGTAACTTAACTAAACCGACATGAAAATACTATTATTTCTTTGAAATTAAAGACATATATATGCATGTCTAGAGGGAGAACACATTTGCTGCAATATCTATATCTACATGCATGTTATATATAATGGAATCAAAGTTGCACATGGCAAACCAGTTTGAGTGAATCTCGTGTTTGAACGTTGACTGAAAATAGTCCCAAAAGTATGTTGCCTCTCCCGGCAAGGATATAGACTGAAGGAGACGTGCTAGAAGAAGATATCTCTCTCCCCCTATATATATATATACACATATGCCCATATATAGATATAAAAATGGTAAATTGATGAGGACATTGAGAAATGTTTTTAGTCCTTAATAAGGTACACAGTTACAATCCGGCCAGGGTTATAATTACAGAATTTTTTACTTATTTGAGAGAAGGGAGAAATTTCACTTTCATCCCGGGATTCTAAGAAGAAGCCTTGCAAAGTAAGTAACAAGATATATATGTAAAGAAGAAAAACATAAATCTAGAAATTTGGGCAAGTAAACAAGAAAATATGAAAATAATTAGGTTGTATCAGGCATTGCATTACCATTCTCTCAGAAAATTATGATGTGATTTTACGTACCCAGATTAATTTAACACTTAAAAACACTACCAGTCTGTCAGGAAGATTTTTGCATTTGCATTTGCATTTCAAAAACTTGAATACAATGTTTGGGATCCTAAAATTATTTCAGAGACAAACTATGAGAACAAGAAATTAACCATACAGATAACAAGAACTCACTGAAATAGCTTCATGCTGTTGAAAAATCTCGTTTAAAGCTCTCCGCCAGGGCGGCTTCTCATCTTCTCTCCTAATTTCCCGGCAGCCTCAGACGCCTTCTCCTTCGCAGCCTCGTAACTAGACCTGGTCGATCTGTAGGTCTCCTCCGCCATGTTTTTTGCATCATCATAAGTATTGGCAGCTCTATTTTGGGCATCATATGCCTTGTCCCTAGCAAAATTTGAAGCTTCATTGATTCTTTGCCTAGCTGCATCATAAGCATTGGCTGCTCCATCTTTCATCCTCTCTCTAGTTTCATCATATGCATTGCTTGCTCTATCTTTTCCATATTGCCAAGTTTCTGCTATTCTCTCTTTGGCATCACTAGCCTTCTCTGAAGCTTCTTTGCCATCACTGCCTGCTCTCTCTTTTCCATATTCCATTGCTTCATCTGCCTGCTCTCCGGAATCGCTATCTCTATCAATGGACATTCTAATGACATTTCCCGGCTCACCTGGATCAGATATGTCCATTCCGTCATGGTTGCCATGTTCTGGCTCATCTGGATTGGATAAGTCCCTTCTGTCACGGGCATTGTTCCTGGCATGTTCAGCCATTTGGGAAGCATAACCTGATCCCTCTGGAAGAATTAACACAAAATCCAGTCAAATGAATGGAAAGAATCCACACAATTGTCTGTCATCTGATATTATAAATTTTGGCAATAGAATAAACGCAGAGAAAATAAAGGAAGGAAGAATTAAGTCAGGATCATTATAATGAATTCTGAAAATTACAACTCATATGAACCTCCTACACTAGGATAGATGTCAGCAAATGACCGTTAACAACGGAAGAACCCTAAACCAGAGTCTCTTCCTTTGCCTGCTCAAAGATGCTAGTTAACATGGATATTTAATCTTGCAAAACGAGAGAGATAATCAAGTTACAACACTGTGCAGATAAGATCTTTGTTTAGTGCAATATAAAAGGGAAGGAACTGGATAAACAGGTACCTGATGCCGCTCTTCTCATCATCTGAAAAACTGCTTCTCTTGCCTCCTCTGGTTTATCTCCAAATTCTCTGATAGCACCATTGAAAGAAAGGTTGTCATCAGCCACATTATACAATAATATTTTGCAAGCCCTTGTCTTCTTCTTGATCAAACAAAATGCGAATTCATGCATCAAATTAGTTGAATAAGAATTAGGATTGATGTACTATAATCAAAATCATGTCGTAAGCCTGTAGCTCTGTAGGAGAGATTTTATCTTTTTCAGACGACTTCTTCTTTCAAAGTTCAACGGATGATTGTTATAGCTAGTATATTCTCCCTTGCTAGTTATAGCACATGCAGTGAATAGTCGCATAGCCAAGGTCAGATGGCTGAACAACGTTTTCCCTCATTGAAAATAATGGAAAATAATTTCTACGCGATTTGCAAATTAAGCAAAAGCAAACAGATCAAAGTATAAAAGAAGTGAATCTGATTCACAAAGGAAGAAAGCTGAAAAAATCCCGTAGTAATTCTCCCTCAAATTTCAATTACAGTACTCTATGAGATGTAACAGTAACACAGTTCCAAGAGTAAAATATGTAACATGTATACATGTACATATATGTATATATATATATATATAATACATATAGCGACTGCAGGCGAAAAACCAAAGTGCTGCCCGAAAAGTCACTCTTTAATCTTAAAAAGATAATGCAGATTACATCAATGAGACCCCAGAATAGAATCACTTGAAAATTATTTAGTTCATGGTGCGATAGATAGAAAATCGGTCGAAGTCTAAACTAAATTCATTCTCTATCATAACAAATTGAAGACGCCAAAGAAATCGATGGAAGTCTAACTAAACGATAATTCATTTCACTTACTCGGTGAACTTGTGATATGCCCACTCATACCAAGCGTCGAATCTCTCTGCATCTTCCTTGGCCTCTTGAGTTTTAAGTCTGGCTTCCTCCTCCGCCAGATTCCTCCCTTCTAAATCATGCTCTGCCCATCCCCAACACACCTCCGCCGATACCAACGCCGTGAGCACCACTATCATGAACACTCTTTTCTCCATATTTCGCCGTGGAAAAATTCAAACTCAAATTTAATAACGATCGAGAAACCGAGTGCAAATTCAATCGCTCTGATGAACAGACAGAAGCCTCAAGACCCTTCTTATAGTGCGGGAACTATCTCTGTCTGTTTTTTTTTTTTTTTTTTTTAACGGATAAAGTGCGTTTGGTGTTGCCACGTTGATTTAACGAGGGTTACGTGGAGGTTTAGGGAGAGGTGTACGGTGAAAGGTCGGTTTCTGGATTTGCAACACATGTCCGGGAGACAAGGACACGCGCCGGTGATTGGCCGCATATTTTGCGTCGCTTTGTACTGATGTATGGGTGCAGTTGGTCTCCGACTTTCTGACCCTGAATTGCAGGGAAGAAGAAGACGGAGAGTGAATCTTCTGCGGAAGTTTAGCGCCATTTATGGTTTTGAAAAATATGTTATTGCTTAGCGTCAATGGGGTTGAAGCGCCAAACTGATGTATTGCCGGGAGACATTTTAAGTACCCGGAAAATAAGATATTTATTTAATTTAAGTAATATTTATATAATTTAAAATATAGTATCTCATATTTAACTTTAAATTTCTTAATATATTAGTTTTTTTTTTTATTTTTTATGTTTATATTTATTTTAGATATTTTGAAAAATCTGTCAACGTTTGATGATACTAAACAATTTATTGATCTTAATTACGATTGACTAAAATGAATGGGATAAATATAAAACTTTTTTGTAATATAAAAGAGAAAAATATTTCAAAATATAAAGAATAAAGGTAATATAAACTAAATTATTTAAATTTTTAAATATTACATTATTATGTATTTATTATTTAAGATAAATTGCAGGATGAAACAGAATCATGTGTTTTCCCATTTGAAGGGGGGAAAACCCTATTGTTAAATCCCAATTGCCCTAATTTAGAATCCCAAAGAACACAATACCTAAATTGCCATCTCTTAAGAGTCAATCTAGAGATAACATCTACTTCATCAACCAAAGATATAAATCTAACATGACAAAATTTGAATGGTATAACCCAGCAGATAAGTGAATAAAGGGATAAAACAAAATTCCCGCAATACATCATGCTTCAATTAGAACCCTACTAATCAACCTACATTGACGGCCGGCTGACTGCCATCAGCAGCTAGTTTTACTCGCCGGTGATGTTCTGCAACTTTGTAATCTAAAATCTCTCTAAATAACTGGGAATCCAAAACACAGTCCGGGCGCCCATAAACTGCTGCTTGAATACCAGCCATAAGTTTCGCTATCTCACGGCCAGAGAACCCTTCTGTCTTCTGGGCAGCCTCCCGGATCACGTCTTCGGAGATATCTTTTATAGTTATGTTCTGTGGCTTCTTTTTGAATGGGTTGTTTTTTATATTAGATGTGTTTTCACCTTCATTAGATAGGTACTTACGCAGGTAGAGGTTCAGAAGATTGAATCTCTCCTCTTCCCCAGGAAGTGGAAACTCAATTACTTCATCAATTCGATCCGTGATGGCACTGTCGAGATCCCCTGGCCTGTTAGTAGCAAGGACAAGAACCACATCTCTTGATTGGTCCCCCGTTCGGAAGAGCAGTGCATTTAAGGCGCTCCGTTGAGCTTCACTCATATGCATGCTGTTACGCCTGCATAACATCAGCAATATGTAAATGTGTTGTAAGATACTGCAAGTAGTCATCCTATCCATTTTGAACATTATGGTGTTGAGGATGATGAAATTTGGACCTCAGATAGCAAGCTAAAGGAAAACTATCATGCATTTACCCAGTTCTCGGAGGAAACAATAATTGTGACTTGAAACTATCTTTACTACCAGTAAAATGCCTTGCACATAGGTCAGCACCCCTTGGTGCTGTTATTAATACTATATTTTATATTTTGTATTTCAAAAAAAAAATTATTCGGAACAAATTTAGTTATTAGCAAATCCACACTTTTAGAAGGAAATTTGGAATACATTGTTCAAATTCCTAATGAAATTTGACGTAAGATAAATTTTTAACATATAAATAAAATTTAAGGTCCTCTTCTAACTGAAGTCGGCAGATTTTCCAAATGAATTTCACAAAGTTCCATTTGAATTCTCTCAGACATAACCTTAACTTATATTTAGGACGAAATTTTTTTTAATCATTCCCCTGAGATCAAAACCCTAGAAAGTACTCCAAAAAAAACCTAGAAAGTAAAAATATAGCAATCCTACTTCTCCATTTTCTTCGTTTGTGCATCTGCATGAATAGTTAGGTTTTCCTATACCCTCATGAAACACAATTATAAGATGACAAAAAATATGATATTCTATTTCAGATATGTTAGAGTTAACATAACTTACTCGCATAAGAAAGCATCAGCCTCATCAATAAAAAGCAGCAAACCTTTATTTGACTTTTTAGCCCAATCGAATATCTCATGGATTTTGGTAACAGCCTGAGCACCTAGGGGTGCAACATCTCCTCCTGTCATCATAGCATAATCCAACCACTGTGGTAGAATAATCAATAGTCAAAGCTAGTAACAAACTGATTAATGTCTTTTTCCTTCACATCAGAACCAAAAAGACAATAACAAGGACCATAGGGAAAGTTGCATAACTAATTTGAGGTCAAAAAACATATCAAAACAAGTTGCTGATGTAAAACATTATTAATTTCCAGTCCGTGGGAGAAAAAAGAATAGTAAAAGCTCTTGATAAAATGTCAAAACAAAAAGACATTTTTTTTAAAAATAAAAAACATCTGAAACAAAGAGACAATAACAAGGACCATAGGAAACGTATAACTAACTTGAGGTCCAAAAACATATCTAAACAAGTTGTTGATACAAAACATCATTAATTTCCAGACCATGTCTTCCCATGTGTTTCAGATAATTTTGTATGTTTTCTTCTAATTTTTGAGACATCATTGTACTTGGATACCATTTTTACAAGTAATGCAGGAGTAACCTTGATTTTTTGGGTCTCGAATCTGTGCACCCTGACCTAGAGGTGGAATGGCCTGACAAATAGACCTGCTAGAGCCGGCCCTAAATATATGTATATATGTATATAATTCCTGGATGTTAATATCATTTACCTAGGGTCCTAACTCAAGAGACAATGTTCCCGTTGCCAGAAATTTGATAGCTCATATTGAAGTTGGTAAGAGACATTTTTTTTCAGGGAAAAAAAGAAGACAAAGAAAATATGAAATAAAACAATGAACAAACACCATACCGATTTTCGAGCTATTTCCTTTGCAACCATAGTTTTACCGGTACCAGGAGGCCCATAAAACAACATGTTGCGAAATGGTGCCTGGTGAGTCCTGGTGTTTGCCGTAGCTCTAGCCAGGTGCTCTATTCTCCTCTTCAATGAAGGATGGAGGACCACATTTTCAAAAGCCTTTTTACCATCGGCAGGCCCTGCAGCTGTGGTGTATCTCGAAACTATGTTCTTAGCTTGGGACATCATCCCTGACCATGGAAATTTTCCAATAGATGATTCCCTAATAAGTGAAGGCTGCCCCAGTATCCGGTTAACATATCCCCATGTAACCCTAGCACCTTCTCTGTAAACATAATAAGACACGTCAAAATTATTCCGCAATGTTTTTCGGGTAATGAGAAAAGAATTTAAGTGTCAGTCAAATTGCACCAACTTTGTCCCTTATGCATCAAATGCACCACTTTAGATATAACTTGAATTCACCATATACAATAATTCATATTTCCTATCAAACAGTATGATGATGTACAACTAGTCTGCGCTTACTGCACAGTACTAAGAATGTTCATTAGAGTTAACTAGAGTAGATGCAGATACAATGAGGGTGACGTGGTGTTCAGAGGCATTGTAGCAACATAGAATAACAGTGTTGATTCAGTGACACAGAACTCTATTGCTAGTTGCCTGTCAGAACCCTTGCTTATTATTCCCACTCGGTGAGGTATATATGGAAGTGTATGGAAACAGAGAGAGAACAGAGAAACAGAGATAGAGAGAGAGACAGAGAGAGACCGTCAGAGAGTATTTGTATTTCAATTCTTCGATGCATTCTTCATGAAAACAAGCCTATTTATAGGCGTAATCAATGATCGGATGTGACGATTTGTTAGGGGCACTGGCCCGTTACAGATTGGTTGCATCGGTTGCAACCTACACAACGGATTTCGTTACAACAGCTAGCAAACAACCTACCAAAATCCTAGCAACACCTCCCAGATTCTTCTATGGGTGAAATGACATTTATCCTGGTATGTATTTTTCCCATTTTACTGTTGTACATGAATTCCCCTTTTTACCCTTCTCCTATAAAACACCTTTAGATGCTTCTTGACATTGCCTTCCTACTTAACGAAGTGTCTTCTAATGTCTAGGCTGAAACTTTGCAAATATCACTTGTAAGAACCTTGATGTCAAGAAATTAATATAAAAAGCTCAGTTGATAGAGTTGAATTTAGCTACATACATAAATCAGTTGTTAATGCCAGCTTCGTTATCGAGACCTTTTGCTAAGAAGGTATATTGACAATTAAATAGAAAATCTTAAACATCGCAAAGACAAGTACAATATCCAGCCAACAAAAGAAAGCAAAGTAAAAAAATTGAAATAATGCATACCTAGTTGTATAAATGCCTGCAGCTAATGCAGTAGCTCCTCCAACCGTCATAAGCAACTTATTCCTATCAGTCAATAATGCCCTAACACCCCCTATACAAAGTTTTCAAACAAAATTAAACTAGAAAAAAAGTAATGCCAATAACAGCAAAGCTTGAAATGACAAGAATGTGCAATTCTACAGAGCACCCACTCTAAACATGCAAATGAGATGTAGTTAGGAAGAATCAGGATCCAAAATGCAAAACCTTTGAACAGAGTGAAACTACAATTAACATTATTCACTACAATCAGTTCAAAAACATGCCATGATCCGGGGTGGGCTAGTACTACGGTATCAATACAATAAGAATATGAGAAAAAGAATGAAAATCCATAGCAAGATCAATATTTACATTTTGAGGGTTGTTCGGTGGTAGCAAAGCCTGTTACTTAGCAGCATACCTTCAATGTGACTAAAAGTTGTGTTGATTGCAGCAAGCCATTTCTCTCTTTCACCATTTATCCGTTCAACAAGCATTCTCCTATTGTGGTCCTCGGTCAATTTAGCCTCATGGGCCCGGCCTTCAGCCTCAGCCATGGCCTTAACTCGTATCGTTTCCCGTTCGATCTCAGCTCTCTCTTTCTCAGTCTGCCGTTGCTGAGCTTGAATCTGCTCCTCAGTAGCTCTTCTTGCTTGTTCTTTGCGTACAGATGACTCCTCTTGCATCCTGACTAGTTCAGCATTATGACGCCTCTGAGCTTCATGATCTGTCTGCAAGGTGAAACTCTTTGATGGTAAGGTGAAACTCTTTGATGGAAGTTTGTCGTCAATTCCATCTTTTTGCCATTTTCTTTTCAAACTATTTGCATTTTTAGATTTCTTTTAAGAGTGAAAGGGGTAAAATAAAAGTGTCAATGAAGTGTAGCATATTTGCACCAATTAATAATAACCTATTGTTTACTAATGATGTAGCAAAGAAAAGTTTCAAATCAACTTATAAACACATCATGAAGTCAAAACAACACACTTGAACAATTATACCTGCATTCTTTTCCTGGCCAGTTCGTCTTCATAACGAAGCATTTGAGCTTTCGCCTGTGCTTGTTGCTGCACTAGATTTCTTTGCTCTTCAGCTACCTTCCTCTGTCTGTCCTGCCAAGACAAATATTATAATTAAATTGAATATTTGAGAGTGAATATTAAGACAAATTCAAAATTATCCAAACAAGCTTAGTTCCATTGCCACCTTATACAAGCAATATCAGCTTTTAAACATCTCAATGAGGAGAACATCAATAATTATTGCTGCCGAAAAAAACTAAATGAAAATACAACAAGCACAATGAAGAATGTAGTCAAAACAAACAGGGTGTAAACGAAGAAAGTAGTAAAAAAATAAAATGACTATAATAAGGGTGTAAATAAAGCAATTACCTGGTAAGTTAAAATATTTCTAAAGTGGATTCTGAATGTTCAACATTGCAAGTACAAACATACACAGATGCCCTTAATTATTTATAAGAAGGGTGTAAATAAAGCAATTGCCTGGTAAGTTAAAATATTTCTAAAGTGGACTCTGAATGTTCAACATTGCAAGTACAAACATACACAGATGCCCTTAATTATTACAAAACCTTTGCTCATTCATATTTGAAAAGGTAAAAAAAACGCAAAGCCTTCACTTCATATGGAAGACCAGTAGAAAGTAATGACGATAATCAGATGTAGAGACGAATTCTTCAGGGAATGAAGTGAACAAGATTTCTTATCACTCACAACATCAATTTGAGCTTGAATTGCTTCATAATGAATCTTCTCCGCTGCTAAATCAGCTAACCGTGTCTGCTCCTGCTTCCTCATGACGTCGAAAACCTGGTGAATAGAAGTAATGAGAAGACAACATATCCCACAAATATGTATATCACTGATCTAGGTCGCACCACATTTTTAACAATTGCTTAGTACAATAAAAAATTTGCCGGCTTTATGGTGTATGTTCTTTCATACTTCCAGAAACAACACACGCCGAATTTGAACCAGTAACCTACAGCTCGTTTTCGCTTTATCTTTATTTAAACGGAGCATACCAACGTCATTTTCTCCCTGAGCTCAAAAAATTAAGCAATCAACAGGCTACTCCTGACTTTAAAACACCGAAAATGAAGGTAAATGCAAAACAAGCCTTAACCTCTTTGGCATGCGTAGAACTGTTGATTTCTCGGAGAGCTTTGGCACCTCTCTCCAAAGCTTCGGGGTCGAAACCGCCTTTCGACTCCTGCGATTCCGCTTTGGTATCGGCTTTCCCATCCGAAGATTGGTCGGGAATACTGTTCGACGACGAAGAAGAGGACGAGTTATAAAAAGAAGGGAAACGAAAAGGCGATTCAGCGTATACGATATTTTGGATCGTGGAGAATGAAGCGACTGTGGCAGCTATCGCAGCACATGATGATAATTTAGAAGCAGCCATGAATATAACCAATACAAAAAATAAGTTACGAGATTTGAGTGTTGAAGATGGAGAAATTGAATTCGAAGCGTCGATGTATCATGTCATCGTGTGGCTGGCGCCACCATAAACCCTAACCTCTAGGGTTTAAGCGGAATAATTTTGACTGTCCCAGACGCCGACGACCGTCCATACCCGAGAGAGGGAAAGAGGAATTTCTTGGCGAGCAATTAAAACTTGAAGAGGGCCCACCAATGGGCCTTGGTCACTTGGACACATCCAGTCCAGTCAATTAATTGGGCATGGCCTCTTCTCCTCTTCTCCACCTTCAAAATAAGTTCTGTATTTAAAAAAAAAAAAAAAAAAAAATTCCCTGACAATAATTTTCTTAAATTGAGTATTAATCCCTGATGACTATTTCACTAATAATCTGTCGGTTTATAATGTATTTAAAAATTATAAATTTTATATGTTCAGTTAATTTCAAAATTATAATTTTCAAATTCTATGTTATAATTTTAATTACTAAGTAATTTTTTATGCACTATCACAAATTTTACATCAAATTATATTTAAAATTTGTATAATTTTTTTGGGTAAAATAATATGTGATATGTAATTTATAGATGAATTACGTATGAAATTATTAAATAATTATTAAAAATTAATGAATTTGTTACAATTTGATACTAAATTACTAGCGGCTTACATTATTCTCCATTTTCCGCAAACATACAAATTTAAAAATTTTATTTACGAAAATATAATTAATTCAAATCAGGAGAATATATGCATCGCACTAGGATAAGAAATTACGATTCCATATGAAATTTAGTTTAGAAATTGAATAACAAATCTATTCAATAAAATTGAGGGATTTTGAGATTTATTGCTCAAATTTTACATAAATCTCCTTCAATTTTACTTTTTATAAATTGTGAATTTATATTTATTTCAATTTAACATAAATATAAAATTTATCAAAAAATAATAAATTAACTAGTATATAATTTTATCTAAAATTAAATTTACTATATTTTAATTTAAATAAATATAATTTTATTTACTGTACACAAATTTAAATTTATTTTCCCGACACTGCATTGAAATATGAATTTATAAATAAGCTTTGCAGAAATTATAAATTTGTTGCAAAATTTGTATTATCGTTTTCCGGACTGTAATCAAAAGAACAAAAAGCTCCCGCCACTTTTGGCCTTTTTATTTGGATGACGCGCGCAACTTTTCGATCACACATCCAAAAGCTTCTCCAACCTTCTACTTCAATGATTCTCAATGTGAATCGAATTTCATCCTCATTTCCACTTCAACCTCCTGTGGATATAGTTCTTCCCTTCCCTTAATCAATTAAATCTCAGATCTGTTTGACCTAATTTGAAGTTTTCTTTATGAACAGATGATAAGGGATGCTTCTTACAAGGTTAGTAAAACAGTACTTAACGCGCTTTCTTGTAATTTACTATGTCGTTCTTTAATTCGTAATAGTACCGATTAGTTATTCATTTATAGATTGATATCAATATTAGTGCATTCATACGATCAATTTCAGTTCAATTCGATTGTTTTTGGAGAATGGATTTGCTGGCAATAAATATTTTGGCAATTGTGGTTCTATTATCGATATGTTTAATTCTTTAATCGCGAGTTCTGATAATGGCGTTTGATCCGATTTCCATGCGTTTCGGAGGAAGAAAGATGGTTTAACCGAGTAATAAAGCAGGACTAATATATGCTTGATACAGTTACACTGCACTATAATTTAATCACGAGGTGCTAGGAAACATTACGAAGAAAAAGATACATAAAAGACGAATATGAAGATGGACAAAGACATAGCATGGGCAACACTCACGTCTTTTCACATCTATCAACTATTTTTGTCTCTCCTCCCCCGTACGGGGAGGAGTGATTTTCACGCATCTGTTGCTGATTAAGTCTACTAGTTGCATCTGACCTTCAGTTGATATAAAATATTTAAGGATACTGCAATATATATATAAAAAAAAAACGCATAAGAAGCAGTATTAGCTTGCACAAACACTAGAGATATATACATTTTCAGTACCTGACTTAAAAGATCCAAAACAAAACAAAACAAAATTACCAGTCACGAGTAAAGACAAACTAAAGCACAATTAAAAGTTAAAAAAACTAGAAAAAGACAATAAAATATCGAGTTGAAGTTGCAAGGCGAAGATCCAGTGTTTGTGCATTTTCAGTACCTTAAATACATTTTAAGTATGCGGCCAAGAGTTCCAGATAGGCAAGGAGAAGATCCAGTCATGACTAAAGACAAACTGAAGCACAATGAAAAGTCAAGAAACTATAAAAAAGACAAAAAAATTCCGAGTTGAAGTTGCAAGAGAATCCTGATCGAAATCTAAAAAGTGAGGCTATTGCTTCGCATCTAACATGTGGGCTGTTTGAGCTAATTAGCATAGGACCATTACTATACAATTTAAAACGTGTAGGATTGGATCTCATGTGGGCTTTCTTTGATTCAGGAACAGGATAAGAGACTGAATGGGAGTTCGGTCACGAAATGCCTTATTCTATTGATTTTGGATGTAAACATTAAGTAGTCAGGTGTGCAGGATATTAGCCTACTTACAGTAAGAGAAACTGATGGACCACAAAAAACTACGTTTCTTCTTGTTTGGTTTATTCTATGACCCCGCAGGGACAACTGGCTTCAGAGGATGGGAAGTGACAGCTTGCTATCTGACTCTGAGTTTTTATATGGTTATATGGAGATAAGGAGATAAAGATATCCATCATTAAGGTCAATCTCGTGCAATATTTTCAATCTAATGTCATTTTACTATAGAACGACTAGCTTTTTGCATTCCTCAAAATAAAAAAAAAGATTAGCTTTTTGTCATTATTTTCAAAAGCATTGCTGCCACGGCATTCAAAATGGAAGATTTAAGATTTTTTAAATTAGTATTATCCTGTATTCTTGTATGTAGAGTTCACGGGTTGGAACACAAAAATACTGAATGATGCAGGGAAGAAATGTTGAAATTGTTTTTAGCTTTGGGTAGAGTAAATTGTCCATTACCTGTGCTATTCATGCCCAATAATTTAGATGCCGTTTCCACTTGAACCATAGCTAGGATATGGGTACCGACCGGACTCAATGTCTTTTACATCTCTAATGAGTTTTTCGTAGTGCTTCTTGACTTCCTCTGCCGATTTCCCACCCACAGCCTTGGCAACATTTATCCAGCGGTCTGGGGTGTCCTTGTCATATACAGCAAGGGCCCTTTCAAATAGTTTGTTTTGCTTTGGGGTCCAAGAGGAGCTAGAGCTACGTGAAGAAGTGAGAGAGTTGGATGCCATTAGTGTAGCCTAAATAAATAAGTACAATTTACTGCTGTGAGAGAATATATTTATGGGATTTGGAAAATGCCACACCAAAAAGCCGGAAACCTGGTCAGAAGATGAATATGAAAGGAAAAATTAGTAGGTTGAGTGCTAACAAAAGGAAAAGAAGGAAAGGTAGGTGTTTCAGTCCAGGAAGGTGAATTGAAGTCAAGTTATGGTATGGTACAAATGCCACAGAAGGGAGCTCCTTATAAGCAGGAGGAAAAGGCTGGGCGTTTCAGCCAGTTGGGAGAATATATCCTCCAAAAGGGCAGAATATGGAGTGACCCGTTCCTTTAGGAACCACAAAATGGAGAAAGACAAGGAACAGCGAGTGAAAGTGAAGAATCAGTATCCACGGCTGGCTCTTTATTTTCTTAACCAAACAAGATTCTTGATTATATAAGTGGCAAGTGGGATTTCCCTTTTTTAGTTATTAGTTTGTGGATATAAGATCAGCTGCATATACTTTTTGCTGGTTGAACTTGTCTTGTTTTATCCTAAAAAATTGCATCAATTAAGCTCATACGGCAGTTCCCTTGGATTGAAATATCTCAAGATATAACTGGTTATTTTCATTTTCATAGTCCACGTTAGCGTGGCCTAGTAAACCCTGAAAATAAATCGAACTTGAAGGTGCTTATTGCTGGTCAGAAATTACTTGACTGCACGTCTTACCTTTCAACTGGTGTAAGATGGTAACTTTCCCAATTGACCCTGCTTATTGCTGCACCTTCTCATCTTGATATCAATTATAAGCCTCTTAGGATTGTTCTTTCCGAGCCCTGTTAGTTTCTGAAGATGGAATCTGTGGATTAAATTGGAGCAAGAGAAATAAGAGTTGTTTATCCTTTCACTAGCGTGAGGACCTGATCCGTGACTTTTACTGTAAATACCACTAAGCGAATTAAGACCACGCTCTAGAGACATTCATATACAAGGCATTTCTTGAAATTATAGCAGCTGGACTTTTGGATAAGGAGAAACTAGTTTATCTTGTAACCCAAAAAGTAGAAATAAATACTTTATTAATAAATAAAAATATTTTTAGTTTTATTTTATATAAAGAGATGTTTGCTCATATTTGAAAGTAAAAACAATATTTAAAATAATAAAAAATTATTTAATATTTGCTAGAAAAATGGTTTTATGTATATTTAGTTATCTATATAATACACTTACATGCTGACAAACATGTTTTTTTTTTTGTTTCTCTCCATATATTTTCAGATAATTTTTTTTCTGTATATATATATATGTTTCTGTATGTGCTTGAGGAAAAAAAGTTAGAAAATTTATCATTTATCCAGTGGTAACTTTACTACTTCTTTCTCTATTTTTGGAGAGGATTATCTTGGGGCCAAGTCTCCTTATCTCTGTTTTAAAGTTGATTTTGATTTGGAGAGAATTCATCTTGGGGGCAAGTCATCTTATCTGTATTTTCAGTGTTGATTTTGATGGCACAGCTTCACTTTTGAGTATCTTTGAGAATTCATATATTGGCCTTGACTGTAGGAAATGTTCAAAACGAAGAAATAGTTGCCCGATTGGCTACAAAATGAAAGAAAAGAAAATCAGCTTTACGTAAAATGATTTTGTAATTGAGTCTTTCGGTGAAGGGACTAAGTGCCTGACAATTTTTAGGAGGAATTTCATAGAATATCAAGAGGGTGTTTGAGATTTGTTTATTTGGTTTTATGAGTAGTTTTAAAGTATCTTACTCCAATATTCTCATTGGTAACAAAAAATATAGTTTGCTTATTATGTTCTTAAAAATGACTTTTATAATGAAGAAAATAAGCATTGCAATAATAAATTTTTTATTTTTAATTGTTTTAATCAAATTAGTTTACTTAATTACTCTTTTGATGTCCCTTTAAGATTAACTCTCTCTCTCTCTATATATATATATATAGACAAAACAACATAAATAGAAAATAATTGTAATAAAGATACTTTTTTATAAATAAAATTATATATATTTTGCAATTAGTATGTTACCTAAATAATGCCTAATTACTTCATTTTTCAAATAAAAATTTACATGGTTTTAAGTAGCATAAACTTCCTCCTTTTAAGCACTTTCACTTTAGATATCTCAAACACAAGCATGGATAGGAATGATCAGACAGTTGATTGGTGATGGGATAAGCCTGGTAACATTGCTACAACTGATAGACAATATTACGGTAATTAATAACTGAAATTGAAGAAGCAAGTCTAGTGCACCCTATCTTTCATTTTGAATCTTTCTCTTCAATTATTGAACACTCTCAAATTCTACAGAAAAAAATTGTTTTTGTTTGTTGTCTTGCTATTGACAGTAAACGCTTTAAATTATACAGCATGAAATTACTTTTGTCTGTTGTCTTGCTATTAACAGTAGCATAATAGATGCTTCAGGCACAAATAAATACCCGACTCTGACATAACAGATGCTATTACACTTACATGGTAGCTGCCCATGCCGTTCAGGTAAATAAATACAGTGATGTTGTATATGTATGTCTTTTTTTTTTAAATGTTTTCTTGTTTTCTAGATTTTCTTCCTTTGGGGCATGGCTCTCGTTCAACAGCAAAGCTGTAATTTTGGATAGACTCGAATTTTCTTGTGATAATTGACCATTATAGATGGTATTAGGCTTAGATTTATCTGGGACATCATACGTAATAGATTGGTGATCTAGTCTTTTTACTGGGATGGAAATAGTGATGGTTTGGCAATGGGCATTCAATTCAATGGTCGGCTTCCAAATCTTTGAATATCTTTGCATAGTTGAATCTAGCATCTGTGGCTCCCTTTTTTATGGTTTTTTTTTTTTTTTTTCTTTTCTTTTCTCTCTTTGAGCACATTATAGCTCTTGATTCCTCCACTTGAGATGATGCTATCCAAGATATGGACTAAATTTATCGCCAAAAAGTGTGTAGCTGCTTGTAACGCGAGGTATATTCTCAGCTTGAGAGATAATATCTTGGCAGATATGCTGACCTTTTGGAAGTGGAATTGTGTTATCTTGTCTTTGTTTCCACGCCAGAGTCTAGAAAATACTTTCTTGGCTAAAGTTTGCTAGTACAGAGTGTACAGAAAATTGAAAAATCCTCTTTTCTATAACCACTTGTTATATGCTTTATAAAGTTGCATTAAACTTAAGTTGATGGATGCTGTAATATAATTAAGCTTGATCATGTAGAGAGCTTGTTAGTTGAAATTTGCATTCCACGCCCATTGCTGGTGCTATGTTAAGCTCCTTTCTCAACTTGCCTAATGGTCATTATATTTATTTACTCCACTAATACATGGAAACGCAGTTGACATATTGTTGATTCTTTCTTGACTTGTTGGCTTGTAAAAAAGGAGATGGGTATAGGATTGGAATTTAATGATTGGATGAGAGAGACTTGCACCTTTGTGAAGGGAGAATATGTACCACCGATGGTGCTTGAAGTACGTATCTTTGTGATAAGTATATGGAATTTTAATCTCCTCATGTCCGCCTCAATTAAAAGTTCAGCAATTGGATTCTTGAATTTTCGTTGTAGAGACTTGGTTAAGTTCCAATTTTTTGCAGTTAAGTGGATTAATTAACAAATTTTTATTGATCAATTAATATTATAAAATATTTAAGTATATTGTAAAATGTGAAAAAATAATTTCATAGTATGATATCTCTAGTAACAAACACAATAAAGAGCAAAAGACATTTTCACTGGTTTTGAATATATTCTGATAAGTTGAGAGTGATATTTGTTGATTGCTACAAGTTTGTTTGGGGGCTAACATACCACAAAGTTTTTCAATAATAAAGGGACTTCTCTTTTCACTTTTGGTCCCGACATTAGCCGGTATAATCATGAGAACCACTTTTTCATAGGGACATCCTTGAAGGAAATCTCCGAATGCCCCCAAAAGAGTTGCGATTTTATTTGCAAGGATACGAGTCAGTAGACGTATGAGGTTTCCGCACCAATCAAGTGAATTGCTATGCCCTTGTTGTTAAATATAGGTTTTATTCGACGTAAATTTATTTTATTTTTTAGGTATGTTAAAAGAGCTATTAACTATTAAAATGTAATATTCAAAGATGATAATAAATTTGTGGCGTGAATATGTTTGGATAAGATATCATGCAATTATTTGAAGAGATTGAGAGACATGACTTGTATTTGTTATGTAAGCTTAGATGAAATCAAATTGGACTCACTAAAAATTAAGAACCACTTATTCTCGTTATTATTCTTTTATATTTTATCTTTGAAAAAAAAAAGAAAAAAAGTAAAAGTTATTCAGAGATTTTTTTTTTTGAAATCTGCAATTTAAGTGTTAAATGAGACTAGTAAAATTTTCAACAACTTCACACAATAGCTGTCGGACATTTAACATATGTGCTAAAGACGTGCAAGTTTGAGTATATTATTGAGTATGTTCTAAATTTTAATATTATTACTGGTTTTAATTAATTTGTATTTTATTTAAAAGTTAGAATTTTGACATCTTTTAGAATATAAAATTTTTCAATTTATGGGTGTACTATAAAATAACGGTGACCAACTGATAATATTTGATTTAGTAAGAATAAAAATTTGTGTATTATAAAATAGGAGTGACCAACTTATAATACTTGATAAAGTAAGGTTAAAAGTTTAACTTTTTAATATGTTGGTTCAGTTACAATTATCAAATTAAGTTTATTTCAAACTTTATTTGAGAGTCAAAATTAAATTTCTTTAAGGATATAAAACTCGTCATTTTATTAGTGTATTATAAAATATTAATAAATAATTTATAATATTTGATTTAACAAAATGAATAATTTAATTTATTAATATATTTGTTGAATTATAATGATTAAATTGAATTTATTTTCAGTGAGTCATGAATTATTTAAATGAAAAGAACATTATATAGCGAGTAATTTTTCTTAATAAGAATAGTCATAACAAGATAAAAGTTCGACTTACCCTTATTTCTTTTTTATTTTTAAATTGTTGATATTGGACTACAAGTTTTGGCCTTGTATCTTTTCTTGCTTTTGTACTTCAGTTCTTCTCTTTGTATGATGAGGGAAATCCGAAGATTTCCGCTGATCCACTGGCTTTCTTATCTAAGATCAATTGTCAGCTTTTTTTGGGTTAGCCATTTAAAGAGCTTCACAATTCCAGACTAAATGGTCCCAAGAGGCCCATATGCCATTGAGCCTAACCGCTTGGGCAACCCAAGCTCTTCACTTTTGTTTTTTTTTTGTTTTAATAGAGAATCAGAGATTTTTAAGGATTGGAAACTCTTTTATGGCTTTATTGTTTGGTTCCAGACAGTCCGTAGTTCTATATGTGTATTATGCCGTTGGTCAGAGCATCTCCCCCCTGGAAGCAGACTTTCTGACTTTCATGGTTTGGAAATGTGTTTTGCCTTCAAGTAAAAATAATGAAAAGAAAATTAATCTCTTGCATGCTCATTCTCAATTCACTTTGTTTAAAGTAAAAATAACAATTCATAAAGAGAGGAAGAGATGGCAAACATAATGAAAAGAAAATCGAGAAACAGAGAAATGGAAATGAAGAAGGAAGAAGAAAAGAGTAAAAAAGAAGGATGAAGAGAAGACAAGCCCAATTCCATGATCTAAAACCCAAACCGGCCGAACCCAAAATGTCCACCGTAGATTTTTAATCTCTAAAACTTAGCTTAATCCCATTTTCAAATCCAGCCCATCCCCTTCTTCGGCTCAAACGGCGCCGTTTGGGATCAACTTCTTCCTTCTCGTCGATAGAAGGCATGTTCAGGCTGGGGGGGAAAATGAAAAAATCGAAAGAGAGGGGGCAGGTGAGATGGGCTGACAGAGAACTGATGATGATAGTTGAGAGCTGATGACTCAAGGTAGAAAGATAAGACGAGTCCAGAGAGCAATTTGCAAAGAAGAAAGAAATAGAAGAATGGCGTCGGTTGATGAAGAAAGGAAGAAGGGGGGGACCGGGTGATTACGTGACAGAAGAAAGGAGCAGCAGAAGATGAGGATAATCGTTTATCCGGAGTGGAATGCTGTGAAAGAACCAAAAATACAGAGAAGGGACAGAGACGAAGAAAAAAAAAAAAGAGTGAGAAAGAAAAGAAGAGAAACAGTGAGCAGACAAAGAGCAAGAAGAAATCAAGAGCAAAGAGAGGAACATCCAGTGCCCGTTGAGTGAAGGAAAAGGTGGGTGTGTCGAGGAAGAGGCGAGTCGTCCTTCCTCTTCTCGGCAAAGCAGTGGAAAGAAGACGGATCCAACGCAGAAGAGGAGTCGTGTTTACACAGGGTTCTTTTGGTAAAGGAACTGGAGCGAGCCCCAGATTCTGTTTGGGATATGTGTATATCCCAATCCTTCTTATGTTTAATACGAACGCCTGAAATAGTTGACAATAAATGAAATTGATTTTGAAGCTTTATGCTTGACGAAATGATGTTATCCAAGCTAGTTAGGATATTTTAAAGTGTATCAATGACCGAATTGATTAATTTGGGGATTCTTCTCTGTTTCTTTCCTGTAATCTCATATCTCTAATGACACCCTTGATTTGGAGTGAGAAGAATGATCCTTAGGTGTTCGCATTCAAATTGAATGAGAATGAAAATTAATGTATTTCAAAGTGTGGTCGAATCGATTCGTCGCAGTATCATCTAAGTAATTGTTTCGCATTTAGTCTCGATATAATGGTATCTTGATGTTCCTTAGTATGTAACATGAGTAAGGAGGGGCAAACATCTAGTAAGTGATGCCCGGAGGATTATGATTCAAAATGCAGCTCAATTGGATTCTTTTTTTTTTTTTTCTCTTCTTCGCTTTTAAATATATTTCCTAATAATTTCATCGTTGGTCAATTTATCTACAATCAATTAGTAAAATACTAATTTCATGTTAAATATTGGAGAAAATCTTTTGATGAAGCTTAAGCTCCTTTTGTAGAGGAAATAAAAGTAAGAGAACAATTTAAGAGTTTAGAGTGAGTACAGGGATACAATTTTTATGTCTCATATTCTATAATATATGAAGTTATAGTTAAACTTCGATTGGTACT
>NW_019014686.1:982553-997997 GCF_000150535.2 Carica papaya
TAGGGAGTGAATCTAAACCGTTTATCGCAATTGATATGGACCGTTCGATTGCATTTAAATAGAAAGTGGATATGGACTGTTGATCGCGTTTAAATCTAACCGTTCGATCGTGTCTGAGAAGCGAACCCATCTGGGCCATCCGTGCCCGGAAGAGTGAATCTGGACCGTCCGATCGCGGACACGCGGATCGCGTGCGTGGCACCGCGTCAGCGTCCCTTGCCACACAGTGCGTTCTGGTTTGTCGGGGCTACTAACTGGGCATCCTACGTGGCACAAATTTCTTAAATTGCGTTTTAACCTTCAGTTTCTGATTTTTCTTTCAAAAATACCATCGGAATCCAAATTTTCACATCTTTTTTCCAAAATTGTTTTCAATTTTCTCATCTACCTATTTTTCTTAATTTTTACATTAAATTAAAATTAAAAAATTAAAAAAATTATATTTATAAATTAATTTAAATTACATAAAAATTAATTTAGGTATTTCAGTATATACTTAAAATCAACATATTAATTAATTAAATTGAGTTTTGAGTGTATTTAGATTATTAGAATTATTTTGTCAAGAAATTTTTATTAGTTGATTTTGTTACAATGAAATTAACATAATAGAAATTTTATAGGGTTTTTAATTCATTAAAAATGAAAAGCTGGAATCACAATCATTAAGTCTATTTTTAAAAAAAGTCAAAATAGATCTAAAATAATAGTTTAATTTTAATAGAATTTTATATGTATTATGAAAATATAATTTAAATCATCTTAATAGCGTTATATTTATTATATTAAGTTTTTACTTTAAAAGTAAAGAACAGGAATTTAAATTAAGATTTATATTAAATAAAATAAATATCTTAAATAATTTAAACTATTAGAATAACTTTTAGAAAAATAGTATTAGTTTGTCTTCTAAAAATAAAATTTTGTGTAGGGCAAAATTTATTTTTTTATTTTTCATTTTTTATGAGTTACACCGTTTAATATTCAAATTGGCACTTTAAAAAATAAATGAAAGTACTACTTATTTAATTAAATATTAAATATTATTTTATTTTTTACTTGGTTATAGCCATTCAGTGGTCTAAGTTTTTAATATTATATGTGTTTGTAGGAACATAAATTTCTGGACCAATTAATTTTGACATGTTTTTTGGATGAAATCCCTATAATTAAATTTGTAACCAAATAATTTTGTTTTAGTAGACAATAAAAAGATAATAATCTTTGGCCAATTAAATGCAGCAAAAGTTTTTTGAGCTGAGCTCATTAAATTATTTTTTAATTTAATGCAGAAAAATATGAAGATAGAATGTCATTTTTGTGACAACCCGGATCCCAGGTGAGACAGAATGTCATTCCCAAGCTTTCTCCTTCACCTTTCTCATCCCTTTGTAGAAATGCATAGGCATGCGCAAACCCATACGAGGGATTCCATTTCACATACGAAATAAACATACCTACATATATATATATATATATATATCCACTATCTAGTAAAGTTTCAACACTAATTCCACCAAGATAGAAAAAGTCTTCTCTGTCACATGTATACCAACATTATCTCTGTGTAAAGTAAAATCTCAGCGATCGGACAGTACAGATTGAATCGCGATAGATGGTTCAGATTGAATCGCGATGAACGGTCCAGATTCATTTTCTATTTAATCGCGATCGGACGGTACAAATCAAACGCGATGAATGGTTCAGATAAAAAACAAATTGATATAAATAACTCTCATCCGCACAAAATCCTAACCCTAGCCGCCAAAACCCCTCGGTGGAGAGGATGACCCAACCGCCGGGGAGCCGACCGCTGCCACCTGCCGCCGCACTGGAACCCTTTCCGACCGCCAAAAAAGGTAAAAACTTCCTCTTT
The DNA here is from genome assembly GCF_000150535.2 of Carica papaya. The sequence continues at coordinate 984,430 of NW_019014686.1, forward strand.
TGCACGAAATTCAATTTTAAGCTCATCCATGTCCAAATCGGAGTAAAAAAATCGGCCAATTGGCCGGAAAACGACGGCGCCGCTGCAAGAAGTTTCACAAAACGCCTCCGATGAGGCCCTTCCCAATTCCCGTTTCGCATAATTTTTTCACCATTGTGATCAATGTTTTCTTCTCTACAGGTTGACCAAAGCACAACACTCAACCGCAACGTGAGCCGGAGGAACTGCCGTACTGGAGAGCCCCACTGCCAGTGAGTTTCAATTTTTCGTATTTTTTCGGCCAACCGAGACCCTTTAACGTATTTTTTTGCAGGGATCGATGCAAAAACGGTCGACCCAAGACAGATCGCCACCATAGGCGGCAGTGCCATCGCCGGAGCACAGCAGAGTCGCCGTGCCGGAATTTTGAAATTGGCCAAATGGGCCCCGAGAACTGATTTTGGGTTTGTTTGAAATATTTGTAGGTACTATTAGCATGTTTCGATTCCCGGAGAAAAATTCAGGAAATCTAAGGACCATCCATAGGTGCAGTAAACAACTTACCTTTTTTAGCGTCAAATCGAGTAAAGATTCATCACAATATTCTCTATCATAGAATTGAAGTTTAAATTAATAATAATATGATATTTTTGCAAATTAAATAAATGTGCATAATTAATTACGGATTGCTAATGAAGCCCAAACCGGAAATTGTTCTTTATTGATTTATGTTAATTTATTTTACAGTCTAAAAGTATGATGGTATCTGATTTATCACTTTTATGATTTGAATGCATGAATTATTGTCTTATGTAACTACTGTTTGATTGGGAAATTGAGATATGATTGCATTTCCTGATGCATGTTTATTTGTTTATGTGATCATGGTTGATTTGGAAAATGGAGACTAAAGGAAAACGAAAAAGTTGTGTGGTTGAATAAACAGATGGAACGGCAACCTTACTAGATATCTTGGGAGATAATAGACGGACCGGATACATAGAGAACCCTACCGTGAACGTTGTCTCATACCGGACGGGATATTGAGGTTTAATAATTTAGTACTCATACTGGACGGGGTATGGGGACTGTCCGTAATTGAGATTGTTAAAGAAAATGGATCACGTGTAGCGGGGACATCCCTATAAACCCCCATGGATACTAGTAAACTAGTGAAAATGTGACAGTTATTGTTTGGTTATTGACGATGTGTATAGATTTATGATATGCACTATATTGTTGTTTCGACTGATTGCATATGAAATTATGATATGTGTTATGTTATTGTTTTCTGTAAATTGTTTTCTATAAATCTCATTACGATAAGTGAGCGTTAAATGATTTCATGATTGATAAATGAATTTGCTAAATTTAGTGCTCCATTAGTTGTTTTTGTTTTTATACCCACCTTTATTTCTGTATCGGTAATATAGGGTGATATCCTTAATGAGCTAATATAACTCATTTCTTATTTAACCATTTCAGATTAAAAGGAGCAGGTTCCAAAACCTGATCCGCAAGAAGATTGTGAGTAAATGCTAGATATTTTCTCTTTTCCGTTTATTTCCTTATTTGTATTGTTTTTTTTAAAAGTGAATTCCGTAATGTCGTTTAGTACTTGTAAGTTATTGTGTAAGAAATATAAATCTTAACCATTTTATTTCGCTTCCGCACTTAAGTTATTATTTATTTCGTTTGGATTTTTGGAATTGTTACACATAATGCTATTTCTGTTTGTTTATCACCATTCCCCTCTCGTTATTAACTACTCACCTTCCCTCGGCCAATAACAATATTTCTGCCTGATATTTCCCTTCATGTAGGTAAACATAACCCCATTATCCCTGCCTGGAAGCTCTACTTCCATCACTTTTTTCCTTTGCTATTCAACTCTTTTTCCTCTTTTGTTTGCGAGAGGATAACTCCCAACAGTTCTTTTCAGTTGCTTATATAGGTTTACTATACTTTTCCATTGCTCTCCCCATTAATTTCCATTCTTGTTCGTCTACGAATCCTGACCAGTTCCTAATGACTTTTCAATTTCTGTTTGTCTTGGCCTCCCTAGAAGTCCCCTCCAAGTATAGCACCTGGCACTGCTTACTTCACAATTTGGTGTTGGTTCAACATTCCCTTCCTAAATCATTATGCATACAATTTCTCACCCCTAAATTTGGTCATTCAGGTTCTTACACTCTCTCACGCTTTTTTTTTTTAATTTTTGTTTACCTGCAGTCAGCTCACTCTATATATACTTTTTCAGTTAATTTCACACAGCTGTTTTTCTTCCCTCCACAGTCCCCTCCGTGTTTCGGCCCTTGAATTGGGTTCAACCAAGCAGGATCACAACCCACCCAGCCAACTTTTCCATCACAAAACATACTCCCCGGTCAAACATCTCCTGATCTCGGCTCAAGCCATTCCAGCTTGGCCAGTTGGATTCTATGCCCTCTCGTTCCTAGCTACGCACATCCAATAGATTTACTGATTATCCCCTATTTCCGACAGTGAACGCAGAATACCACTTAGATGCATGAATGCATTTATAATCTACATCATCATTTGCAATATCTCACTGCTCAGAATCACCAAACACAACAAAAAGGTAAACGTACTCAATTTCAAATTCGGGTTAAGAAGATCAAATTGACCTTACTTCTTCCACCATAATTCTACCCAGCACTTACGGTACTTCATGAAGAGAATGTGATGCACATAATTTCATATCCGGGTTAAGAAAATCAAATACAACTTACATTATCGATTGCGGTGATGGAATTGGATCGCGGTGACGGTCTTCTTCTCCCTGAGCTCTCTTCGCGTCGGAGCTCGCATGCTGAAATGGCTTTCTGCTTCCAGCCTTTCGCCGCACAACCTCTTCCTTTGGCCTTTCGAATCTCACTTCTCTCTCTTCCTCCGCGACTCTCAATTGCAGCTAGGATTCCCTCTTCTTTTTCCTTTCTTTTTCTTCTTTTTTTTTTTTTTTTTGAAATGGCTGAGAAGAGGAACATTTTATAGGGGATTTCGGAACCGTTCGATCTCAGGAACAGATCTGGACCGTTGGCTTCCTTGCTTTTTTAAAATTCCTGGATTTCCCTTTACTACCCAACACCTACTTTTAGTTCCATATTGCCCCTCTTCTTTCAAAGCCTTTGCGATTTGGTCCTTTCTTTCAACCTTTTCTAATAATTAAAAATTTGTTACAAAAATACCCCTAGGATCACCACTCAAATCTTCAGGATGTTACAATTTTAATATTATAAAATTCTAAATTATTAATTTGAATGAATTTTATTTAAAATCAAGAGAAAATATATACACAACTACAATTATATAAAGTTGGGATTTTGATTGCTATATTACAGGTAAGCAGCTTACTTGTCATCCTATAAATAAATAGTATTATTAACTATTTTTATTATTTTTTTTTACAAAGTTAAAAAAAATAAATATTGCAGCTATTTTTTCCTTCTCTTTATTTTTTAAAATTTTAATTATTCAAATAAGACAAAAAAATTTCTTTTTCAAATTTTTAAAAGCAGGGTTTTGATTAAATATAATTATTTTTGAGCTAAAAATATATTTTTATAAATAATATTTGTTAGCATATATAGAGTTATAATTGTAAGATGTTGAAGAGAATGTTGTTAAGGTACCAAAAACATATTCAGTATTAAACTAGTTAATATGGTAAGTAATATTTGAATATTTGTGCTTTAACATTATATAATGGGTATGATTGAATAATCATATACGAATATTAGTGACATGTAGATATTGTGAGTGATATTTTTTGTAGCTACCATGTGTCATTTGACACTTCTTTTTAATAAATAAATAAAAATATGACAATTTTTTAATTGGTTATAACTATCCAATTACAAAAAATTAGTTGTTAAACAAAATATTTTAATTTAATTAATATCAACTTATAATATATTCATAAAGTGGCAAGCTTATATCATCAATCAGATTTAAACTTGTAACTTTTAAATTTTTTTTTTTCAATTTCTAAGTTGTATAGAAGATAATATTATGTTTGGTACATGAAAATATTTTCTTTTTGCTCGTTATATAAAATATAATTTACCCAAAAATTATTATTTTAAAAAATATATTTTTATCATAAGATATTAATTAATGAATCTTAAATACATATTTTAGTTTTTATCAATTACCTATATTGAGCTCTTTAAACAAAAAGGTAGAAGATACATTTCACATAGCCCAACTAATAATAAAATAATAATTGTCTTATGTTAAATTTTAATAAGTACCACAAACATGTATTTATAATTTATAAACGCAAACATCTTAAGCACATAATGAATTATTAACTTAATTCAAAGACTTTTATTGATGATATACTAGACAACATAAGTGAAACACTTGAATAAATAACAATAAATCAAGTTTGTTGCACAATGCTTTTTTATTTATGGACATTGGAGTTTGGTATACCATGGTGAATTGGATTCGATCAACCAATTGCTTCTCTATTAACGTATATGTTATGCATTTGACCTAATGCATCATTGTGAATAGGATTTGATCCATTAGGTATTTCTCTGTCAATGTTAAACTTTAATTCTTGAAAATTATATGGAAAATCTAGATCTGGTTCTCTAGTTGAACTTATCTTTGTCTCTGCATCGTACGGTTGACTTAGTACACCATGGTGAATTAGATTTGATCCACTAGGTGTTTCTCTATTAACTTTTATGTCATGCATATGAACTAGTGCATCGTTGTGAGTAGGATCTGCCCCAATGAATGTTTCTCCATCTATTTTAAACTTTGATTCTTGAAAAATGTATGGACGACGTGGATATGGTTCTCTAACCAAGTTTATACCAAATTTTATATTATGCAGTTGATCTAACATACCATGATGAATTAGATTCGATCCACTAGATATTTCTCTTTTAACTTCCATGTCATGCATCTGATCTAGCACATCATAGTGAACAGAATCTGATTCATCGGGTGCTTTTCTATTGATTTGAAATTTTGATTCTTGAAAAATATATGGATGATTTGGATCCGATTCTCCGGTTGAGTTTATAGTTGTCTCTATATTATGCAGTTCATTTGACATATCATTGTGAATTAGATTCGATCCAGTAGGTGTCTCTCTATTAACTTTTATGTCATGTATCTGATCTAGTGCATCATGGTGAATAGGATCTGATCCACTGGGTGTTTTTCTATCATTTTCATACTTCGATTTTTTAAAAAAGTATGAAAGATTTGGATTTGGTTCTTCAATCAAGCTTATACCTATCTTTATATTATGTAGTTGATTTGAGATACCACGGTGAATCGAGTTCGATCCACTAGGTATTTCTCTGTTAACATCAAATTCTGGTTCTTGTATAAGGTATTGGTTATTGATGCTTTGTATTTCTCTATGTTCACTAAGTTTTTGTGCATAAGTACTCTCATATAATAATGAAATATTAACAATGGAAGTAATGATCATGAACATTAGTTTACAAGTAGTTAAATTAGCCATGTTACACAAGATATTGTAGTTAAGTTATAAGATTAATGTAATAAGATAAGCCATTTATATAGAGCATATGGTCATTGTTAAATGGAGAGTACAATCCATTATAATTGGATAGTACATTGAATGTAGCAGAAACTATGTTAAAAAAAAAAAAATCATATTATGTGCAGATATACCATATTCTATATTTAAATTTTGAATCTATATAAGTTACAATAATACTTTAAAAAAAGATACGCAATGGATAATCTATTTATATTAATACAAATATAAAACAATCAGTTTAAATTTATTGTAGATACTTAAATGATGTATGTATCTACTTAAACTATTGTAGATACTTAAAAATTAATATATTTAGAACAATTATGGTAGATACACCACATTAAATATTTAAAATTTGAACTTATAAGTCACAACATATCTCACATAGACATGTAACATATAATATATCAAAATTAGTACAGATATGATACAATCAGTACATTAATTAATCATATATCTACTTAAATTATTGTAGATACTCAAAAAATTAATGTACTAATTAATTAGATTGATTTATGTATATATTTAGATTACCAGAATGAATCTATGAAACTGAAAAATGTCCACAGAAAATTATAAAGGAACTTTGGAAATATATTTTAAACTTACAAATTTTATTGAGATCTAACTCAATTGTTTTTTATTTTTTTTCTTTAATAATTATTTATTTCACTCATTTTAACAGTGACTAACCTCTATATCTCTTAAATATTAAAATATATATATATATTGATATTTATAATATAGTTACAATTTTTTTTAATCATTCAATTAAACCATTTTATTGATACCAATAAAAATGAATTTTCTTTTGTAAACCAATTATATAATTAATTTAAAATAATTTGAAAAGAAATTGAGTAAAAATTTTCTCCATGCGTGCACTTATTGTATAAAAATATGATTGCATTTTGTAATGTATAAGTTATTAGGTATATAATTTCATGAAAAATTTTACTTTAATTACTTCAAAAAATGAACGCCTAAATGTCACAACCATTAATTCTATTTTTAAAAAGTAAAATAGATTGTAAAATTCATATATAAATTCAACTTAAATCAATTCTATTTAAAAATTTATATGAAATTAAAATAATGAGTTTAAGCTTTCTTATATTAATAGAATTTTATATGTATTATAAAATATATAATACTAGTTCACCATCAAAAATTTTATATTTATTATAATGAATTTAAATAATTAGAATTAAAGAACAAGAATTTAAATTAAGATCTATATTAAATAAAATAAATATTTTAGAATAACTTAAATTATTAGAATAACTTTTAAAAAAACAATATTAGTTTACTTTTTTTCCTTAAATTTTTTTTTTAGTTGAGGGAAAAAGTTTGTCCTTGAATTTTTATTTTAACTTGTTCTTACTTCAAATGAGACTTAATCTGTAAATGCTCAAAACTTAAGAAAATTGAAATATCAAATTATATCAACTATAAGCGGAAGCAATATAAAATTTAGGATTTTCATTCATTATATAATAAATTAAGATACCCAATAGGGTACGAAAATATTTTTTTATAAAAGTTCAAAGTAACGAAATAAATAATCAAAACTAAACAAAATAAAAATTCTATAAGGTTGACCTCCGTTGGGCAACTCCGATTGGATTTGAGAGGTAACTTTATTCGCAACCCTCTTACTATCTAGGATCTGGATCTTGGTCTTCCTGATATGAAATGGTTAAATAGGAAAATAAACTACACTCGTACAGTAAAAATATCACACTTAACACCGAAATGAAAAACCAAATGTTGGTAAAAAAATTATAAAATAACTAATGGAGTCATTTGCTTTCTTAAATAAATTCATTTAACTTAAAAAGTGTTATTTTATACTTACCCTTATGAGTTTTCAAAACCGACCTGTGAAAGCAATAACACTAATTGTATTTTGGTTACATATTCAAATGAGCAATAACAATAAACTTACCTACTTACTAGTACATTTGGGAGTCTATACGGATATTCCCCTACGCGTGAACCCAGTATCCAATTTTTTGATTGATCGATCATCCTCATACCTCGTCCGCTAATGGACACCAAACATACCACCGCCTTAATACCCCGTTCGGTATGAGGGTGAACGGTACCTCCCAACCCTTTCTGTTATGGGACTTCTCAGCCTCTTCGACTGAGATAATATCCGCGGTAGGATTTTTCCTATATACCGAGTCCGTACACTCTTTTCCAAGGTACCCGATAAGCCTTTCATCCATAAGTTCACATCATCAACCAATGACACATCACACATCGACATCTCACTTTTTCTAATCAACAGTAAATCATATAAATAGACAACGCGTAAATTAAGAAAAACATGATTATAACATTTATTTCAATCAATAGGCAAATAAGAGAAATAATCAGGTAATCAATATCGAAAGGACAATAAATCCATAATACAAGTGCGCGCGACAAACCAACAAACATACCATACCAATTGAGGAATAGTATCGACAAAATAGGTAATTTTACACTGACTAGTTACTAGCTCCATTGGTGACCTGTAATTAATTTTAAAATTTTTTTAATTTTCACAAAACACAATGCTATTGATTATTAAGCTTCAATTTACCATAATGGGGAGAAAAGTGAGGGATTCTTATCCCGGATCGATATTCGAAATATCGTATTTTTTACTACGCCTCCTAGTAGTTCTTGGGTTTTCTGAGTTTTTTTTTTTTAAATAAAAAATATGCGTCACATATCCAAAAATATCTCAAAAAGGCCAAAATAAGTGTTTTTGAACTTTTTCGGCCAATTTAGGGTTCCGACACAGCACAACCACCATGCTCTGATGGCAGTTCTTCTCAGTCTTGCTGTTTTCGGCCAGTTTAGACCAGTTTTGGCTGATTTTATATGAAAACCTATAAAAAAACAACGTTAGGGGGCCTCTGTCCACTGGAAAAAGGGAAAACCAAGACCCTACCGGTGGAAGGGTCTTCGGGTGTGGCGACTCTGTCGTTCCTCTTTTGTGGTCGGGGTGTTTTTTTGACTAACCAGCACCATAAGGAAACTAGGATCATAATGGTTAGAAAATTGAGAAAAGCAGGAAAGGAAAAAGGGTTCATCAAAGAGGGTTTTGGGTTTCGATTGCGGCGGCTCAGTCGAGCTTCATTCGTGTTTTTCGATAAACCCATCGGCCTTTCAGCTTCAATATGGATATAGAGAGGTTCAGATTAAATTCCGAGCGGAGGGGAGAAAAATCTTACATTTTCAGCGTCGTTAGTGGCTTCGGAGTGGCAGCGACGGTGGCTGGTCTCCTTCTCCAACGTCTAGTTCACTTCCCCACCGCCTTTCTTATTCTTCTCTAGTCACTCCTCTGTCGACTAGGGTTTTGGTTCCTTGTAAATAGGAGTTTAAATACTCCTCTTCATTAGATTGAAGTCGTTCGTTTGAGATGACGTGACACATCCATAACCGTTGGATTTCTCTTATTTAGAGAATTAATCTGGACCGCATGATCTGATCAAATCCAACCATTTGATCACATCTGAAGAAGAAATGCATTTAGGCCGTCCATACGCGCCGGATGCAATATGGGTCGTTGGATCCATAGCACGTGGATTGTCCGCGTGGAACAGTATCACCGTGTCTACCACACAGTGCATTTTGACTCGTCGTTGCTGCTGACATTGCTGTCCTACGTGGCCATATTTTACCTTTTTATAATTTGACCCCCTGTTTTAATTTTCTTTTTCAAAAACCCCCTCCCCTTATTCACAGTTTCACCTTATTTTTTTAAAATTATTTTTAATTTCATCTTCGAATCCATTTTTCTTGAAAAATTTCATAAAAATAAAAAATTAAATTATTTTAATACATTATCTTATTAATGTAAAATTATTTCGGACTAAATTTCTGGCCAGGACATTACAACTCTCCCCTTCTTAAGAAGAAATTTGTTTCCTCAAATTTATCACTCTCTCACTAGTCAAACAGTTAGGGTACTAGGTCCTAAAGTCTGATTCTAGCTCCCAAGTGGTCTCGTCCTTTGCATAATTCTACTATAAGATATTGAAGAAGAGAATTTCTCTGTTGCCAAGCACTCTACTCTTCCGATCTAAAATACCTACTGGTACCTTCTCATAGGATAGATCCTCCTAGAGTGAAAGTGACTCATGAGATAAAATATATAAGGAGTCTGGGTTGTACTTGTGTAGCATAGATACATGGAATACATTATAGACTCTGGATAGTTCTGGAGGTAGTACTAGTCTGTAGATGAACATACCCACCCTGTCCAAGATTTCAAACGGTCTGATGAACTGGGAGTTTAATTTTTCTCTCTTTCTAAACCTGTTAATACCCTTAAAGGGGGTGAACTTGAGAAATACTCGATCTCCCTTCTCAAATTCCAAATCTCTCATTCGGGTGTCCGCATAACTCTTCTGCCTACTCTGAGCTATCTGGATGTTCTTCCTGATTTTAACTGTTTTAGTTGTGGTCTCCTCTACAAGGTCTGGGCCAAATAATTTTCTATCACCCACATCTTCCCAACATATCGATGACCTATAGGGTCGACCACATAATGCCTCATACAGGACCATGTCGATACTTACTTGGTAACGGTTATTGTAGGCGAACTCTATTAGAGGTAGGTGATTGTCCCAATGTCCCTCAAAGTCCAGAACATAAGCTCTGAACATATTCTCTAGTGTGCGAATGGTTCGTTCTAACTGTCCATCTGTTTGAGGGAGAATGTTGTGCTGACAGGCAGTTTTGTTCTCATCACTTGCTGAAAAATTTAACCAAAACCGAAAGGTGAACCTGGTGTCCCTTTTGGATACCACTGTCACAAGAACTTCATATAGCTTGACTATCTCCCGGATATAAATTTTTGTTATCTTGTCTAAAGGTCGGTCATTCTGATGACCGAGAAATGAGAAGAGTCGATGAGTCAGTCAATAATTACCAGATGGCATCATACCCCGAGCGTGCCTTAGGTAATCATATTATAAAATTTATGGTGATACCATTTCTACTTCGGGATTGGTAATGGCTGGACTAAACCACTTGAGCTTGATGTTCATTCTTAACCTGCTGACATACACGACACTTGGAGATAAAATAGACAATTTCTCTTTTATCCCGCTCCACTAAAACTAGGGTTTCATACTTTAATACATCTTAGTACTTTCGGGATGTACGGTGAACCTTGAGCTGTGAGCCTCTATCATAATCTCCATTTTTAGTTCACTGTTATCTAGGACACACACCCTATCTTAGAACCTGAGCAACTAATCGGCAGATATTCGAAATTCTGAATTTACCCTTGTTTTATATTCTTCCTAAGAGCTAATACGGTGAAATCAGTTAATTAGGATTCTTTTATTCTCTAAATCAGCTCAGGTTGGACAACTAGATAGGTCAGACATGTATCCCTCTTCAAATCCCAAAACCGTATCTGTTGCACAACCCCTATTATCCTACATTCAAAAATCATTAAGTGAGCTAACATACCTACATTTTTCTTGTTGAGCGCGTCAGTTACCATATTACCCTTGCCTAAGTGATACACGATCTTATAATCGTAGTCCTTGAGAAGTTTTATCCAACGCTTTTGATGTATGTTGAGATCCTTCTGGGTGAACATATGTTTCAAGCTTTTATGGTCTGCATAAATATCAAAAGTCTCCACATACAAGTAATGACGCTAGGTCTTTAAGGCGTAGATGATAGCGGCAAGTTTCAAATCGTGGGTGGAGTATTTCTTTTCATGATTTTTCAACTACCTGGACCCATAGGCTATAATATTTTCATGCTCTATCAGAACACAGCCTAACCCTAGGTAGGAAACATCACTATACATTGTGTATCCATCTGTCCCACTCGGCAGAGCCAAAACTAGTGCGATAGTCAACTGCTTTTTAAGTTCTATAAAACTCCTCTCACAATCCTTGTTCCACTAAAACTTGACGTTCTTCTTCATAAGCTGAGTCAAGGAAACAGCTAAGCTTGAAAATCTTTCTACAAAGATGTGGTAATAACCCATCATTCCCAAAAAGCTATGAATCTTCTTAACCGAAATCAATTTCTCCCAAACCAATATCGCCTCAACCTTATCGGGATTCACTAACACACTATCATTTGATATCATATGCCATATGAAGGTAGTTTGCTCGAGTCAAAACTCACACATATTCAATTTTTCATATAGCTTCTTTTCCTTGAGGACCTATAAAACTTGAGTCAGGTATTGAGCGTGTTCCTCTCTACTCTTTGAGCAGACCATGATATCATCAATAAATACTATGAAGAACTGATCCAGAAATTGCCTGAAAACCCTGTTAATTAAGTCCATAAAAATGGTTGACGTATTAGTTAGCCAAATGGCATGACCAGGAACTCATAGTGTTCGTACCTGATTTTGAAAAATGTCTTGTGAATGTCCTCTGCCTGATCTTTACCTAATGGTAACCTGAATGCAAGTCTATTTTGGAGAAAACCTGAGTACCTTGTAATTGATCGAAAAAATCGTCGATCTTGGGGAGGGGGTACTTGTTCTTGATTATGACTCTATTCAATCCCCTATAGTCAATACACAACATCAGGGACCCATCTTTTTTCCTTACGAACATGTATCCAGCACCCTAATGAGATATATTGTGTTGGATGAACCCATTATCTTGCAATTTTTTGATCTATTTTTTCAGTTCTTCTATCTCTACACGACTCATGCGGTAAGGGACAATTGAGATGGGCTGAGTGCCAGACTAAAAATCTATGGTAAAATCAACTTCTATATCCACTGACAGTACAGGTAGTTCATCGGAAAATATATCTGAAAATTCTCAAACCACAGTGATCTCTTGAATATAAATTTTTTTCTTAGGTTGGCCTAATGTAGGAAAAAACCAATCGAGTTAAAGCATTATATAAATAATGCAGTTACCATGAGAGAATAATATCTAAAAATTTTATTAATTTGTGAATGACTCTTCATTAGAAAGATTGAATACAATATTCTTATGAAAATAATCTAGGTGGCATGATACGCCGCCAACCAGTTCATCCCCAGAATTACATCAAAATCTTCTATATCTATTTTTATCAGATCTATACTCAATTTTTTATCTGTTATTTTTATGATACAAGATTTGTATATGACCTCTCCTAGTAGTGTCTCATTCCTAGGAGTAGACACAAATAGTACAAAATTAAAACTTTCAAGTAACACATTCAAACTTTTTGCAAAAACATGTGAGACAAAAGAATGTGAAGTACCAATATCAATAAAAACATGTGCAAAGTAATTACAAATAGTGTACGTACCCTATATCACGTTCGAGTTGGCTTCAGCATCTTGGTGAGTGAGGATGTAAGCTCTACCCTGGATGGGAGGTCTGGCTTGATTTTAATTTCGTGAGCACTCTCTCGCATAGTGCTTGGTACTTCCATATATGCAGCAGGTATTGTTGAGGCGATAGCAATGTCGGTCTCCATGATCCTTGCCACAATGCTGATAAGTCCTACTGCGTCCTGTTGTTAGAGCCTGAGAAGGAGCTTGAGTCATAGGTTTAAGTCTTTTGTTCTGTTGAATCGGTGTAGTAGATGTTGGTCTGTGGTGTAGAACCGTAGGCCTGGAATTTCCCACTGTTGGAGGAAATATACGAAGGTTCCTTTCTATTAGCTATGTCTTAACTAGGACTACTAAGTAGGTGCTGAGCTCGAATATATATAGTTATTGTTTGATCTCAAGATGGAGGCCTCACTCAAACTTTCTTACTTTTCTGCCTTCATCCATCATACTCTCAGGAGAATACCGACCCAACTTTAGGAACTTTCGGGTATACTCAGACACTTTTATCTCACCCTAGATTAGTTACGCTAACTCTATTTTCTTCAAATATCGAAAATACTCTAGGAGGTACTCTACATTGAAGGATACTAGAAACTGTTCCCAAGTGACTGGAATGGACAGAGTGACCTGCTTCAGCTGTCATCAGCAACCTGCCTCACCCACGAGCATGTAGGTGATAAGTACAACCTTTTGTTCGGGAATCATTCCAAGAGT
>NW_019014686.1:1018972-1033736 GCF_000150535.2 Carica papaya
ATTTATTGCTTGAATTGGGGTGCTATAGTTAGGCAAAATTTGCATCAGACTGTTTATATTGCTAACAGAGGTGATGATTCAGGATATACTCTTTTTGAATGGGGACTGATGCTGCTGAAGCAGTAGAGACTCTTCCTTCCTTCAAGGTATAGATGTTTCAGTGAAAGTCTCTTTGTTATGACCCTCTTGTGATTGTTTCTTTATGTGTGGTCATGTTATATTGTGATAGTAGCATTTTGACTTTTACTGACTACTTAATGTATCATGAGGAGCGGTAGTTTATGCCAATTACATTTTTATGTTACCCACGAGTAACCATGTCTTGAACAGATGTACAAGTTAATTATTTAAAATCACATCATTTATCACGTAGGTAAAGCTATTCTTGCACTTCAGATAAGATTTTGCTGGAGAAAACTAAAAATTAAAAGAGAATGCTTCATCTACAATGCTGTTTGGGTGATTCTAGTTGATTGAATCCAAGAAAAGGAAATATAGACTATTGAGAGATACTTGCTATATCTCATTCAGTGTCGTAGAACTGAAAATAGAAAGCTGTATCCTTGCTTTCTTTCTAAATTCTTTTGAGAAAAAATAAAAAGATGGCAGAAGGTTTGCCTGTCAAATTCTAACGGGATCATAGTCAATGATGTTTTAGTTCAAATCTAGTTCTTGGACAGATGTTTTCAATAATTTATTTCAGTTACCTAGATCAGATTCATGAATTATGTCAATTGCAGGTGCATTGTGCAATGTGCACAGAACTTATGAAGTTAGTGGACAGAATCATAGAGATATTTCCAGATCTAGAAGCAGCTCGACCTCGGTGTTCCTTGGGGATACAGTCACTATGCTCGCTTAACAGTGCCCTTGAGAAAGCAAAGCTTCTCCTTCAGCACTGTAGAGAGTCTAGTAAACTCTATCTGGTGTGTTCTCTTACGTAATTAATTAAGTTTCTTTAGTGATTAACACTGCGTAGGCTCCAGAGACCATATCAAGTTGCTATTTCCAAGATCGTTCATGTCGTGAACCGATTATTATTGCATGGATGATTGTTGGCATGAAATATCTTTTCAAGGAAAGAACTGTTTTTTAAGTTTATTTATTGCAGTGTACCTTTTAACATATGATGTATGGAGTGATTTCCTGTTTCCATTACAGTTGATTTCAATTTTTTCTTCTCTTTGGACATTTTATTGCTATATGGAATCTGATAAAACGTGCAGTCCGTTATTATTAATTTTACTGTTTGTCAAAATAACCTCCTTATGGTCTATAGATATACCTGTTCATTTGTAGTTGATAGCTTTCCTATTGCTTTCAGGCCATAACAGGGGATGTGATAGTCTCACGATGTCGGAGATCAAGGAACTTATTGGAAGACAGTCTAAGACAAATTCAAAATATGGTCCCAGTGATGTTGGCTTTTGAGGTTTGTCAAACCATAAATCCTTTTATCCTTTCACTGTTCTCATTCTACTTCACGCTCCCCTCCAATATATCCCCAGTTACGCTGGCTTTCCTAGGTTTGTCAAATCCTCCCTCTTCCCAGGATGGACTGCTAACAACGTATACATATTGTTTTCTTGTACATTTAATCTCAACCTTCCATTTTTCTTTGTTCTGTTTCCCTGTTTTTAGCCACCCAGCATAATTAGTGCTACCTTTTTGTGCTGTTATTCCATAGTTTGCACTATCAACACTTTGGATTTTTGAGTTTTTTCATCCCCTTAGGGTGTTGATGTGACATTTTTTGTTTGGTTATTGCCCGCATCCAAAGATTGGATGTATTTGTAGTAGACTGAAACAGATCTTTCCCTGTTCGCCTGCTTTCAGTCCAATTATAACTAAAACTTCCCTTTACAGTCTTTTGATCTGTTTGTCGATAATAAGCATGTTCTTGAGAAACTGTAAATCCTGTTAATGCTGGGTACATTGAGTGGCAATATTGGATTCTTTGTGATTGGGATACTTTTTATGTAAAAACAAGGTTGGGATTGACATTAAGTGCGCAAGTTATCTTTTCCTATACAATTTTTGTCAGTTTCTCCAATTCTCCTCTTTTTCCAAGTCTTTGCAGCATTCACATGAAATCTTATTTGCAGATTTCTCATATTATTGATGATCTTGGGGCTGCAATATTTGTCCTGGATTCATCCGAAGAGGAGGCTGGGAAAGTTGTGCGGGAATTGATTCAGAAAGATACTTCTGCATCAGATTCAATTAAATATTCTGAAATTGGAGCTCTTAAATTTGCAGCATCAAGGCTTCAAATTACGACCCCAAAGGCAATCTTAATAGAGAAAAGATCTATAAGGAAGCTGCTGGATAAAGTAGGTGATAGTGATCCAGTGAGAAAGAAGATCCTGCGATACCTTCTGCATCTGTTGAAGATGCATGGAAACTTAATCATTGGAGAGAAAACTGAGAATTCTTTCTTTCAGCATGAAGAACCAATTGCATTTAGGAGCTCCAGTAAGGATTCTGTTGAAATGGAATCTCGTAGAGGAGATGGACAATGTAATTATCAGCTTGATGAATTAAGTAAAGCTATACCTCCTGAGGAATTTATGTGTCCTATATCTTTGAAATTAATGTGTGATCCTGTTGTCATTGCTTCTGGGCAAACATTTGATAGGATGTCGATAAAGAGGTGGTTTGATGAAGGTAATGTTATATGTCCAAAAACTAAAATGAAACTGGTCCATCTATCAATGACCCCTAATACAGCAATGAAGGATCTAATATCAAAATGGTGTTTCAAGTACAGAATAGCTATTGATAACCCAAGTATGCAACCAGAAGCCTTTCACTCGCTGGAAAATTCTTCCTCTTCCATTGCTAGTTTTGGGAGTTCCATGAATGATCTCAGGCTTCCAGTGGATAACAGCAACATCTCAGTTGGATCTCTAGATACCAGTTGTTCAGAGATCTCAGAAGCTTATGTTACAAACACGTCAAGCGACATAACTTCTGTCTGTCTGTCTAGACTGGCTGATTTTTGCTGGGAATCGCAATGCAAAGTGGTAAAAGACCTCATAAGTCACATGAAATATGATGATCAAGCTTTTCATTATATGTCTGCTGAGGATTTTGTTGAGCCACTGATTAAGTTTTTGGAGAATGCACATGATCGATGTGATGTAGAATCTGGGAAAACTGGATTGCAGTTACTACTGGAAATTGTGAACAAAAACAGGTAAAATATTTTGTGTTCACTATTGCCAGTGACACTGGCGCATATATTATAGAAATTTTATATGAACTTGGCAGTTATTTGGTTGACCTGATTTTCTGTCATTTTTTGGTGTATATTAATGCTAGTTGTCGTCATGCAGAATGTGGATGGAATACTTGCCAGAAGATGCATTTAGCCTATTGACATTGTTTCTTCATTCAGAATTAATGGAAGAGGCTCTTGATGTGATGGAAGTGTTGTCTGCCCTCCCATATTGTCAATCTAAAATTGTTTCATCTGGTGCTCATGCTTCCATTATAGAAATCCTTGATTCCCAGATGAGAGGTCTCCAAGAACAGGCCACTAAGATATTGCAAAACCTGTCCTCAACGAGTGATATTTGTTCCCAGTTGATCTCTTTGGGATGCATCCCTAAGTTGGTTCCTTTCTTACTTGATAGCACTCTTGCAAGACATAGCATAAGCATATTGAGAAACTTGAGCAATTTAGAAGAGGGCAGGGTGTCTATTATTGAAACTGATGGATGTCTCACATCTATTGCTGAACTGCTTGGAAGTGGCAGCAATGAGGAACAAGAACATGCAGTGGCTGTTCTCCTTTCATTGTGCTCTCAGCGGGTTCAATATTGTCAGTTGGTCATGGATGAGGGTATCATCCCTGCTCTAGTTCTTACATCTGTTAATGGAAGTGAGAAAGGGAAGGTGACTGCATTAGAATTGCTCCGGTTACTAAGAGATATCAGATACATTAATGAAGAAAAAAGCTTTGGATCTGATTGTTCTGTTGTTGAAGATGCTACTAACCTCTTTGTGAAAAAGAAGTCATCTTCTAAGGCATTGAGGTTTTTGAGGACAAAGTTTTCCGTTTTCTCCAAAACCAGTTCTCAGAGAAGTGAAGGCAAATCTTCAGATGGCTCCTATTGCAGTGAATCTGTCTGGTAAGGTTTGTAGTCTCCCCAGAACTGGCTCCTCTTTTAGCTGCCATGCAGTATATATTAGATAGATGTAGTTAGATTTTGATTCGTTTTTACTCTAATTCCCTGATGTAGCTACTCATAAATTTGATTACTTCGTAAAATGTATCTCCTGCAATTTACTGGCTGTATATATATATATACTCAGACACGAATGTACAGTTATAATAGAGGAAGTACTCGGGCTTGAGTTTTTTCCCCTATTCCCTATCATCCCCCACCAAAGAGCCCCCAGAAATTCTTCAATGCTAAGCTGCTTAGGATTTAGACATTCACTTGGCGGGTTCAATTTCTACAGAGCGTTTTTTAGGAACTGCAGTAGTATATCGTAAGTGTCACAACTAGTTCAGTGTCCTTCAAACGTCCTTATAACTTCTCTTGAGTCTATATTAGGAGGTAGTAACATTTTGTAAGCGCTACATAATATTGCATATTACTCATCAAATAACTCTCTGGTGTTAAGTGACTGCTACACAAAACTATATATATATATTTTTCTATTAGTGCTGGTAAATTCATAAGTGAGTTTATGAATTTATTCTTTATTCAATCAGAGATGAAAGAAGATAACTCGTTCGCATACATTTATGAAGAAAAAAAAAATTCGGTTGCCATTGTTATTGTTCAGTAGGCAGATATAGGGTTGGCGGGGAACACTAGAGCCAATCAGTTGGTAAAGGAGTGAGTTTTCGAGGCCAAAGCCTCTGAAGACACTCCCATATGAGTGGGTGCAGATACTCCCAATACTTCCAACTCAATGTTTCCTACCACACCGTCATTTATTCTCATGCCCATTCTTCTAAAACTAACTTATGTTTATCAATTATCAATATGCATACACATATATATATATATATATGTATGCATGTATACACATCTATGTTTCATCAATTGAGGCTATTCTCTTATCAAATCTAATGCCATTTTGTCCCATTTGAACTTGAATTTTTATCTCCACTTTGGTGCATATGTATATATATATATATATATATATATATATATATCCAACAAGTGGATCATAAGTAATTTAGATTATCAAATCTTCCTTGGTTAGCTAGATATTCACTTTGTTTTATCCAGCCATATTGGAGAAATTGTTAGTTAAAACGTTTTATCCGTTATGACTATCCAAAGTTAAAAAAATCTATTTATCCTGAAATATTTTATTCTTTACAAATTATTAATAATAATTTTTTCAATAATAATCGTCATATTTCAGATAATTCAGTGTTATATTTTATTATTTGAATCTAATTGATTAGTAGTAACTAATGAACATTCTTAATTTTTTCTTATCTTCCTGTCTTGTCTTATTATTCTCATTACCAAATCTAATGAAAGTATTCGAATTTTTTAGATACGTAAAATTAATTACTGTTTGAATGTTGTTTTTATTTATATTTCTGAGTTCTAGATTCTTCAATATCTTGAAAAGCTCAACAGTAACTCAAGTTACGATATAAAATTGTCTTCAAGCAAATTTGAGTACCACCAAATCTATTCCATGAAGTTCAAAGATTTCCTTTTAGCAGAATTTGAACACTAAATATATATGTCTGTGTTTTTTTTTTTTTTTTTTTTTTTCTTTCCCGGTTATCATGACAATTGTGATCATAAAGAAATTTGGGGTATGAGATGAGAAATGAAGGGAGAGTGATAGGATTTGCTCGGGGCTGTCTAAACTTGGCACTTACTGTCGGTGGGTCAGCCATACATACATATAATCCATTTAAGTAGCGATACATATATTCCTCAACATGGAGAACTAAGTGTCTCTTGGTACTCGTGCCTTCATATTTTTTTTCTTTTATAATATTCAGCCTCCCAAACGTTCCCCATAAAAAAGAATTTGTATTCCAGCTCATTCAGGAAGTACATATCGTAGCAGTGATGGTAGTTCACACTAATCATCTTCCTCGTGAAAATTGAATAAGCCATTGACAAGTTTTAGGGTGCAAATAAATCTCATTTTTGATCTAGTCTTGGCGGTAGGCACTGGTTTTATTTTGGAGTGAATATGATTATTTCTGTCATGGGTTAATATGAATTTGGCTAATTGCAGTTTTTATATGTCATACTAAAAATTATAGAATGTATTTCCTAGATACTTAATACGCCAAGTATCAGTTAGCTGGAGTAGCTCAGTTGGTTAGAGCGTGTGGCTGTTAACCACAAGGTCGAAGGTTCAAGCCCTTCCTCTAGCGGGGTTAGGCATTATTTATTGTAACTTATTTTTCCAATAAGCTATTTAAGAACGTTTTGATTTTTTTTTTTTAAAAAAAATTTATTAAATTTCTAAGAGTTCTTTCTATTGTACCTTATTTTTTCACTAACAATAGTTTCATAAATTTTTTGGCAACTTTTTAAATTTTTTTGACATGTTTAATAAATAACTAAAACCTTATGACCTTGCTTCATAATTTTTATTTTAAACAACTTATAAATTCTCTAAAAACTACATGACTAAAGAAAATATAAAATTATAGCTTATATCCACTAAAAAAGCTCATTAAGCAAATAGTTAAAGAACTAACTTATAAGTCATATTTTTAAAAAATATTTTAAATCATATAAATTCTTACAACAATTTATTCTTATTTAAAATTATCATTATTTTTTTATTAATAGAGTGAAGTAAATTTTTAATAAATTAAATCAGATTCAATCGTAAATAAAATTTTAAAAGAATTTATGTTAGGTTAACACAAATTTAAGATTAGATTCAATCAATTTTATTTGACATAAATATTTAATTAATTTTTTAATATTTAAAATAAGTTTAATATATAATTTTAGATTTATAAATATTTTTTATTAAATTAAAACGAGATTATATGTAAAATTTATATTTGACTAAGATTAGTCAATATAAAATAAAATTTAATAGACTAATTTGACATACTAATTTTAGAAAATCAAAATTTAACACGATTAATATAACTATTAGATCATATTACTTGTGTTGTGTAAAATTTACCTTATATCAAGTTAGATATAATGATAATTTAAACTTAAGTTTAAATATAAATAAAATATTTTAAAGAATAATTTCGAAAAGAATTAACACTTTTATATACTAGGAGTATTTTTAATATTTTAATTAACTTATAAAGATTTTCATTTTCCAATCATATCCTATTTTTCTTGATACATACATACATACATACATATATATATATTGGTAATGTTTTTTCATTGATTTGATGGTTAATTATCAAAGGTTGAGCCCACTAATAACCCATTATTCTCACCTTTTGTCACCATCAAGTGACCAACCCAACCCTCAATCTTCTTTAGCCTCTCTCCTTCGTTATTTCCTCGGCAAACCTCCAAACTCCACAAAACCTAACCCCTTCAAAACCCTCTAAACCCCCGTTCCGTTCAACCCCCTTCTCCTCTCCGTTTCCCGTTCAACGGACACATTCACATGGCAGTTATGTCACTTGGGGACCATTTGCCCACCACATTCCTTTTGGCTCTCCCTCTATTAATTATCTCTTCCAAGATTGGATCTTCATGGTTATCTCAAACTCGCCATTGAAGCTCTCTAAGATCACCACACTCATCATCTCAAACCTCCGTAGTTACTAGCTTCACCCATTTAACCCTTTCTTTGCTTCTTCTTCTTCTTCTTCTTCTTCCTCTTTCAAATCCCACTTCAAGCAGAGCTTAGTTTTGACAAGATGTTGCAGGGTTTAATCTCGCCGGAGAGCTTCGCCGGAAATGGTGCGGTTGACCTGATGGTGCAAGAAAGGTTGAAGTGGCAGCGGCAACAACAACCGCAGCCGGCGACTGATGTTGTGGGTTCTCAACTGAGTTCGATTGAATTCTCCTCTGCGCCTCAGTTTCATGGTTTGCTCGAGAATGTCGCTGGCGGGAGACTGTTTGTTCAGCCGAAAAGACAGGAAGCTTTTCTGGGTAGTTATGAGTTGCCGAAATTCGGCAAGTTTTCAGTGGTGGGAACGGATTTGGTTGGTGGCAGGGTGGATTTTCCGGCGTCTGATTGCCGTGTAGAGGCAGCAGACATGGCGATGGTGATGAAGAAAGAGGAAGAGAAAGTTGAAGGCGAAGCTTTTGGCTCAACTGAGGAACAGAAGTTTAACAAGAGAAAAACAGAGGTGCCTGATCTCACTTTACCACTAATTGCTCTGTTTGTTTGTTTGTTTTTTTTTTTTTTTAACAAAAAAAAAAGGACTCTGTTTTTCAAGAATTGATTATATAAGAAAATTTCATAATTTTACATTATTAATTTCTAAATTCATGCAAATTTTAATGGATTAAATAATGTACAACTGTTAATAAAAGATTTAATCAATTCTTTATATCCTAATAACAGTAAATTTTAGCACAAGGACTTAATCATGGTAATCTCAATTGGGTATGGTAATTATTATCTCTTTGGTGAATTTCAGGTATATATTTCATTTCATGTTTATTTTATTTTGTGCTTACAGGGTGTTGGAAGAGAGGAATATAAAGAGAAAAGAATTAAAACAGAGGTGGAAACAGAGTCCAGCTTCAAAGCTAAAAGCAGTACAGACACAGAAACTTCAAAGCAAAATTCCACAACTTCCCAGGCTCAGAAACCAGACTACATTCATGTCCGGGCTCGTCGTGGCCAGGCCACGGACAGCCATAGCTTAGCCGAAAGAGTAAGTTAACGAAAACTCTCAATTTCAATTAACTCGAGTGTATCAGAAATCTTGTAAAAAGTAACAGTAATCGCGATACATATAATAGTGAGAAACCTAAATTTAGAGGTACCGTGCTATTGTGAAAAGTGGACATGTTATAACAAATACTTCTGTTTCATGGTGTGCAGGCTAGAAGAGAAAAGATCAGCAAGAAGATGAAATGCCTGCAAGATTTAGTTCCTGGCTGCAATCGAATCACCGGAAAAGCTGGAATGCTTGACGAAATCATCAACTATGTTCAGTCTCTTCAAAGACAAGTTGAGGTAACACAAAAAACTTCCATTACTCATTACATATATGTCGTTTCGATTGTTCATTTGATTACTTTTTGAGTATCGAAACCTAAAAAGTTGGAGTTCCATCTCTCTGTCTTATTATTTCAGTTCTTGTCTATGAAACTTGCTGCTTTAAACCCAAGTGTCGAGTTCAATCCATCGCAACAATGCACCGCGAATTGTATGCTAGATGTATCGATGGATTTCATTTCTGCTCAAACACCACCTCTCGAGAGCACGAGCTCTTCGGTTTCTCTTCTGAAATTATGTCCTGATTCTTTAAGCAAAATCTGTGTAATTATTCTTTCTCAACTTTCAGAGTTTATATTTCAATTCGTATAACTTCATTATAGAATCTAACGTGATTAAATGGTTACATAATTTATATTGCAGCAAGCTCAGTCCTTTTCCACTTGGGATAATATTGATGCACAAGCCCTTCTCAATTTGTACAATTTTGGTTTTAACTGAAGATGACGTCTCTAATATTCACAGGTAACTTTCCTTCTTCTTGTAACTGAGGGCTAATTATTTGTACCCTTTTTTTCTCCACCTTAAAATGATAAACGTAGTTCGATGTATCGAGAAGAAAAAAAAAATTCTATTCACATCCGACAATAAAAGTTTTACAGACTGTTTAACTTCAACTTATAACACGATACGGAAAAGCTAATTGAGAGTTAAAAAGTATTAAATTATGAAATAAAAGAATTTATCATTTATTTTTGCAGGAATCGATGACTTCGGACTCTGTCACGAGCAACAACGTGATCTTGCCGGAACCGGAACCAAACTTGTACGGGGGAATTAATTTCTAGGGCTTTCGAGGGATCTACTGATAAAACGATAGAAACATATTGTACATAGAATGGAAAATTCTAAAGATTTCAGGGCAAGATTGTTCGTAAGAGACAGAGTCATGTTCTATAGCTTTCAAACTGTAACGGTACTAGAGTAGGTACTTATTGTGTATGTATATATATATGTGTGTGTGTATATGTATATGAGTTGTATAGAAGAAAAAAGATAGAGGATGAGGACCACACCATTAAGATGATGAAAATAACGTTTGTAAGAGAAGAAGAAGAAAGGAGAAAGAAAAGACGAAGGTGGTGATGTCCTCTCTCTCTTCCTCAATTATTTCTATTTTGATTTTTCAATTTTTAATTATTATTCCATCTTAAATTAATTTTTCATTTTAATTTAAACTTAATTCATTTTTAGTCTTCACATATATATATATATTTTTTTATACACATATATAAATTTTAAATTTAAGATATATTTTTATGCACCTTGGTAAAAATACCCATCTTATATTAATTAAACTTATGAGTTATAAACAAGTTAAAAAATAATTTTAATTTGTATAAGGTCAATAAATATGTTGCTCTTACAAGACATGCAAATATATAATAATATTTTGTTTTATTTTTTACTATAAATATTTATATTGTTATCAACAATTAATTTAACAAAAATATATATAATTATTATGCAAAAATTTGTTATAATTGTTGAATATGGTTATATTTTTGTAATTTGATTTAAAATATAATATAATATTCTTGTTTAAAAAAAAAAGAAATTAGTAAAGTAATTTAATTATTTTTTATTTTTCCGAAAAAGAAATTAGTAAATCACTTGGCCTGGTATCGGTAAAGCTTCTTTCTTTTTATCGAGAAAAAGAGAGCGAAAATCTTTATGGAAGGAAAAACGCTCAAATCAAATATAGGGTTTTGTTCTGCATAATGTAACAGAGGTTTTAGGGTTCAGATTCGAATTAGGGCATTTTAATCTTGTCTCGCTGTTTCGAGATAATCTCAGAGAGAGATAAATGGCGACGGAGTCATCCGAATCAGAAGAGGAAGGGAAAATCAGAGGAGGAAATGAGACGCTGATTGTGGATGACAATCTGAGAGAGATGGGGAAGAAAGCTGCCTGGAGTGTTAGCTCTTGCAAGCCCGGCAATGGCGTCTCCTCTCTCCGTGATGACAATCTCGATACCTATTGGCAGTTACTCCAAAAACCCACCACTTGATCTCTATACTCAGCTCTCTCTCTCTCTCTCTCCCGCTCTCTAAAATCCCGAATTTTGTTTTCTGTTTTCAATTCCAGATCAGATGGTGCGCAGCCGCATTTAGTTAATATCCAGTTCCAGAAGAAAGTTAAGCTACAAGTTCGGTATTATGGATTCTTTCGCCTTTGAAGTAATCATTTTCGGCTGTTATGTTTATTGTGGATGAAAATTTGGGCTTTTTTTGTTTGGTTGAAGTTAGTTGTCCTATATGTTGATTTCAAGCTTGATGAGAGCTATACTCCAAGTAAGATCTCCATTCGAGCTGGCGATGGCTTCCACAACATGAAGGTATGTAACTTGGCTTTGAGTTCTGAGAGTAGATATCATTGGTAGCAAATTCTGATGTTTTCTGCAATTGGAATAGACATCATTGGAGCTGATGTTTTCTGAGATGTCTGTGTGTTTCTGACTTCTGATATTCTTATCATTTTTTTCCTGTTGAAGTCAATTTGAGTAATGTACATGGCTCTGCTTTTTTTGCCAATGATTTCAGGAGATCAAAGCTGTGGAGCTTGTGAAGCCAACAGGTTGGGTTTATATATCCTTGTCTGGAAATGATCCTAGGTATGAGCTAAGACATTATCTCAGTGCATTGCTGTTTTCCATTTTCTTTCAAATATTTGTTAATTCATCTTCCATTCTGGTACTTTTCATTGGATTTGTTCTATGATTGGTAGAAGAATCAATAGATGCGTAAAAATATAAAAGTTATGCTATTTTTTAGTAGTTGGTCCAAGCTACACATATTTTCGACTTGGAAAAGTTTGTGTGCCTCCCTTTATGAATTTAGAGCATCAAGTTGTGTGCTTGGTTTGCATGTTTCATATTGGAGTCCCAAAATGTTCTCATAGAAGTTCAGTACTCAATTACCAAGGTGTCTTGGCTTGTTTGGTATTCTTGGCCTCTGCTAAGGTGGGAGCAATGGTTCAACTCCTTGAGGGCTTTGTGCACCTTTCAATCGGTTCTTGAAAAAGAAAGAATCCACGGTTCAATCATGTCTTCTTTTTCCTTTTTTTTTTTTGGGGGGACTGGAGAGGGGGAAGGGCAAGGGATTAACTAATACTATAATCTTGGTGGTGGCTGGAAATGCAAAATCCTATATGAAATCTCAAACAGATTTCCTGTTTAACATTGTCTATAGTTTATGGTTTTTATAATGATCAGTCAAGAACTTTGGTTTTTCCTTTTGAGATTGTCCATTGCATATTGATTGTGGGGTTAACTACTAGTAATACTATTGGTGGTTGCAACTGAAAATGCAAACTCCTATATAATATTTGAACAATATTTTCCAATTGACTGTCTTTTGCATTGTCTATGCTAAGAATAATCGATCAATAAAGACTTTGGTTTTCTTTTTCCTAATGTCCTTGCTATGATAACCAATATGATTATATTGTTTGATATACCCAAAATACATGGCACATATTTAGACATTGATGACAAGGAATGTGTAAGTTAATGGCTAAAGTTACTCCTGGAAATGGATTAATCTGTGACTAAAATGAGATCTTTAGGTTGCCTATTTGTTTTTTTCGTTTTTTCTTATTGAGAAGAAAGATAATTCATCAAAAGGCCCCTTCCTCCTGGCTGTTTGGGTGTTTCTTAGTAACAGAGAAACTAGCACTTCGCTTGAGAAGTGTTTGATTGGCTGTTAAGACATTTTTTTCTCCTTAAATTGTCTGATACCTTGTGTTTCTATCTGCTTTCCAACTAATATCTAACCTAGAGTTTCCTCAGGGAAACTTTTGTCACACCTTTATGTTGCAAATTGCTGTCTTATCAATCACCTTAATGGGAGGGATACTCATGTGCGCCAAATCAAAGTTTATGGACCAAGACCGTGAGCTCCCTACATTATTTGCTTTCAATAATGGACATTTTACCCTTAACTCCTTATTTATTTTCTTTTTTCTTGCCAATTTTAAATTGCTTAGTAGCTTTTCTAATTAAAAAAAATGACTAATGACAGGAATCCAATCCCACATCAACAGTTTCAATTTACATCGAGGGAATTCATTACTTACTCATCCATAAGATGAGGCAATGAGAAAACAAAGTGGGAGAAAGGTAAGTATGTCATAGCTTCCCAAACTGGCGGGGTCCGAGGATATTTGATGAGAACAACCAGATGATGGAAGTGCCGGATAAATATGTGGTAAAACAACGGTATAGGCATATATATATATATATGTATATGTATGTTAATATCTTTGTCGAGTCGTGATGTAAAACATATCTGATGTATTTGGTGTTGCACCTTTGATACTAAATATCTTGAATGAATTCACTTATAAAAGTCCTTTAACTTTGTTAGTATTATGGTCCTTTTTCATGTATATTCAGCTGATCTGAGAATTGGTTGTCTAAGTAAGATATCCTACTTCGTTTATTAACAGTCCAATGAATCAGCAAAATCACAATGACTGAATTGTCAAAGGAGATTTTTTTCAAAAAAAAAAAAAAGAAGTGAAAAAACCAAATCTAAAAGGTGAAATTGTAATTTCTCCTTTCACTTTTTTAATGCTTTGCTTCAGAGGAATGATGGTAAATCACATGTAGAAACAGTTAACCTAAGGTGGATTGATGATCCAGATAAGATTTTTGGAATGTCGAGAGGATTTCCTACGAGATACGAAAGGCTAAATAAAACACAGCAATATGAGATGCAATTCATCAGGAAGTAAGAAGGTACTGTCAGTGATGTTGCAGAAGACAAAGGAGTTTCCCTTAAGTTTCAGGCTAGTTAGAAATTCAGTTATCTCAACTAACATCGCTGCAACTACATAAAATTAACTCAACTTTTTCCTTCAAACTTCATTTCAATAGCCAAAATGATGCAATAACATAGAAGTCATACCCCGTCATCGGAGGAACTACTGAATGCACAGTTAAGACTTGGCTCTAAATGGTTTTTCACGAAGTTGCTACGGTGTAGAACATATAAATACTTTCAGAATCAGAAGGAAGCTTCGAGGAAGGTGATTATATCAAAGGTCAGCCAAATTGTTATCATTCACAGGCTGGTTTGGTGTCAAAGCTGCTGAGGCAGATTGCAAATGCTTGGAAGGCAGAGAGAGGATATCGATAATCCATCGTGAAGATGTCTTTCCCAACTTTTCCAAACTGTAAGATTACCCTCTCTTGCTCTTCAGCTGGAACATTTAGTGATGGACCAATTTCTGCTACAAGCTGGAAATTCTTCACTGAAGCCACTGTAACCCTTCCCTTGAAATTAAGACACCAACACTGTAACTGCTCATGCCATCGAGGTGCCTTGTTCTTGAGAACCAGTGGTTGTGATAAGTATGAAGCTACCACTGGCGTCTCTGCACTACTTGGGCATCCACTTTCTATGGCGGGTTCCTTTCCTTTTGACGCAGGTGAGAGAGATAACTGCTCATCTAAGGACTGCGGGAATGAGGCTGGTGTTGGAGCAGTACCACCCTCCTCAATAGAAGAGACCGGAATAGACTCCATTATGCAATGCATTCTTCTTGGTCCTCTAGTTCGGAGAACATTGAGCTCATACGAAATGGTGCT
>NW_019014686.1:1033838-1050706 GCF_000150535.2 Carica papaya
ACCAACATATGTATTGCTGGCTCGCGAAAAATCATCTGCAGCCAAAGATATGACAAAATCCGTGCATGTTGCCCTCCTATTCTTTCTGGCTGCTAGCAACAGTTTGTGGTTCTCATTTTCAGCTGCAAATAGAAGAGAATTAACAACATGGATCCCTCTTAGAGATCACTTGGTACCACTTCATAATGCCTTCAGAACAGTTTTACTTAGCTAAGAAAACATTTAAAGTAGCATTATCCAAAATTAGGTTTCTTCTGGTCAGAACATAAACAATTTTATCTCCTGATTGAAGTTTCTCCAGGTGGCCAAAAACCAACAAACAGATTTTGTAGTGATTCTTGGAGAAGATCATTCAGCAATAGGCCAACAGAAAGAGGGCATATAAATTACCCGGTTAACTAGACCCAATACCAAAGAGTAGAATGCTGGAAACCCAAAAAGTTTTAGAAAATACATTCTTGTTCAATAACGTGTGGATCAATGTTTTCACATACAAAAGCTAAAGAGAAAATGATAACTCACATGGGACCAGTCCATAGTATAAGAAGTACGTCGATGATGAGCTCTCCCTCCTTATAAAACATTGTATGGGAGACTCACGAGGACCCGGCTATTCACAGGCAGAAAATAATCAACAAAGCGATAAGAAGAATTACAGTGACAATAACAACATAAGAACCCTTGACCTGCAAATATATATATATTTATATATGTAACGAAGAAAACAATGGTATACCTGCTTCAATGAGATGGGAAATGTCAACCTCCCACACTGCTCAGGAGTTTTCACAATTTCCTTGATAATCTCCCTCCATGATCTGCAGACAGAAGCGCAAAAGACCACAACAGCCCGGGCAGGCCACGAGGTCTCACTCTCTTCCACCCTCCGGATTATGTCCAAGAGCAATTCAGGCGGCAGATTTGCCCAAGGACTCTGCTGAATGGACTCTGGAGCCGGAGCATGATCCGGAGCAATGTGGGACTTTGCCCGGTTTCGTCGGGAGACACTTCCAATCCCATCTCTTATCTCCCTCAGCTCACGGACAATGCTTTTAAAGGACATCTTTTTACAACATATCAATTCTGAATATCACCCAATCTTCAACTACAAGCATATTTGATCAAAATTTCAGTTACCATGAAGCTAAAATCTTGTCAAGCAAACAGCCAATTTGGAGAAATTTTTAACCGAAGAGAATAGATTCAGCTAAAGTTAGGGTTTCTTTTCTTCACAATCCATTTCTATTGTTCAGCAATTAAACCCCAAGCTGTGATTCTCAAAAGCCTTAAGCTTATGCTCCTACAAGCGTCCAAGAAAATCATTTTCCTTCTCATCTCTCATCAACCCAGGCTCACTCTCTCGTTTACATGCTTGTTATAAAAATAATTTGCACAATAATCATATAAAATTGAAAAAGAAAAGAAAAGATATACCAAATCAAACATCCACCATTGACGACGAACCATTCAACGGAAAATTAACTCAGAAAAGAAAAAAGACAGAACAGAAATACCAGTCATTAAAATGCGTAACACAGATCACCGAAATAGAAAACAAAGGGGAGGAAAAAAACCAACCAACCAACCCACCTCTGTCGAAATCGATCCAGACGAAGACGAACCAGCCCAAACGCAGAATCGCTGTCAACAAAGAGGAAGAAGAAGAAAAGAAACACGACGATGGGAAAGAAGAAGAGGGTCCTTCGACAAGATCCAAAAGGAGATCAAATCGGAGAAACAAAGGCCCGAACGAGCAACAGCGACCATCGCTGTCCTTGTCGGACTCTCTATTTATCTCTCCCTTTTTCCGGTGGCTATCGCGGATCAAGAAAAGAGCCTGCACATCCTTCTTCCACCACTGGCGCCACCGACCATGGTCACAGCCACCACCACAACCACCTTCTGCCTCACCAGCTAGTCACTGCTCCGATATTCCTCTCTCTCTCTCTCTCTCTCTCTCTCTTTCCCTCCCTCCCTCCCCCCCTTAGGACACCAAATCTAAGGTCCCTGTTTTTCTGCTTTTTGATTTTAAATAAAAACGTGAGTGGTTCTATTTTCGTATTAATCCGTTTAAATGGTTATCTTAACGGGATAATTAACTTCATAGTATAATAATAATATTATTATTATTTTCATATTGGGTAATCTTACCGTATTTGCACTCGTACCGATACTAACGCATATCTCACAGCCACGTGGCGAGTAAGCTGATCTGTGCATCAGATATCATAGACACTAGGTTCCGTTTGGAATTTTTTTTTGGGCTTCCGGTCCGGCTCTTTTGTATTTCGCATTTGGACGTTCGAAAATTTAATATTAAAATATCTATTAAATTATGTTTTTGAATAATTTAAATTTTGAGGAAATAATTCTCCAAAACTCGATAGTTATTTAATTTAAATTTTACAAAACTCCAATTGGGTTTTTAAATTAAATATTCCAACTTTGTAGGTTTTTTAGTAAAATTTTAAGTGGATATTTTAGTATTTTAATGAAAAATGTAAAAATACTGCCCATAATAATTTAAAAAAAAAAGTTTTAAATTCTTTCCATCTAACAGTTTTTATAAGAGAAATAAATAATTTGAGACTCGAATTAACATTTTTTTAAAAAAAATATATATGTATAAAAATATTAACGTAAAATATACTTTGCTATATGGGATGTAAAATATAAATTTTTTATATAAAAATAAAATGATAATATATTGAGATGAATCTCATCGTGGTATTACCAACCATGTAAAGAGCCCATCTAAGATGAGTGGTGGTGGCGCGTGACAAGAGTGGTAGGTCAATGGGCGTGGCGTTCCCCAAAAGAGGCCACATCTGCACGTGCCATAACCCCACCACTCACCCTCATATTGGCTAATCACCCACATGTTCTGCTCGTGCCCTCTAATTTATTTATTTTTAATATAAAAAGTGGACCGCAATTTCACATTTATCACACAATTTTCTTACCTTATAATATTTTTAATTTATAATTTTTGAATTTTGGACGAATAAATAATTGAGGGAAGATAGAATTGCCTATTTTACTACTAATAATTTTTTACTTTTAATATCACATAAATAATGAGTAAATTATTATTATTCTTTGATATTAAATGAATTATAAGTAAATTTATTTATTTCATAAATTATGTAACAAGCAACCATGTAACATGTTAAATTACTTTTTTAATTTAATTTTTAAAATGGGTGAGATAATCACTAAACAAAGAATTGGGAGGTCTAATTTTCTTTTGCTTTTTGGGTGGTATTTGGTTTTTTGTTTTTTTTAATTTATTAGTTATGGGTATAATGTAATTAGGTTTAGAAGAGTTTGATTTTTTTAATCTTTATATTATATTAGTGAGAAAAAAAAAATGAATTGTTTATTGTACGCAAATCTGAATTAATTCGAATACCCTAATTGGTAAATTAAAATATATGTGTGTGTGTGTGATATATACATGAATGAGGGATGATTGATTTCAAGATGTAAATAATTAAATCCTTGGCTATATCGCTGGGGGCAATTAACAAAAAATTGAAGGGCTAAATCACTTAAAGATAACATATAGTAATTTGGTTTACCCAAAAAAAAAAAAAAAAAGATTAACTTAAACAAAGGAGATTATCATAATCATAAGTTCATTGCACGCTAAAAGCAAAAGGGGTTTTTGATTAATCATGATTGTCTCTCTCTGGTAGTCAGCCAGTTGGATTAATTGATTGTGGCCACCATGTTTATATCTATACATATATATATATATATATATATATATATATATTAGTTGGTTGATGGGGACTAGTGATCGAAGATACTAATTTTGTGTGTAAAATTTGATAGCCATTTCGATAAGATTGCAAAGCCATGATGATCACTTCAAATTGGTTCTTGTGTTTTTTGGAGGGGGCCCCATGCCTCCACTTTCTTTTATTTTTTTACTTATTTAATTTTATCAAAAATAAAAACGTAATTAACGTATTCTGCAAATTAATTAAAACATATATATATGTTCAGTGGGATTGGTAGAGGTACAAAATGCATATATTCCTGCTTATTAGAATATATGTCTCGTATATTACAAAACCTTATGAACTTCCAAGTGCCTGCATACGATTGGGAATTGTATAAATTACAACTGCGTGTTCTGGAAATAGCTGGTAAGGAATTACATACATATATATATATATATATGTAATCCTCTGATTGGTAACTTTTATTATAAGCATTTTCCCCATCTACAACTAAGCTTGGGTAGATCGTGTTTTATATTATATTATATTATATATATATATATATATATATATATATACACACACGTACACATATATACACACACACACACACACACACACGCGTACACACATAAATGTAAACAGAATCTAATGCTATTTGTTCCTTTTCCTTGAAGATTAAGCTTTAATTAATTAGCAGTACTTTTTAGATAGGCTGATGTACAAGTTGGTTTCTGTTCCTTTGGTTGCCGAGTGTATTACACATATTAATATTAGAATCATAAATTCAAAGAACATACATATATATATTAAAGGATATATATAAATAATATTTGCTGGGTTATTTTTCTTAGTTAAATTAATTTTTACAAATACAAATTGATAAAAATATAACTTAATTATTTTAAATAATTTCGCAATTTAATAATAGACATATATTTAATTATTATTAGCAACTTTTAATACATGAATAATAATTATATATCTAATTTTTAATTATTTTATAACAGAACAAATAAAATAATATATATATATATATATTAGAAAAAGGAAAAACTATTGACTCAAAACTAGTCAGCTAGCAAATTTCAGCTTCTACGTCAGTCAAAAATGATATTGAAGTCTCTTTCAGTGTGTTGCTTACAAGCTTTGATGGAAATTTACTCTTTTCAGTTTCTCACCTAATCAGCTCCTCTTCCTTCTCTCCTTTGCATTGTCATGGCCTATACACATATATACATATATACACGACAGCTTCAGATATATATATATATATATATATATATGTATATGCATATGTATATGTAAGAAAAGCAATTTTAGCCAAAGGAATTTCTCCCTGAGAAAAATGGCAAGCCACATCGGTTTAACTTTTCTTCTTTTTCCCCTTCTAGTAATTATAATTGGATCTACTTCTGTCCCAACTCAAGCTGACACAAAGAAAAAGCATTTTGATGTGAATTCATTATATATATATATATATACATATATTATTATCTAACTATATATAATTAATAATTACTATAAATTGAATGGTTCCTACATCATTTTTTTTTTAATAAAAAATTATAAATTCAGAGTTAAATTTTACTTTTGTGTATTTTCATTTAAAATTTCTATTGTGATTAATATGAATGTATTAACTTATATTAAATATAATATATATATATATTTTCGCAATGAATAACTTAAAAAATTAAATGAAAATATAAGATAATAAGTTAAAAATTAGCAATTTCTTTAATGACAAAAAATTTAAATTACAAAAAAGAAAAAGCAATCAACAAAGGATAAAATTGTAAATGTACTAATTAAGGGTGGTTCCTAATATTTGGGCCCTTTGAGTTGGGACTTTCTCAATCTAATGGGCCTAAACTAAAGGCCCGTTGGACTGGCCCATGCAACTGTAAAAACGAGAAATATATATTATCCGAATCTGTATACCAAAAATATTTTCTAGCGTTCCAAACGCAACCCGATCTTTAATTGCAGAAACGAAATGACACTGTATATATATATATATATATATATATATATGAATATTATGTAGCTTTGTGTTTTTGGTTTGTACATTTTTCTTGTCATTGGTTGCAGAGAGGAAACCATGGCGATTGTTTCGATGGCCTCCTCTCTTCCTGCGATGAACCCCCGCAGCTCATTGCGAGTCAACCGGTGAGTCCATACCCGTGCATCGACATTTCTACTCTCTGTGATTAGGCACCTGAAAACTTTCAAAGTCTTCAAATTTCATATTATATTATATAATTATTTTTCCTTTTGGAATTGAATTTCAACCTGGTTTGAGAAGCAGATACTCTGGTATGGCGTTTGCAATGGGAGTGAAAGTCACGGAAGGGGAAGGTAATTTGCCCAAAGTTGTGCTCACTTCTCCTCAGGGCAGGTCTGCATTCTTCACCAACTTGCTTTCTTTCCCCCCTTTTTGTTTCATTTTTGCAAGTAAACCTTTTTTTTGTTAAATTTATTTGTGGATTTTGCAGTGAGGCGGAGATATACTTGTTTGGGGGTTGCATTACATCTTGGAAAGTAGCAGGTGGTAAGGACCTCCTTTTTGTCCGGCCAGATGCTGTGTTCAACAAGAAAAAACCTATCAGGTTATAATTCCTTTTTTTGGTAGTTGTAATTGCCAGCTACTTCAGAGCAGTTTTTTTGAGATTGTAGTCTTTTGCATTTGCATATAGTAAAAGTAAATAACAGGAAAGAAGTAGAAGAATAGAGAATGAGTAAACTGGACCTACTTGGTACAAGTTTTAGGCTATGTTTGGAATAAATCAATTTTCTTTTTACTAGTCATTTAGAAACCTACACTAAGTTTATAACAGGTAGTGAAAATTCTACTATAAGATATAAAAGATTATGTAATTAATAGTCCATTGTTTCAATTCCACTTCAAATTTTTTTATGTTTTCAAGTTTACTTATTCTAAATGAAATTTTTACTGGCTTCTAATTAAACTGGTTTGTGAATTTTGAAACGAATTCTACGAAAATTCTTGATTTTTCTTTTTTCAAACCAGTCTTAAATATATTTTTAAATCTTTCTTGGTTATCCATTATCCATTTGGTAAAAAGGGATGTCCTTTTCTTTTTTCTCTTTGGTCATGTAATGACTTGAACTCAGAAAATTCCTGATTCCTTTTGTTATTTGGACAGTGGAGGAATTCCACATTGTTTCCCCCAGTTTGGACCTGGCCCAATGCAGCAGGTATGAACATTCCACAGTTCTTCCAAGTTCCAGTGGCAACCTTCATCTGTCTCGCTTCATCCCATAATTTATAGGTTTAGTTTAGTTTTCATGGCTCATCAGATAAATTATTACTTAATGGCTGAAAAATGAGACTCAGTGGTAATAGTACTACTAATTGCTGACAATGATCTTGGCCAAGTAAATGTTCACTCTTGATTCTACCATATTGATGAGTATGCAGTTATCTTCTAGGAGTTGTATAATATTGATCATCAAGTAAATATATCTTCATAAATTTGCTGTGTGCTATAAGAAAATAATGCTCGCACCCTTTTATATTCACTCCATATCTGCAAAAGAATTGAACTTTCCTGAGAAAGCTACTGCTAAGTCCCTCTAAATTACCTTTTTCATTCATGGTTAATTTCTTTATTCTGTATCATTTCGTTTTGACTTTGGAGGTTTCATTGCTGCTACTAACAGCACGGCTTTGCAAGAAACATGGATTGGTCCGTTGTTGATTCAGAAAATGTAGAAGGCAATCCTGCTGTAACCCTTGAGCTAAAGGATGGCCCTTATAGTCGAGCCATGTGGGATTTCAGTTTCCAGACTTTATTTAAGGTCAGTGGTTGATTTCTCATTTTCTACTGCAACCACATGTATGTATTTCGTCTATTTATACTTTGTATGCATCTGATTTGTATCTTAAGTGTCACCTCAGAGTATTTGGTAATTCTATGGATATGATCGTGTTGCATTTTGATATATGCTTAATTGTTTACAAATCATATTTAGTTTGTTCAGTTCTTTTCAGGTGGTCCTAAACGAAAAGAGCATTTCCACTGAGCTAAAAGTTACAAACACTGACGATAAGCCATTTTCATTCAGTACTGCTTTACATACATACTTCAGAGTAAGTAGCATAATCCAAAGTTCGGTGGATTTCATTCTGGGATCACCAAATAAGATTTGACCGAATAACTTGACATTGATTGTAGGAAATCTTCATATCAAAATAAGTTGATAAGTTAGTCATATTTCCAGAAGTCAATACATAAATGGGAAATTGTGTGCTATGAGAGTGATATTTCTAAATCGTATATATTTACTGATTATTTGACTTGAAGAAATGAATGTAATAGTTTAATATTAAACGTTACCATCCAGGCTTCTATAATAGGTGCATCTGTGAGAGGTTTGAAAGGTTGCAAAACTCTGAATAAAGATCCAGATCCAAAGAATCCGGTGGAGAGTAAGGAGGAAAGGTCAGCAACATTCTTTTTGCTTTATGGCTGCAGTACAGAAATACTTAATTTTCTTCTTCAGAGAATGAGAGTTAATGTTTATATTCAGGAATAAAAGACTATAAATATCATATGATAGTCTGGAAAATAATGTATAAATATCATACATAATTCTCATCACGAGTTGGATGCATCTTCTTCCCTTCTCTACTTTTGATTCTTTTATTGCAAAAAAAAAAAAAAAGAATTGCAGTATTGCACATCCATTCTTAACAAACATAACTTTTAACTACAAATCTCTATGGTTCTCGATGCTGATGTACCCGCACTTTTCTAACTGTTATATTCTCATATAGGGATGTGATCACTTTTCCTGGATTTGTAGATTGCATCTACCTTGATGCACCTGGGGAGTTACAGCTCAATAATGGGCTGGGCGACATAGTATCTATAAAGAATACAAAGTAAGTTAGGTCAAACATCATTTCATATTTTTACCTGAATTTGGTCTGATCTTCCCCTCACTTTCTCACATATATTTGGCTATTGTGTGGTTTTTTGCCTTTTTAGTTGGTTGGATACTGTTCTGTGGAACCCACATCTGCAGATGGAAGCATGTTATAGAGATTTTGTTTGCGTTGAAAATGCTAAGGTATTAACATACATTCTTTCCTAGTTACGTGATAGATCATTTTGTATCTTGATAGCACAAGCCTGTTTCATAATGATAGCTTAGGAACTGCCCAGCAAAAGGATGGCATGTTGACCAAACAGTTATTACGTGTGCTTCTTGTCTGATGCAGTAAGCATTTCTAGTGAGAAGTTTTTGTTAATTTTTACATGTGCACTCAGATTGGAAATGTCCAGCTAGAGCCCAAATCATCATGGACGGCAAACCAGTTTCTCAGCATTGTCTGAATTGCTGAATGCAGCTTGTACCACTTAATAAGTTCTGGTAGCGAGAGATTTTTTTTCTTACTTTCTCATGTTATTAGCCTTCTTGGTCTCATTTTTATGGAAACAATAAAATATTTTTGTATTCAATCTTGTAATCCTTTTAAGCTGTAACGAGTAATTCGGATAATCATGGATTCTCAATAATGTAAAATTCAAGTTGTTGCATCTTCGATTGACATATTTGTTATTTATTTTTCTACCATGAGTGTATTTGGTGGCTACTATTTTCACCAGTAATCCCCACAAGAACACTTCCCATCCCTGAAATGGTGGAACCGTGTTCTGTCCCGCATTATGATGTCCCTGGCATATATCTTAGAAATAAGTTTTGCCACTATGTGGCAGTCCTCGCAGACCCGAAGATTTTTTGTGATCCGAATTGTAGTTCCAGGTCTGGTTTTTATTAGTGCAAATGAAATAGCAAGCTTCTCACTGTGCTGATGTATTGCTGTTTCTTTCTCCTCGTCTTCCAGATCAAGTGGCAGAGGCTCTATGACAGGTTTATATCCTGAATACCTTAATCTTTCTGCAATCTTGTTCCACATGTATTGTATTTCTTTCATATTTGGGTGGGATCGATGTCCAGCTAAAAATTCATGGACGATCCCGTTGATGCTTATTGAACTGCATCCTGGAAGCTTTGAAACTCCTTGTTGTTTCATCCGCATTCTTGCTTCAATTACTCGGTCCCATTCCCCTGCCAGAGCATGGATGCTTGCCAACTGAATATATCGGCCACCGTGGTTAGGATCTATTTCAATCAGAATTTCTCCTATATGTTTACCTAATTCAACGTTTCTATGCATCCAGCAGGCTTTCAGCAGTGTCCCCCAGATGATGGCATTTGGTTGTACAGGCATTGTTTCCACCAACTGTACTGCTTCCTTAAGCAATCCTGCTCGGCCTAGTAGATCAACCATGCAACCGTAGTGCTCTATGCTTGGGTTCAGGTCATAGTTTCTCTCCATGCTCTCAAACAATGTATAGCCTTCAGCAACTAGTCCTGCATAGCTACATGCTGTCAAAATTGCTGTGAAGGTGATTGCGTTAGGCTTGATTCCATCTTTTTGCATTTGTGCAAACCAATTAAGTGCCTCTCTTCCATGACCATGAATGGCAAAACCAGAAATTATTGCAGTCCAGGTAGAGAGACACTTCCTCTTCATTTTCTTGAACACTTCAAGAGCTTCTTCCATATCACCACACTTCGCATACATATCTATAAGAACACAGCCCAATACCTGGTCTATTTCTATTCTTGTTTTGTTTATATATATATGAATCCATCTGCCTTGGTCCAGTGCCCCTAGATTTGTGCAAGCTGATAGAGTGTTTGCCAGAGCTACATTATCAGGTTTGACACCTGCATCCTGCATTGCATGAAATAAGTTCAAAGCTTCCTTATTCATGCCTGCCCCAACACAGCCAGAAATCATTGTAGTCCATGAGATAATATTCTTTATTGGCAAATTTTCAAAAAGTTCAAAAGCTTTTTCCATGTTCCCACACTTTGCATAGCCATAAATCATTGAATTCCATGAAACAACATTGCCTTCTGAGACTTGGTTGAAGAGCAGATTTGCAGATGGGATGCTCCCGGATACTGCATAAGCACGAAGAAGGGAGTTTATGGCATACTCATCTGAGCCAGATCCCAACTTAACGATGTGGGCATGGATTTGTTTTGCTTCTTGCAAGGCCGAAAGATAAGAACAGGCTTTGAGCAGGAATGGGAAGGTATAACCATTGTGTTCAACTGAATGAGAAATCATCTGGGTGTAGAGCAGGAGGGCCTGTTCTGGTTCATTGCTCTGTGAGTATCCTCTGATCATAATGTTCCACGTGAAGGTGTTTGGTCTGCTAATTCTGTCAAAAACCATCTGCGCATAAACTAAATTGCTGGAATTAGTTGAGACACAGCAAGAAAGGAACTTGCTCGTGAGGACACTATTACGAACAAAGCCTGTTTTAAGCATCCGTCCATGAATCTGCTTTAGTTCATCTACATTCGAACATCTTTGGAGCAGAGACAGGGTGGTCTCTGCATTTTTTGAATCTAAGGAGAATTGGGTCCTTGAGTTCAGCAAGATAGACGGCATCCTGGTCGTCCAAGGCAGAGTAGAGCAATTGCTCTATTGGCCTGGTATTGTTTTAGCAGTTGGGATAAGGTTCTTGACCCTTGGATTTTCTTTCTGATTTTTCTAAGGGATGCTTTTGGCTGGTTCCTGATTTGTTTTTCCCAATTGTCGCTGTCATCATCAAGCTTTTGCATGATAGAAAATGTTGTTAAATTTGGATGCAATTTATGGATATTACCAAATTACTATAAAATGTGTAGGTTGGTTTAATTTTTAATTTCATATTATATTATTAATTTAGTTATGAGATAATAAAAATAAATAAATGATAATATAATTTTATCAAATAAAATTTCATTTTAATTTGTATTAAATATATAATATAAGTAAAGTATACATAAGGCACCATTAGAATTAAGAGCAAACTATAATTTCATTTTAACGTGGTTTCATTTATTTTTGGATGATTCGATCATTGTGGGTGAATTTTTTGGGTCATTTTTCTATGAATTTTTTTTTTTGGGGGAAAAAAACAATTGAATTTTCAAACACCAGTGAAAATTCTAAACTAAAAAATCAAACTTATGCATATATATTTATATCAAAGATAACAATTCTTTATTTAATGAAACCCTAAATTGCATTTTACTATAAGTAATTCCATTTGGATATCCTAAAACCAGATGAAATAAGACTTAATATACCCTAAACCTAAATAGAGCCCTCAAACTAAACTGACTTTCAAATATACTCCCAATGCTCAACCAGTTCAAATATTCCATTGAGAAAGAAATCCCTGTAGAGTAAGTAGTAAGTAGCAGAGGTGAGAAAACAAAGAAAACCAAGACACCACCAACTTTTTGAGATCATATCCTACTCAATCAAGCAGATCTAACTGCAAAAACATATAATACCAAGTTCCAGAATCTTATCACCAAAATCACTTTTTTACTAGCCAGTAACTACAAAAACCATCAAGACTCTCCTCCTCCCTGATACCGAAAAATCAATGGAGGAAAAAAATTACAGACTAATATAGGGTTCCCCACCTGATAATCTTTCATCAGTCTCTGTGATGATTTTAAGAAGCCAACATGGAAATTATGCAAACCAGAAGCACTATCAGCCCAACGGCCCAGACCCAGAAAAAAGATGCCGCCTTCTTCTTTTTCATCTGATTTGCATAGTACAGATTATTAGTTCCACCATTAATAAACTGACCTGCATTAACTATATTCTCTTCAATATCATCCATCTTCTCCCCTTGTGTCTCAACTAGAACAGCCATGTCTAGGAAAACCTGATGCAACCTATTCAAACTTCTCTCTAAATCCATCACCGCCTCATGTTTCTCTTCATTTCTCAAATCTACTTCTGTTTTCCCTTCAAGTAACTCAACTTTCTCTCCTCCTGAAACCATCATTTTCTCAATTATTTCCTCGCATGGTTTCTCTCCAGTTGCATTATAGTATCTTCTCTTCAGATCCTCTTTGTGATCTGATACAATTTTTTCCCTCAGTGACTGGAAATCGTTCATAATCTCCCTAAGTTTAACTCGTAAACCATTGGTGATGAAGATTCTGGTTCGATCAACACATGTTCCTTCTCTGTAATTTTCTGATACAGTCCGGTTTAGTGCATTGGATCGATCAAGGGACTCCAGTCTTGCCTTGACAATTTTTGCTTTGCGGAGGACTGAGACAACATCTGATTCCATTCGATCTCTTAACCCCCGAAGAAGTTTAGCGCTGTGAGCGGATTTGGATTCTTCGTTGAGGGCTTGAAGATCAAGCAAGAGACTGGGGATCTCTTCGATTTCAACCTTGATTGCTTCCACTTCTTGGAAGAACTGACAGAGGTTCTCTTCTTCTGCCTTGTTGAGTTGGCCATTTTCGATATCTTGTTCTGAATCAAGATCTCTCTGCGCCTGTTTCTTCAGTTCCACATAATTTAAGAACGATTTGGTCATTAGATCGTTCATCTTTTGCAAGAAATTTGCAAAAACCTATCTGGAAAAAATCAAGAAAACCAGAAATTAGTAAGCGAAATTGCTAAAAAACAATATATTAACATACTTGTGAAAAATTCCAAATGAAATTAACAAACTAACAAAAATGGTATTGTACCCTTTTTAACTATCCGAGTGTCAGATAAACTTTTGAAATTTTCTCTGTTCTTTGAGATTGAACTGTCCCAAGAAAACTGAGTGAATTGCAGAAGCGAGAAAGAAGAGGAAACGAGTATATGAGAAGGAAAAACGAGAAAGAAACTCAAGAAGACGAAAACGAACAAATCAAAATCGTGAAAAAAGTGAAATGGAAAGAAAAACCAAACAGAAATCAGTTTATAGTCTCTATGGAAATTCAAAGAAGTGAGGCCCATACAATATCTTTACCGCGAAAGTCAAAAACTCCAATCCATGGTAATCCTGGAAATTCAAGGAAAGTGAAAGAAAAAACCTTGAGAAGATCGGTTGACAGACCAGAGAATTGCCTAAGATATTTTCTCTTTACAAATCTCAAAGAGAAAATTGAAAAGAAAGAATGAGTGTTGAGGCGGGGAGTATTTAAATGGGACGGAAAGATTACGATCTTTCAGTTACAAAATTCAAATTGCCGTTCTTAACGTCGGATAGCCGTTGGTTTTTTAACAGGCAATGTGGATGCGGTCCGCCTAAATAGATTGGTTTCAAGCTAGCATTCCAAAACGACAGCGTTTTAACCCCGGTAACTTTGAGGCGGTTAACCAAAGAACTTTGTGGAAACGACCTCGTTTTATGTTAGCCTTTCCAAATGTCGTCAAAAAAAAAAAAAGGTTGCTCTTGGTCAAATAGGTTTGTTGAGTGTAATTAATTAATTAATCTTGTTTAACGCTTTTATTTAATACAATTTTTTTTTTATTTTTTTATTTTTTTATTCTCTCTTTTTCTTGAATGTCATTTAAATTTAAATCATAGTGTAAATCATTTTTAACGTATAAGAAAATAAATTATTATTAAAAAATATTAAACTCTAATTATAAATACATCCAAACATCAAAAACTTCTATTTAATTTATTCAAAAAGATTTATTCACCAGGAGGTGGTACAAGTACATTCTATTCTATGTGTGCATCCATATGGTATTTCAGGAGGAGACTATGAACATACCATAAGACAGCAGCAACTCAAGAGTAGATATTGCACGAAGCCTAGCTTTCTTATCAGACAGAACAATCACGTAGCATCCTTGTCTCCAGGAATTTAAAATCCACTTCAGATATGTTGCTGCTAACTTACTACTCCTCTTGCCAGTACATTCTTGAAGGATTAGTCTTGTTCTCTGCCCGATTGTAGCTTTTTGGCCTTCTCGGCGTCGAGCTTCCTTAATGTTGATGAACTCAGTTTCTCTCCAGTGGATCCCTCGGGAACTAGATCTACGACTTCAATCTGCACAGTAACCCAATTTTAATGGCTAATTAACGATGATACTCTCAGAAATGTGAATCATATGAAGTCATTTTTTTTTTTTATAAAAATCTTTTTACAGACTGATGAATCAGCTTACAGCTTACAAAACTAAAAAAAAAAAAAAAAAAAAACTTCCTCGAACCTGATTACAGCTTATGAAATAGAAAAAATTTGTAGTTTCCTTTATGTGAACTTTTTATGCATACTGTCCCATCAATTTGTAAATGATTTTTTGCACCTTTTAAATGCAGCATTACTCAGTTTTAGAAAACTTCTGACATCAGGCGCTGTTAAATGAAAATCATATATAGATCATATAAACAGACTAAAAACTCAAACCTTCAGTTGTGAAAGACCTCTGTCAGCTCTCTTCTTATTAACTGACAGTCCACCTGGTACTGTCTCCTTGCTGCCGGAAAGTCAAACAGTTAGTCATGTCCTGAACCTTTTCTGGATGATTGAAAAAGCATAAACCCAATTGTTCCCTCGACTTTGGTTGTCAATATAACCATTGGAATGGGTAGATAAGGAGAAGATTCAAAGGGTGATTTTAAAATTTAAATTTTCTCAAAGTAGAGTAATCCAAGTTAAGCAATTTAAAGCACAGATTTGACAATTGAAGAAGCAAAAACAGACCTGACAACAATAGCCTCTAAGTTTTCATCAACAATTGAAGGGCCGTAGGGATCTGTAATAGGCTCAACTTGCACTAACAACTCTGGCTTTATGGACTGCACAGAGATTTAAGAAATATACTTAGATTTTAGATTATCTCCATTATGAACTCACAACAAACAGAGAATAAAAGAAAATTCTTCTTATACATTTCCTAAAGAATCTCCAGGTAAAAAAATTTTGGTACTCCAACTTGAGGTCACAGGGCTAATGAACAAGTGTCTCTCCCTACCAAGTTATTCATAAAGCAAATTTCACTCGAATAGATCTTTAGAAAGAACAAAACATTGGCAATCAACTTCCATTTCCATCTTCTACGAAATAGATATGAGCAGAGGTAAGAGGGGGAGTACACGTAAAACCACTTCATACCCAAAATCTCAGCTATGATATAAAGTAATAAACATGTCACATGATTAACCAGTCTCAAACCAAATATAATAAACAGAGCTCCAAAGTGTTTTCTCTACTTGAATGCGCAAGACAATTTTTTTCATACCTTGATGTAATTTTCAACATTATGCATCCTCTCTTCAATGGGCTGTATTAAATCAGAGAACTACAAAACAATGTCGAACAATATCATGATTAGACAACCTAAACAGTTTCTTGACTATTTGTACGTGAAAAACAAAGGCATAATTTCCATCATCCCCATAATGAGATATGAAGGCAAAAAGTTGAAATTTTTTTCAGAAGACACTTTCTTGTGACCGCTAGTTTTGAGATTTAAAATAGAATGAACTCGAGGGGATCTGAGTACTGATGCTCATGAAACTTATAAATAGGGAT
The DNA here is from genome assembly GCF_000150535.2 of Carica papaya. The sequence goes on from NW_019014686.1 coordinate 1,049,966, forward strand.
GCTTTAATAACGCCTAAAAAAATCCTGAAGGAAAAAGGACATATCATCATCGGGTGAGATCTTAGATGTACAAAACTACATAATAATCCACCATCAAGAGAAAATTCGGCATTAAGTCATATAAATGCTGAGTTTGAACGATATCCAGCAACAGCAAAAATGACACCATCATCCAAAACACACGACAACAGATATCGTCCTGGTTTGAATAGGTTGCTAAATCACAAACGAAATGGTGGATGAACATTAAGTAATAAATTGATGTAACTTTAACTAAATTTTTGAAGGAAAACAAAGAACAAAAGTGAAAAATATTTACCTGTTTGTTGGTCAACATAGGACCGTCGCATACTCCCACCACAATCCTCTCTCTTGCCAGCTCTGCTGATTGCTGCTCCAAATCAATTTATTTCTCTTTGTTCATTTCGAAATTAATACATAAAACATATACACATACATAAACATATATCCCGAGAGAGACAGCGAGAGAGAGAGAGAGAGAGAGAGGATGTTACCTTGAGGAAGAGGCGATGGCCGTCGTGTAATCTATCAAAGGTACCGCCGAGAACCACAGCTCCGTAAGAATTCGGGGCAGATAAGTTGAGATTTACCACCAAATCCTCCAAGATCGCCATTGCTGCCTCAAAACCAAAACCAGAAAGCGGTAGAGTTAAGTCTCGTTAGGTGTTCGGCACGTTTACTTCTCCTCCTCCTCTCATTTACGTTTGTTGTGAAGGGCAA
>NW_019014686.1:1057944-1077483 GCF_000150535.2 Carica papaya
TGCAGAGACCGTATGAAAACAGTATCTAACTAATCCTAATTTCCAGTCTTGGAGGTTTTACTGTTTTGGCTGCAGCAGTAAGGTTGCCAGAGCTAGTTGCTGGGGTTGCACTATTAAATTCTGCCGGACAATTTGGAGATGCCATTAAAGAGTCCAAAGAGTCCAAAGAAACAGTGCTGCAGAGGTTTGTCCTAAAGCCACTGAAGGAAATTTTCCAGCGTGTAGTTCTTGGTTTCTTGTTCTGGCAAACAAAGCAACCTTCTCGCATAGAATCTGTTTTAAAGAGTGTATGTTACTTGATCCTTTTTCCTGAACTTGTCACTTACTGAATTAAAACCTTAAAAAGAGTTCAGAAGCTTTATATTATTTTGCATAAGCAGAACATTTACCATTACTCTCTAAAATAATTTCCTTTGCTCTAATATTATGATGGAGTTGATAAGCATTTTAGGTATGGCAAAAACATAGGGAATAGATTCACATAGACACTATAATATAGAAACTCTGCTAAGCAAATATATTTGTTACCTTGTGCTCCTCATTCACTGTTGTGTTGTTCCTATAATAATACATAATCTTCTCGTTGATATAGGTGTATATAAATACTTCCAATGTGGATGACTATCTTGTCGAGTCAATAACAAGGCCGGCAGCTGACCCAAATGCTGGAGAAGTTTATTACAGGTATACATGAAAATGTAACCCCTGAAATTTGTCAATGGAAACCTGCCACATAGGACGAGCACCCAATTTTCTGAACATTTGTCAACACTGTTGCGAATTTTCTTTCAAAACCAAAATGAATTGTCATATTATTATTATTAAAAAAATGATTGGTTGAATGACTGCTAACTAGTGTAATGGAATTTTGAAGTGTTCTTTTCCTTACCTCGCCTAAAGACTAAAACCATATTTGGGCAGATTAATGACGCGGTTTATGATGAATCAAAGCAAATACACTCTAGACAGTGTCTTAAGCAAGCTATCTTGTCCATTGCTGCTGCTCTGGGGCGACTTAGATCCATGGGTAGGTCCTGCAAAGGCTAACAGAATCAAAGAGTTCTATCCAAACACATCTCTCGTGCACTTGCAGGCTGGCCACTGTCCTCATGATGAAGTTCCAGAACTTGTCAATAGGGCTTTAGTTGATTGGTTGTCTACTCTAACGCCTAGCACCTCTCTTCAAACGGTGTGAAACTGTTTTATTTTTTTGCGAGATGCTTACATCTTCATCGAGGTATTATCTGTATTATAAATGTAAATACAATCAAAATTGTAATTATTCTTTGTATTATTGGCTGGTTTGAGAATATGATAGGAATTATATAGGTTGTCATAGTCCCACCATACTAATAATTTGAACAAGCTATTTTTGTATTAATTCTCATACTTGAAATTCAACAGGAATCTTATTTATTCCCTGTTTGGAGGACGTCACAGGAATCTTTCTTTGTCTGTCGACTTTTTCAGCGAGCTCTCAGATTACAGTGCCTGAGCTCAAATATCTTCCTTTTAAATTGGTTGATCAGAATGGAATCAAATTAATGAAATATGAAAAAGACAAGTAATATTTGAGTAAAGAATAGAGATGGATATCCAGATTAATGTAATTTTTTACGTTTACTCTATAGGTTATTACATTTTTGTCTACTCCGATGATGGCTTTGGACGACCTAAAAATTAGAAAGTAAACTTGAAGAAAATATTAACTGTGGTTAAAACTGAATATATTTTCATAATAGAAATACATTCTGATGATCATGGCGAGAAAAAGTAGTCACATGGGTAATTCATTTTTCTCCTATTTAATTTAATTATTGAATAAAACAAACCTCACTGCTCACTATAAAATAATTCTAAACATGGGTAGACAGGTGACTACTAGTTATACTTCCGTAAGTCTTTCTTTTTTTCCCTCTGAAATGATCACCTATCTTAGTTTATTAAGTTTTACTTGGACTTGGTAAGACTCCCATGAGAAAGTCAACTTTCCTCTATTGCCTGTGTGCATAATATACCTTACAAGTCTTAACCCACAAATCAAATCTAATTCAAAACCTATCTCCAAGTTCTTGTTTGTGGGAGAGGAAAATCAAATGGCTGAGAAAAGCAAGATATTGATCATAGGAGCAACCGGGTATGTGGGGAAATTCATGGTTGAGGCAAGTGTAAAGGCTGGGCACCCTACTTTTGCATTGGTCAGAGAAAGCTCAGTTTCTAGCCCTGAAAGGTCACAGCTCATTGAGAAATTTAGGAGCTCTGGAGTAACATTGTTATATGTATGTACTTTAAAAGTAATTTCAGTACAATCTTATTTTCCGGCTGATTCTTTTTTACACTTATACTGTGTTTTGTTCACTTCTTCTTCAATTCCTTTTAATTTTCTTAAGTCTAATTATTGTATCGGTCTTAATGTGTACGATTAGAATACAATTTGTTGTGTTATAATTATGCATCTTAACACTAATACAGGACTGACCCAGAAATTGAATAAGAAAAAAAATATGAAATGAACCAACGCAACCTAAATACTTGCTGACAAGAATCTTGCCATCTGGGTGATCTTTTCACAGGGTGACATCCATGATCATGAGAATTTGGTCAAAGCAATCAAGCAAGTTGATGTAGTGATCTCCACTGTAGGATCAGAGCAGCTTGCTGATCAAGTGAAGATAATTGCAGCCATTAAAGAAGTTGGAAATGTCAAGGCAAGCAACTTTTCTTGATTCTCTAAACCTTTCCTTTTCTTTCGTTTTGGGTATTTTCTGTCTTGTTTCACCAAAATTGTAAGGAGCATTAGTGATTGACCTTTTAAGTGACGGAAATTACCTGAGTTTCAGAGATTCCTCCCATCAGAATTCGGCATAGATGTGGATCGTGTTCATGCCGTTGAGCCTGTTGCTAGCCTCTGGGCTCTCAAAACTAAGATTAGAAGAGCTGTAGAAGCTGAAGGGATACCTTATACCTACGTCATATCCAATGCTCTTGCTGGGTATTTTCTGCCAACCTTAGCACAGCCAAATGCTACAGCCCCTCCTAGGGATAAAATTATCATACTTGGAGATGGAAATCCAAAAGGTTTTTACTCAAATTCTGCTATATAATTCTTTAGTATGTGCTTTTTTTTCTTTTAGTGCCTTGAAGCATTTGATAGAGTCAGGGAAACAAGCTTATGGTAGTTCTGTTTCAAGTACTATTAGCTGTTGATTCTCCCATGTTTCAGCAATTATTGTCAAGGAAGAAGATGCAGCTATATACACTATTAAAGCAGTAGATGATCCAAGGACCCTAGACAAGATTCTTTATATGGCTCCACCAGCTAATGTTTTGTCCTTCAATGAGGTAATTGCCTTGTGGGAAAAGAAAATTGGCAAGAAGCTGGAGAAGATCTATATTCCTGAGGATCGGCTCCTTAAGACTATCAAAGGTGATTGAATTTTTTTGCAAAAACAAGACAAGATGCATTGCTCAAAGACTTAATCCTTTAACAGGATCATAATCCTGAGATTGGGTTTTGTGTCTTTTTTAATTCAATGCCTAGTTTTAGTTCTCTTATTAGTTCTAATATGCATAATCAAAATATAACCCACTGTGTTTAAGTTATTATCCCTCCACCTTGAATTCCTTGCTGGTGGGAATTCAATCTATAACTTTTCGTGGTGAGAGTTGAATTCCTGCCACCAAGCAATTCAAGATGGGAGTGCTGGTAATTCGAACACAATAAAATATGTTTCAATTATGTGTATTAAGACTAATGTGAGAATAACTAAGAGTTATATGCAACATGATAACCATTTCCCTCTAGTAGACATCTCGATATTGAAATCTTTTCTTGTTCTTGCCTTTCTACAGAATCTCCAAGTCCTGTAAATCTCATTTTGTCTATGTGCCATGCTGTACTGGTGAAAGGATATGCTACAAACTTTAAAATCGAGTCTTCATTTGGCATAGAGGCTTCTGAGCTATATCCTGAGGTGAAATACGATACTGTGGACGAATCCTTGATCAGTTTGTCTGAGATAAATGTATAGCGTCTCTCCTCGTTTCCGTTTTAGACTTTCAACCATAAGGAGTACTCTGTCTCACAGCTGTTTCTGGTCTCTTTACAGTTGTATTCTTTTTTACATTACTCTTTGTATTTCAGCTATGAATATTACCGTGATTGTTTCGTTACCATATGTAATCAATCTACCTGTAAATTCCCCGTCAATTTTGTTCTTTGATATTTCTTAGGCTAGGAGAAGTTCTGAAATTTACTCGATAAGATAAATGGAAATCTATACTTGGAATTACTGGATAGGTTTTGGTTTGATCTGTTGGATTCCCCATTGATAAATCCAAATGATCCATTGTTGTTTACAAGGATTTCAGCTAACGGTGCTTTAGGCATCAAGAAATTTATACCCACCCTCTCAAGAATCCAAGAGATATTTTATAATCTAAGTAAATGGAACTATGGATTTTAATGAGAAGACAAGCTTATGCTCCTTTAATATGGAATCACGTTCTGCAAAAAGTTAAATGATGTTGAAGAATAATCAATTCTACTTCACTAGCTGATAGAGCTTTGATTAAAATGTTACAGCCTACAAAGCTAAATTTGAAGGAATATAACCTTACTTGCACCAAGTTAATTTGGCTAAGCTTTTTGGAGGGACTGTGAACCATGGAATATGCCTTGTCATTCCATTATTCATAAGAGTACTTTTTCAGATACTTCATTCTAAGATGCCTCAGCATCCAAATCTGAATGTCCATTGACTTGTGTCCTATGCTAGCTTCTGCTGAAGGAATATTTATATTTCATCAGATTTTTCATGTAGATCTTTTTTAATCAATAATATATTTTTTGTTTTCTTTTCGGGACAAAATCTGTAAAAACAACAAGGAAGATGTGTCATCACCCTGGTTAACTTCATTACAGTTTCTCTTTTCTCAGGGAAATAACAGAAAATATAATCAAAATTTCCAATTGCTAGCATCCAAGGAAAGCCTCTGAAAATAAGTTGATTTTTTAATTTTATTCACAGTCGCCAAGCGGAGAGACAGAAGCAGACAGAAAGAAAGGACAAAAGACAGAATTGTCATTAATGAAGTGCTTAGTAATTGCAGGACATGCTAGAAGTGTTTGTTCACTTGTAAACACGGCTAGCTGGATACAAGTTAGAACATTAAAAAACTGCAGAATACAAAGACATTGTCTTCCCCGATGTCTTTGCTTTGTAACCATCGACTGCTTAAACAATTTAAGCATTTTCGGCATCTTTATATCTCTCTTCATACCTTGGATTCTCTCTGATTATTCTTTTTTCGCCTGTTATCTTCTTCATTCACTCATAAATCTTGAACACCCTTTACTGAAATGGAATAAAAATATGAAATTTTAGATAATATTGATCTGAATTTCTTTTGATTCAATTTGACAGTTCAGTGTTGCTAAGAAGAAAGATGGAGGGTTCTGCAAGGCATGGGAGAAGTCCTCACCTTTATTCCTCTGTTTTGTTGAAGCAAAGGAGGAGTGGTTACGAGCCTTCTGATACGGAAACAGAATGGCAAGAAAGTCCATGGCATGATCACAACCAAACAAATGAAGCTGGTGATCTTAACATGGTTTCTGATTTGCCCAGAAACATAAAGATAAGTCCTATGAGACTTAGACAAAGAAAGTCTTCAATGTTTGAGTACCAAGATGGATCTTCCGCGGGTAATAAGGATTCAAGAATTGGCCCAACTCAAAGGAGAGCTAGCAGCAAGTCACCGTATAAGCCAAGGAGGGATGATGGCATTGATCTTTTGCTCAAACCCAGCTTGGATGTCAACCGAAACATTAGACCACTGTCCAAATTTGAGCGTAGAAGATATATTTCTCCTTTTAAATCTGAAAGAGTAGACAAAGAAGTGGATGCTAATGGGGTTAAGGATGATGTTCTTGTGTCAAACAGATGGCAAAATCAAAAAACACCTGCTAGAAATGAAAGGGAAAGTAATTCACAGCTTCATGGAGTCAGTAAGGTGAGTGAAAGCCTGAGCTACAATCGAAGATCAGTCACTGCCCCGAGACTGAGAAAATGGGAGATGGACCAACAGAAATTACAGAACAGCAATGGGAATCAAGTGAAGCGAAGGGGAGAGAGAACTCCATCGCCTTTAGCTAGGAACATAATGGGGAAGCATGGTGAAGTTTCACAGCCTGCAAAATCACCATCAGTTGGGGAACTCAATGAAATGGTTGCCAACTCAAAGATGTCAATAGGGCCTTTGTTTGATGTTGCAAATATTGAGAGCACTGAGTCTATTTCACCAGGTGATATCTTCTTCTCTCATGATCACACTGCCTTGGCAATGCAGAAAAATTCTATGCTGAACAAAACTGGTTCTGACAGCCATTTTCTCCCCGAGCCTCCAGCGTTTTCCCAGAAAAAGTTTATCTCTCATCCGCAAGCTGGTAAAGTAAACGGTAGTCTTGATCAGAAAACAAGAAGGGTAAACTCAATGAATTCTGGTTTCTCACAAACTACTATGACCTCTAGCTCCAATATTAGCAGGCAGAGTAGTAAGCTTAGCAGCAGAAGTAGTAAAGCTAGTGAAGTTAGTGGGAGAACAAGCGTAAGCATGGGGAAGTTCACAGCGAATAGGCGCAAAAGCCAGACAGATACATGGTTTGCCTGTATGAGAAAGGGGGCCTGCAGGACCCCAAAATCTCCGGATAGGACAGCGATTGACGAGACCAATTTTATTGAGAAGGCATTTGTGGTTGAAGAACTTGGGCCATTTTGGGCTGATAAGCATCAACCTGGTTCTTTAAATGGATTCATTTGCCATAAACAAGAAGCTCAGCTCCTCAAGCAACTTGTAAGTAAATCCCAGATCCCAAGCTCTTCTGTCTCTTTTATCTGATCATCTCATAATGTTCGTGAATCTCCTCATGATGCTAATAAGCTTTTGTTCTGCGTAATTAACCACAAGAGATTCACGTAATTCAGTCAAAATCACCTATTCTGCTGGATAGATGGATCTGAATTCATAATAGAATAAATCTAAAAGTTGCATTTGTTTTCTTGCATTCAAACCATAACCTCCTTATGTTTATGTCTCACAAAGTAGCAACAATAACATTTTAGAGAATAAAGATGCATTCATGCAGAGCAGCTGCATGGAGAAACAAAAAAAAAGAAACTACATAGAGTTTGGTGAAATTAAGACACATTTGTTGGCTAGTAACTTGGTCCTCTTTGCTATTCTAGGTATCCCGAGAAAGTTGTCCTCATATTCTATTCAAAGGACCATCAGGATCTGGAAAAAGAGCCTTAGCAATGGCTCTGCTACATGAAATATATGGCGATCAATGTTGGAACGTATGTTTTTGGTTTAATTTACAGTAAGTTTGCTGATTTTCATTCCCCCCAACAGCATACAAGGATAATGAAATTTTGTTTTTTCTCTTTGGATGCAGGTATCTCATGAACTAAGATTTTTCCCAGTTCAGGTATATTGTTCTCGAACAGATTTGATACTTTTAATTTGTGCTATGTGAAGCTTATCGATGTGCATGATCCTGAAAACCAATTAGGACCCAGCTGTTTAATCTAAGCTTTAATCTTGAACTGACTAATTTGACAAAGTAAACTGGAGATCATAGACAAAAATGTTGAGTGTAACATATCCCGGAAGCTACATAGAAAGGAGAAGTATTTTTAACTGAATCTTCTCTTTTTACCAGGAAAAACGGCCAATACAAGTACCTGTTCCAATAACATCCAGTACTCGCCATATGGAGCTTAATGTAAAATTGGAACCAAATGCTAAATATGCATTAATGGGTTTGGTCAAAGAAATAAACAGCCGCTATGCAATCCCTCCTGAAGTGAGCAATGCTAGTCTCAAGGCAGATTATAAAGGTCCAATTTCTTGAATGCATGTATAATTGAAAACCAAATGATTAAGCTGTCCACCATATGGCTGATAAGAGTTTTGTTTCTTTGATTTTTCAGTTATAGTTCTTTATGAAGTGGACAAAGCAGAAGAGAACATCCAACACTTGATAAAATTGATTGTGGACCGATACACAGACGTCTGTAAACTCATCCTCTGCTGTGAAGATGATGCTAACATCATAGAACCAGTGAGAAACCTCTGCACAATTATCAAGGTTGATGCTCCTATAACTCATGAAGTAAGTATCATCTTATTTTCGGAGTCAGAACTCATTTTGGTCAATCACAGAGATCTCCTAAGTTGATCTTGTAAATATATGAATAAAAGATTAGTCCTAACTTATCAACTTAAGCTTTTCGAAGAATTAATCCTACCTTATTATTTAGTATTATAATAAAGTTAGAGGTTTCGTGTTTAAATCTTAGAAGATTACCCAATTTTGTTAGTTGTCAATATAAGATAACTGTCAATTTTGTAGATCATGGAGATACTAATTCAGATAGCAAGGAAGGAGGACATTGATCTGCCTATGAGCTTTGCAGCCAAAATTGCTACAAAATCGAAGCAGAACTTAAGGAAAGCAATCATGGCTCTTGAAGCATGCAAAGCAAACAAGTAAGAAATTGAAGAAGATATTACTGAATTTCCAATAAGTATGAACCTATTAAAAAATGAAAATTTTCTCATAAACTTTTTCTGCATTTTAATTATTTATTGCTTTGCCCACACAGCTATCCTTTTGTTGATGACCAGCCAATTCAACTTGGGTGGGAAGAGGTCTTGATAGAAATTGCTGCAGAAATCTTGGCTGATCCATCACCTAAAAGGTCTCTTTCTGATTTTTTGGGAAAAACAGTCAAATATATACATGTATATGTATATATTGTGTTATCGGTTTAATTTTTTGAAAAAAGTTTATTATAATGCATTATTTAATACAATTATTCTGCAAGAACCAAACTGTTCTCTTCTTGCCCTTGAAGTAATCTATACAAATATGAGAATTCTTGAATAGTTGATTCAGAAATAGAAAAGAAGATACCAATAGTGTTATTCATTTGTCTTCTATATATAATAAACTCAAAATGACATCTTACTAATTACGATTAATCAGATTGTTTTTCCTTCGGGGAAAATTTCAGACACTTCTCGTAGACTTTGTTCATCCAAAGCTGATTCTTCAGGTGATGCTTTTTGGTATATTAACTTAAAATTAGGCAACTCCATTACAAATGAATATTGCATTATTTGCGGATTTTGTTTTTGGAAAATGCAGAAGCTTGTAGAACAATTCCTCAAGGGAATTGAGGCTAGTTTAAAAAGGGAAGTCTTTTACTGGCATGCTTATTATGTAAGTTCCGACTTGTATTTCTCCATTAATTATGTTTACTTCTTGTGGAGGAAGGTTAAAGGGAAGTAACTTAAATGTCGTGATAATTGACAGGAGAAGAGGCTTCCGGCCGGAACCACTGCTTTGCTGAAACTAGAAGGTAACATGAACTAATCAAATCACAAACTTTTCTCCCTTTCATAACATTATGAAGTTTTAACAAAAAGCCTATTTTAAAGCCTTAATATGATAGGAAATTACCCAACTTGTTATTTATATTTTTACATATATTTTCGCATGTAAGTCTATTATACTAATACATTAAACAAAGTATGAAGCCTCCATACTTTGTGCTAAAAGTTGATTTTGAAAGGTATAAACAATCAACATATAAAATTTTGATGAAAATAATACTAATAAGGGTGATTTTTTGAGAAATTCTCGTATTACACTCGCTTTATTTTTAAAAAAGATACGAAATCTTAATATTTCATCTCCAATACCAAGTCTTGACTTCTCAGTCTAATATTGACCCTTTTCTTGCGCAGAATTTGTGGCCAAGTTCATGAGTATATACAGGAAGAGCTCGAGGAATCGACAATTTGTATAATCTTAATATTCTCGTTAGTACTTGTGGGTTGATTACGGGTAACATGCCATCATCTATAGCTTATTCTTAAAGCTATTGGTGCTGGTAGGTAAGAGTTGAAGATGAAACAATTAAAGAGAGTTACAGAAATCCAAAGCTATTGTTCATGAGATCCTGCAGCACTTGTCTGCATACGACATACATATATATACATATACATATGTATATAATTTTATTTTATTCAGTTTTTATTTCGTTTAAAATAATATTTAATTTTCTTCAGTTATTTTACCAAAAAATAACTGTTTCATAATTACAGCATCACGTTACGAATTAATTCTAAAAGCAAAATGTAAATTCAACCGATATTTTACAATATAAAATAAAGTGAATTATTGTATTTTAACATCCAAATTTTAAAGTTTTAAGGACAAAATGTAAGCATTAAGGGTTTTTATTTAATATTTATATTCTTAAAATAGACTTTCGGTCAATTATTAATTATTCATATTGGGCCTGGGCCTGGGCCTGGGCCTGGTCCTTGCTTAATTAAATTCCTTACAAAAGAACTTGCCTGGGCCCAGTTTGGTTAACTTGGCATTATTCGCAACACCAACCATGGGCAACTATTACGACACCGTTTCAGACAGCAGCTTCACTTGCTTCGCAGAATCATGGATTTTATTTTATGCGGATAACCGTCTGGAATTAGTTCAAAAAAAGGTCACCACATCCGCATGTGCACTTCAGGCTTCAGTGGGGTACGGAATTGGTTTACCACCAACTTGAAAATTGGAATATCTTAAAATGCCAAACAGAATAATTGGAGCATCTGGTTATATATAGTCGTTGAGTGCTTAATTACACGTGTATATCTTTCATTCGTCCTTTAGATGACCGTCATGTCATCTATCACAAAAAATCCCTCAAGAAAGTAGGGAATTACACAGGCAAAATAAAATCATAACACGTGTCTTCATCACTAGCCGTCCATCAATTCACATTTACATCCAACGAACCATATTGATCATAGACTGGCCGTTGAACGATGCCCAAGAACTGTTTCTTGGCTCTTGGACTTTACAACAGCACTTCCCTCACCTTCCATAAATAAGCAACATATTTTCCCTCCGTAGTATATTCTCTATCTCTCTTTTTAGTACACTGGGTAGCTTTTGTATATGCATATATAGACGTATAAGCAATAGTATTGTAGTAAAGGAGTTTGGACCATTTGGATTGGAGGTGAGCTTTTGCTTGATTCTCTGTAAGTTGGAATTCCACTAGAACACGCATGTTTAATTGATTTCTTTTTGTAGTTTATTTGGTTTCAGTCTTTTAAAGGGAGATTGCAGATTAAGGGACACTCATTTTGTTTGTTTGCCAAGAAATTTCCTGAGCACTATCAGCTAGGTAAATTAATATTGTTCGGCGTCGTTGTATGTACTTCTTTTTCTGGGTCTTTTGAGAGTTGAGTTCTCATGAATGCTTCATTTTCTTTATTAGTTCTTGGAGTGGTTTTTTATTTTCTTGGGCGGGAGGGGGGGTTACTTTGGTTCTTTTTTTATTTTAGATCATTTTTCTTGAATTTTATTGGTTTTGATTCGTGCCTCTGCCAGCATCTCTTGCATTTTCTCAATGAAATTATCACTTGCGATTATACTAATTGTTTCTTTTTTTTTTTTTTGTTGATTGATACTGATAACAGGTGAAAAATGGGGGGATTTATTTAAATGTTTTCTTGACTTTGCATTTTGTTTTGAATGCCAATTTTCTTGAATGTTGGAAGTAATTTATCAATTTCATATTATTTGTCTGTTTTTGAAATGATTTTCACTTATGTAATTTTGGGTGTCTATATACCTATTACGTACATATTTTGCAGAATGGCTACCAGTTTTGGAGAAGCAAGCAGCAGGAGCGCAGGCTACCCTCGTTTGGTCCTCAATGAAAGGATTCTTTCTTCTATATCTACGAGATCTGTTGCTGCTCATCCTTGGCATGACTTAGAGATTGGTATGTTTGTCTTGTGTTGCAGAGATTACAATCTCTTTTCTGGTTACGTTTCATGTATACAACGGGTTTCTACAATTAGTTTTTATATAATTAATAAATTGGAACTTTGGTACTAGTTTCAGATTGTTTTTGAGAATCCTCTACCTTAAACTTCCGTTGTATATCATCATGGCGGGATTTCTGCTTAGTTAATATATATGCAATTCTGCTTGTGCTCAGCTTGGTACATACGAAATTGTGCTTGCTTGTGAGGAGAGCGATAGGATACGATATAAATAATAAATCAGTTCATTTTTTGCTGCTACAAGTTCTTGAAATAACTGGATGACTTATTATTTAATACGACAGCATATATGATTTATACTCCCTCTCATATTGAAGTTTTGCTCAAGCACGAAACATCCCTAACATGTCACTCTTCTTCTTCTTCATATTTATGCAGGACCTGGCGCTCCAGCCATATTCAATTGTGTAAGTTTTATTGTCTATGTAGGGAAGATTGTGTAATAAAGAATCCAAGTGATTTGTTGGATGGGTTGCCTGGCTTATCTATGGCCTTTCCTAATAGGAAAAGGATAAAATACTAAGATCATAAATTGTTGTATAATCTTACTCTTCTAAGATGTAACTCTTGGCTGGTTCTGTAAAAAGCACGATATTGTTCAATAGTACTCATCTGACACATTTGTTCATAAATCGTTCATTTAGATTAGTAATCTTAGAGAAACTTGTCGCTTGTGTCAATATGTTCATTCAGGTATTGGAAGTTTGAGAGCTTCATTTACTTGTAAAGTAATGAATCGACTGAGAAGAATTTCATGTTTCCAGTGGGTGGCTGTTACAATCCTGATATGTGGATGTTTTTATGGAATTATATTAATAGTATGGACTCATTAATAGGAAAACTAATGGTTTCTGATTTTTTTTGTTAATAGTATGAGCGAGCTCGTTAAGAGAAAACCTATCGATTTTTTGTATAAGAAAGTACTCAATACTTTTTCGTAACTTTCTTCTTTCCTAAAAATTTTCGAAGTAGATAGCATGTATCTGTACAAGATAAACGGTAATTATCTGGAAGTTATTTTCAGAATTAACTATTCATTTTTATTTTTAAATAAAGAATTAACTGTTCCTTTATCCTTGTATAGACTTATTCTCGCTACTACACATGTCCACTGTTAACACATCATATTACACATGACATATACTGATCTATTCTCCCTAACACACTTGTCCACCCACTTAACTCATCATCTATTTTCCCTAATACATCATAATGTCGCCATAACAGTGGCTGCATCAACTAGAAAGCCAGTAGTCTTAATGGAGTGTTCTGTCCAACTGCGACAAATACAAGTTACTGCCAATTGTGGGTTTTGGTGCATAAATAGGATAGAACAAAATATAATAGAACACAACATAACTTATACGAAACAAAACACACTTTTAGGTGTGTGGGTGAATGTGTAGTTCTGACATCAGAGCATTAAGTTCAATCGAGAAACTTTTTACCACGGGGGAAACTTTATTCAAGATTGTAATATTAACTCAGATCATTTACTGATATGATCCTGATATGAATTTCCATTGCAGGTGGTTGAAATTGGCAAAGGCAGCAAGGTCAAGTATGAGCTTGACAAGACCAGTGGCCTTATCAAAGTGAGATTTTTCTCCTTTCTATCTTAAACAGAATCTTTTATGCTTAGTTTTATATATTTTGTAAAACTGCTTCTATCTTGTTGCAGGTGTAATCTTTTAATTTAGTTTTATAGGAAGGACTGACTTTACAGTGACTAATCAGCTCTAGGAATGTCTTATATGATTTAAAAACCCATTATTTTTTGCTAAATAAATTAAAAACCCATGTTTGCAGTGCCTACTAACTATCATTTTTCAACTTATTAAATTGTCATAATACTTTTTTGGACTGTGAAAACGTAAGCAAATGTTTCTGCTTATTGCTTTACTCGAGAGTGGAGCTTGGATTTTTGCGGTATATATCTCTTCTTAAGCCTGTATATTCTTACAAGTAGCCCACAAGTAAAACTATGTTGAAGTCAAATGTAAAATAGATACTAGAATGTGTTCAATATTTACATATTAAACTACAACGATTTTAATGTTCCATATCTGAGCTTGATACTGTGGTTTTATTTGAATCATGTTTTAGCTGCTGTTACATTGGTTTTAAGACAATGTAAAATTCATGCCTGAAGACTATGAAGGAAAGAACAAAAGTAATTACTAGATGTATCAGGGTTGAAATGAATTGGAATAATTGATTCTTTTTCAAATTTTTGTCAAACAATTGTGTAAATAAAAAATTTAAGTGTACCAATTGCGTTTATAGGTCTTCAACTCCTTTGTATTCCTGGAATACTTAATAATTTTTTAAGAACAAATGATTGAGTGTATCTGAAATAGGTTGATCGCATTCTCTACTCATCAGTTGTTTACCCACACAACTACGGCTTCATTCCACGCACTATTTGTGAGGATAGTGATCCGATGGATGTCCTGATACTGATGCAGGTTGTGTTTGTTTGGCTTATTAATTTGCTGCAATCAGTTAAATTCAGATTCTCAATCCAAATGAACTAACTCAGCCTTTGGATTTTCCTTTCTATAGGAGCCTGTGTTGCCAGGTACTTTCCTCCGTGCTCGTGCTATTGGACTAATGCCTATGATTGATCAGGTAAATATTTTGCTCTCAATTTTTGCTTATCTTAGTTGAATAATACATCCATAGCTGAAGAGAAATATGTAGATGGGAAAACTTAAAATCAAAATCTCAAACTCTAATACCATATTGAATAATAAATTGTGACTAATTTTCTCAAAAACTTCAAATAATTAGGAAAATGCCCAATATTAGCTATATGATATCTTAACAATGTCAAGCTGAACCTGGAAACTCTGTGCCTGATCTGTCTTTGAGTCCATTTATCTGGTTATCTTTGTAGGTCCAAAGGGATGATGATCATTGATAATTTTGATACCACTAATCATGGATGGATGCCTTTGATTGTGGAAATAAAAAATATTGATAACTAAATGTACCAACCCCTTCTCTTCTGGTTGTTTTGCCTATTGTTTTCTCCAGCAGATCCCATTTGCTCCACTTCCTATTGATATCCGGACAGTAATCAGATCCTTTATTAATAAAGTAGAATTTCTTTTGCAGGGTGAAAAGGATGACAAAATCATTGCTGTATGTGCTGATGATCCTGAGTTCCGTCACTACACAGACATCAAAGAGCTTCCTCCTCATCGCCTTTCTGAAATTCGCCGCTTCTTTGAGGACTGTATCCATTTCCTGCACTCAAATTCTTTTCCTGCTTACAAATATTAGTGTTTCTGTTTCATTTTTGAAAGGTCATAGTGATAAATATGTCTTATGAACATTGAATTTTCCATGCATGTCAACTTTCTAATATGTAATTTTTAAGTGTCTAAATATTGGTATTTGCTAACAGTATCTACTTGCGAACTGTATTCCTTTACCTATCACTAATGACAGACAAAAAGAATGAGAACAAGAAAGTGGCTGTTGAAGATTTTCTGCCAGCTGACTCTGCTATTGAAGCGATCGAGTACTCCATGTAAGTTTTTATTTTGGAAAAATTATTGTTTTGCTTGGTCAAGTTTTTATTTTGAGACAGTTGATATCCTGAAGTTTCAAAACTAAGTACTAATGTCATTTTGCTATCTTTGTAATTGCACAAATCTTGCATTGTTTTAGTACACTTATTTTCCTAAGAAAATTCTGTCACTTATTTTAAGTTCATTTTGACAAAAGATCACAACTGTAATACAGATCTGCCTAATCAATGTATCAAAACTTCATAAAAATGTACTTAAATTCCATCCAAATATCAAAAAGAGTGTCTAAAAGAAAATGTAGTTAAAAGTTTTGTTAGTTGAATATTGGTAATCAAAACTATACTTCACCATTTTGTCTAAAAGTAGAATCTCAAAATAGTTAAAACTATCAGAAAACAAACTTTTTCTTTGAAATGAGCAAACCTTAAGGTTAATCTATTCTTTTGCCTTATTTATCAATTTATTTCCAATCATCGAACTGGTATGATTTTACTTTTTGAGACTCCATGCCTGGATTTCATTCTTTCTAGATTTCTTTAGTCTAATTCCGCTCACTATTTTCTGGTAGAAAGTGATATGGGCAGAACTAGAGATAGATAGTTTCATTTATTTGGGGCTCTATTATTGAGGCATGATATGTAAGGATGGAAGATTTTGGGTTCTTGATTGATTGCCTAATAAATATGTAATTTTTTTGCACATGGATTGCACCCCACCCCCCTTGATGCTTTGTTAATAGTTTTACACTTTTTTATTTCAAAAAAAAAAAAAAAAAAGAAACCCAAATATGCAATTACTTATTTTACATTACATGGTTCCACTTGCAGGGATCTATATGCTTCTTACATTGTGGAAAGCTTGAGGAAGTGAACAACTATGGAGTCTGGTTAAGCTTTGAGCCAATTACTTTGAAGGAATACTGTTATAACTAATACATCATCAATCTGGGTTTTTCACCAAAAAAAAAAAACTTTTATTTCCAGTTTCTCGAGAGGAAATTGGGAAATCCATGTCTTGTTAAGCTGTTGTCGTTATACTTTGTTTTGGTTAAAAGTAGGCTGGACACACATGTAGCCCATAGCTTTTGGTTGAAAGTATCTCTACAGGTTTTTTTTCCCTAAAAAATGAAGGATTTGGATCATGAATGCAGTATAAACTCACATATTATAAAATAAATTACTATAAAACATATGGAAGTTTTTGTAATAATTATATCTTAAAAATTATTTTTGTAATTATTGGTACATATACTTATAAAAAATGCTTTAGTCATAATATTTTTTATCAATTTTAACTCTTAATTTATATATAATAATAGAAAATATTATATTTTTAAATAATTTTTACGTCACAAAATATATAAATAATTTCTACTGTTTTGTAAAAAAATTTATTAAAAACTACATTTTTAATTAATTCTGTAAATTATTTTAAGAGATCCAAATAATTTTGAGGCTTAATTACAATATAATTTCTAACTCACGATCTAAATTGATAAGTTCTCTTATTTTAAGTGTAAAATTCATATTATTGTATATCGAACGACGTCGTTAATGAGGAAAATGAAACGGGGCAAAAAATAATTTAGCGCCTGAAAGAATGTCCATGAAACCCATTGGAGCTCCGACCCGACCCGAATATTAGATAGCCAGGTACCACTGGGTGAAGCAGTAGGGGCACCCACGTACAACACTCTAACTTTCGCTGCATTTTGGGGAGAGTCTTCCCTTCCTCCCATCTCTCGACTGCTTTGCTTTCTCAGCTATAACAGTCTCCTGTAGAATACCAAACCCTGTCAATCTCAGCTTACTAGAACAAGAAGGAGGCCAAGAAGAAGTAGAAGATGGGGACATTGGGGAAAGCAGTTTACACCGTTGGATTTTGGATCCGAGAAACCGGCCAAGCCCTTGATCGTCTCGGTTGTCGCCTTCAAGGAAATTATTACTTTCAAGAACAGTGTATGTCTCTAATCAATAATCATTTCTCGTATGTTCTCTCGTTCGTGATCTTGTTCATTACTTGATTCTCGTCAACCCTCAAACCCCAATTTCTTCGCACCATGCTGAGTTGGATTCTTCTCCTGGTTATGACTTCATTTTCTGGACGTTTTTCTGTTGAATGGTGGACGGAGTTATAGTTCTGTTTTGAAATTTCTGGTTTGAATTTGAAATGAGCGTGATAGGGTTGATAAGATTTGGTCCCGTAGCCGATGGTTTAGATTTAAAACGGGAATGCAGTAATTGCCTCGTACACGCATATATAATAGTCTGTTTGGTGGCGCAGAGGAGAGAAGGAAAATGTAGAAACTAGGATCTTAATTTTTTTTTTGTTGTTTGAAGATTTTGATTCTTGATTTTTTACCTGGTGTCATATGTTGCAAATGAAATACCATTAGTTTGTAGCTTCCTCTCTGTTCGATCTTTTCTTTTTAATTATAAAGATGAGTCACAAAGGGAGAAGAGTTCGAGTAATTTGGTTATTCTGTTGGGTGTATGTGCAATGTGAGTGCCTCCGCAGAGGAAATGTTGAGCCCCTCCTTTTATATATGAGATTATGAACGTGTTGTCCACCTGCTGTTTTATTTTCATCCATACACTTTTTGATGCATGATTTGTCTAGGGTTCTGAATAATGTTCTGTTGTTATGATTGTGAAAAGTCACAACTGAGATAGAGTTTGAGGCTCCTGTGGATCATCTGGTTTAAGGCCGTTTTGCCTTTGTCATGCTGGTGTTTGGTCCAATGAACGTGACTTTTGCTTCAAATTAGGCTTTCTATTCATATTTAGTTCTGTTACTGGTAGAAGATCTTTAACACTACTACTATTCTGCTTTGGACCAGGCTGATTAAGGATTCATAAAGTCAAGTCCTAAAATTTTTCAACTATAAACCAGTTCACTAATTTTTCTCACTTCATTTTATTCACCTATTATGAAATTTTTTATGTTTGTTCTTGTTCTCTGATACTTTCTTGGTTGTCCAGTATCAAGGCATCGGACACTCATGAACGTATTTGACAAAGCTCCTACAGTGGACAAGGATGCCTTTGTGGCCCCAAGTGCATCCATTATCGGTGATGTTAGTGTGGGCCGAGGTTCTTCCATATGGTATGGGTGTGTTTTAAGAGGTAAGCAGCGGTGATGCACCATGATAATAACTTGATGGTATTTGGTAGTCTAAACTCATTCATAATCTTGGTCTAATTATGCTAAATTGGGATTGTTTTGCAAGATGTAGAATATGTAGATATTCTTTACAAACTCAAGAGATTGGAAAATGCATTTACTAGGTTTTAAATATCAAGTTGATATTAGTAATAATACCATTTAGAATCTTGAGATCAGACTAGAAAGCATGATATAGATGATTTCTTCAGCTTTTGCGCCACAACTATCACTACTATGAAGTAATGTTGGCATCAGTTACTACATTGGTGACTTATTATTAGCAGATAATGTATATTCTTAAAAAAATGATATCAAGCTGCTTTGGTTAAAAAAATTGTAAATTATTGCTGGGAAATAGATATGAACCTCGTCGGTAAAGTTGCTTAAGAAAACACAATTTATCTAAAGAAGAAACAGAAAGCCTCTTTGAAAAAGTAGAGTAGATGATATATGATGCATGCAAATGTTACTCTTTCCCTCATGGGTTACTAAGTGGCTTGTCTGAATTTGGATTTGTAATTGCATGTTGCAGGTGATGTTAACAGCATCAGTGTTGGATCTGGAACCAACATCCAAGATAACTCTCTTGTTCATGTAGCAAAATCTAATTTAAGTGGGAAGGTTTTACCAACTATTATTGGAGACAATGTTACTGTTGGTAAGTAATGTGGAACTGTTCTTTCAATCATATTAATACTTAAGGTTTTTTAGTAAGGATAACCAAGTTGAACTTTACAGGTCATAGTGCTGTCTTACATGGATGCACTGTTGAGGATGAGGCCTTTGTTGGTATGGGGGCAACCTTGTTAGATGGCGTTTTTGTTGAAAAGCACGCCATGGTTGCTGCTGGAACTCTTGTTAGGCAGAATACCAGGATACCCTGCGGAGAGGTTTGTGAGCT
>NW_019014686.1:1108927-1136531 GCF_000150535.2 Carica papaya
GGAGGAGGAAGGAACTAATCTACAGAGGGAAGTGGAATATCTGGAGTTCTGATGAGGCATATGACCCATCTGATGATGAAGATCTCAAACAACTGAATCAGCTAGAAACAAGAGATGGACAGTGGAAAACTTGAAAAAATCCAAGTGGCTTTTGTTGAAGAGGATAGAAAGATGGTAGCTGCACTAAAGGACACTGAAAAGAGACCACAGGTTGTCGGAACTGTAGACATTTTATTTGATGAAGAATATGTTAAATCTGGGATGGTTCGTCGCAACTTAGAATTTGTAGAGAGCCTATCCAGAGATGCGTATGTAGCAGAGTTGCTTATCCAAGAGCAGAGAGTAAATAGAGCAGGTGAAGCTGGAAGCAGTATTGCACAAACAGATGTGGAGAAAACTAAAGATGTTTCCCAGTTAGGATCTGATTTGAGAAATCACAATAAGAAATTTGCTTATGAGTTGGAGGGAAGAGGGAATCATATCACGCAAACACAAACCATCCTGAATCAAGAAGAAAACAGGGATAAGTCCAGTTCAAATGAAACAATGAGGGAATCAGTTGAAGGTGGAAAGAAAGTGGAATTGACAGAGTCTTCTATGCTAGAAGGGAAAAGAAGCACCCCAAAAGCAGCTCAGCAGGTTAATGACAGAAATGCACGAAGAAAAGACAGAAATCTCAATGAGTTTTCTAGATTGGAAGAGAAAGAAAGTGAAAGGATAAGAAGAGAACGAGAGCTTGAAAACGAGCGCCTCAGAAAGATAGAAGAAGAAAGGGAGAGAGAAAGAGAAAGAGAAAAGGACAGGATGGCTGTCGACAGATTGAATGCTGAAGTTCGTGATAGGGCAGAAAGGCTTGCTGTGGAAAGGGTAACAGCTGAAGCCCGGCAAAGAGCACTGGCAGAGGCTCGTGAAAGGTTAGAGAAGGCATGTGCAGAGGCTAAGGAGAAATCATTTGGTGAGAAGGCATCTGTGGAGGCTAGGCTCAGGGCAGAACGTGCTGCTGTTGAGAGGGCAACTGCAGAGGCTCGAGAACGTGCTGCTGAAAAAGCTGCATTTGAGGCAAGAGAACGGATGGAAAGATCTGTATCAGATAAATTCTCTACTTCTTCCCGAAATAGTGGAATGAGACCAAGCTCTTCATTCTCAGTGAGTATAAATATAACTTAATTTTTCTGGCTTTAGCAGCCTCAGATAGTCTTTTAATTTGTTACTTTTCCAGGATGTGCATGATCATCAATTTCAGACTACAGGCTCTTTGGGTGCTCAAAGATTTCATTCAGCTTATGGTGGTAAGCAGTTTCAGAAAGACCAACAGTGTCTTCTGCATAGGCTAGAATTAGAAAAAGTTTTCCCTTCACCCCACCAAATCCTCTTAACATTTGCTTTATGGTCACTGCTAACCTATGGACATAATTTTTTTGCTTGAAGCTTCCTATTATGGTGAGAAGTCTGAAGGAGTTGATGGTGAATCAGCTCAAAGGTGTAAAGCTAGACTAGAGAGGCATCGCCGAACAGCTGAACGTGCAGTAGGATTCTTTAGTGCCCACTAAGTTCAATGATTTATGTATATCTTGATATATAACGAGGTAACTCGACATTTCTGGGTTTTGTAGGCAAAAGCGCTTGCAGAGAAGAACATGCGTGATCTTATCGCTCAAAGAGAGCAAGCAGAGAGAAATGTAATCTTTGCACCTATAAGATAGTTTCTTCAACTCTGAAATGAAAATTTGACTTATTTATCTTGGATCTAATTTTGTTTGCAGAGATTAGCAGAAACCTTGGATGCAGATGTCAAAAGGTGGTCCAGTGGAAAAGAAGGGAACCTCCGTGCATTGCTTTCAACATTGCAATATGTACGAGTTGCTATCCTGTCTTAATATAGCCTTCATGTTTGGCTTGATGCTCAGGCTTCTAAAACTTCTATTTCTTATGTTGTACTTGGCAGCAGCTGTTCTATAAGGATCCTAAAAGTGTTATTTTCTGTTTGTTGCCCTCTTGTGAAATGTATGCACACCTGGAAGTCCTAAGATATGCTTTAGATTATGCTGCTTTGATATATATGTGTTGATTGCAGTTATGGATGCACTCTTATGCAGCAATTATTTCATGTTTGTAGTTTTTGAGTTGTCCACTAAATTTTCCTTGAATGACATAACTAGAAATAGAAAAGTTGATTACAGGACAATTGAATTGATGTCATAGACAAATGAAATACATTCTTTCTTTACCTTATGTTTGTTTGACAGATCCTTGGCCCAGATAGTGGTTGGCAGCCAATCCCGTTAACAGAAGTCATAACTGCACCTGCGGTAAAGAAAGCTTACAGGAAAGCTACCCTTTGTGTTCATCCTGACAAATTACAACAACGAGGTGCAAGTATTCAGCAGAAGTACATTTGTGAAAAGGTCTTTGATCTTCTGAAGGTTCGTTACTTACATCTTGGTTTCTGTCCAAACTAACAAAGTGTTGATAACCTTCTATCTAGAAGTAAAATACTCGGTTGACAACTAGTTTGCATCACTGAAAAATAGTGTGCACTTTCTGTTCTTTCTTTGGGTTCCTTCATGGGAAATCATATGGTTCTTGTGTTGTTAAAGATAGAAAAAAAAAATAATTGGACAGACTATTTTAGACCTTGTAGAACTCTAGTGGGTAATATTTATTCGTCTGTGATGAGGTGATAAATGTCTAAATGTTGATGGTAAAGTGTTGGTGCATTGCCATTTGGCTTCCTCTGAATGTGTACTGTTGTTTCTGACAATTTCCAGGAAGCTTGGAACAAATTCAACTCTGAAGAACGGTAGCTTGTTGTGCTTGCAGATTTGCGTATTTCTACAGTTCATGGTCAATTCTGTAAATTTACACAGCGAGGTAGTAGATTTTTCGTAGCGATTGGATATTTTAGTTTATCTATGTAGTTTTGAAATGTAATCTTAAGCTCAAAGAAACAGGTGTGAAACTAGTAAAAGAGAAAAATTCATTTCCCCTTTTTGAAAGTTGAGAAACCCAGCTTCCTTTATGTTACATATATAATATATGTATGTATTCAGAAACTGTACCCGTAATATTCAAGATAGAGAAAACTAGGAGAAAGAATGCCCGGGTGGGGAGCTATCTACGACTTCAAACAGAACAGAAAGGCTCGACTGAACATATCAAAACGTTTTATTCCATTCATCTGAGGGTTTAGAATTAAGAGAAATAAAAAAACAAAAAAGAGAAAAGTTAAAGATGACTTCTAATAACTGTGTGTTTAGGTTTTATAAAAAAGCTAAATCCAAACTCACTTCAGATCCAAATTGAGTTTCAATTTTTTTTTTTTTTTTTTTTTAAATTTTGTGGATCGTATCAGGTGGAGGGGTTATCTTGTCAGAACCCGATGTATTTTTATATTATTTAAAATATAAAAAAAAAATATATATATATATTTTAATATAAATATAATTATTTATTTATATAAATATAAAATGTTTATAATAATAAAAATTAAAATATCTATGCATGTAATGAATTGACTTCAAATAGATGTTAAACTCGAACCCGAACCTGAACCTAAACATGCACTTAAACAAAAAAAAAAGAAGAAATCATGGTTAATCCGAGTGAACCGGATCAGGTGAGTTTGGAGGTCTAGTCTAGATGTTATGGTGTGCACGCGCATGGTAAGACGACAGCGTATAAGCAGCTCCATTCCACGACTTGAAAATTTATTCATCGGGTTAATCATGGGCGAAAAATTCAAGCCCGAAAGCTAGAGTAATTACAGAGATGAAGGAAGCAGAAATGGAGGAAAGTTATAGGAAGAAACCATGTCTAAGTCCTATTACTGCACACAATCTCTAAACTTCCCTCTCAGAACCCTCGAATTATGTTACTCAAGAAGACCCTCCGATGCATTAATCAAGCATCAAAACCGCCATGTCGATGCCGACCACCTGTTCGAAGAAAATCCCCACAGAGAGATCCACTCGCTTAATTCCCAACTCGCATCTTACGTTCGAAACGGCAACGTTATTTCCGCATGGGCTCTCTTTAGACGTATGAACTCCGCGTGCTCCGCTCTCAATGCGCACTCTTTCACCCCAGTTCTTGGGGCGTGCTCGGTCTTGCCGGGTCCCGAACGCGGCAAACAAGTGCATGGACTAATGATTAAAACGGGCGCTGACACGGGAACCGTGTCCAAAACCGCTTTAATGGACATGTACTCGAAATATGGGCAATTGGGTAACTCTGTTAGAGTGTTTGAAGAGATGGAATTCAGGGATGTTGTGAGTTGGAACGCGTTGCTTTCGAGCTTTCTGCGTCAGGGTCTTACCATGGAAGCGCTTGGCGTTTTTGAAGCCATGAAGAGAGAAAATGTGGAAGTCAGTGAGTTCACTTTATGTTCTGTGCTCAAAGCTTGTGCTTCCTCCAAGGATTTTAAGAGAGGGAAACAGGTTCATGGACTGGTGGTTGTGATGGGTCGTGATTTGGTTGTTTTAGGTACTGCCCTTATTGATTTTTATTCCAGTGTTGGGCAGATTAGGGAAGCCATGAAAGCATATTCAAGCTTAAATGACAAAACAGATGAGATCATGTTGAATTCTCTGATTGCTGGGTGTGTTCGAACTCGAAACCTAAAGGAAGCATTTTCCGTTATTAGCACAATCAAACCCAGCATACGGGCGCTCACTAGTATTCTCTCTGCATGCTCTGATATTTCGGATTTGTGGATAGGGAAGCAGATCCATTGTGTTACAATTCGTTTCAGATTCACTACCGATACTCAATTATGCAATGTTGTGTTAGATATGTACGCAAAATGTGGAAAGATTAGGAATGCTCGTTCTTTATTTGATGGAATTCAACACAAGGATGTAGTTTCTTGGACAAGCATGATAGATGCGTATGGAGTTCATGGATATGGACTGGAAGCTCTTGAGTTGTTCAAGAAAATGAGTGAGCACGAAAATGGAGTCTCACCAAATTCTGTGACATTCCTTGTTGTTTTATCTGCTTGTGGGCATGCAGGGCTAGTGCAAGAAGGAAGAGAATGTTTGGAGTTGATGACTAATAAGTATGGTATTGAGGCAGAGCCAGAGCACTATGCTTGCGTCATAGATATACTTAGCAGGGCTGGGGAGATAGAAGATGTGTGGTGTTTATTCAGTGAGATGGTTAGGAAGGGTAGTAAGTCTACAGCAGCTGTATGGGCTGCGTTGCTAAATGCTTGTAGTCTTAACCTGGACGTTTCGAGAGGCGAGTTTGCTGCCAAAAATCTCCTGGAAATCGAACCCAAAAAACCTGGGAATTTCGTGCTGGTTTCCAATTTCTATGCAGCAATTGGAAAGTGGGATTCTGTAGATAAGCTAAGAGGTGTTATGAAGGAGAAAGGGTTGCTTAAGGAAGTGGGAAGTAGCAAAGTTCCACGGAGATGATTCCATCAATATATGCTATGTGACTGAATTGAAGTGTTATAATCACTTGTTAAGATGGAGTAAAAATTTGTCTTTATAGGTTATATTTTATTTTATTTTATAATATAATATGAAGATAAATTAGAGTAAAATTAATTTTGTATAAATTTAAAATTGCACTTTTTCACTAAACTTGAATCCTTAAATTACGGTAAACAATGTTTGGACCCTGACTCGATCTACATTATTATTTAATTAAAACAAATGAAAAAAGTTCACAATTTTTTTTAAAAAATAATAAAAATAATAAGCACCCGCAGCCAGGTTTGGCTGGTCAAACTGGAGGTGACATAGTCAAAACGACCAGGCCCCACGAGGTGGAGGCCATGTTTAGCACGTGACTAGAAAGTAACTACGTTTCTTCATATTAGTGGAGATTTTCTTCTGTAAATTAAAAAGTCAAAATAGCATCCCCAAACTGGTCTTTATTTCCACACTCAACTACCACGTCATCTTATAATTCTCATAACTTCCTTTATACTTAACTGACTCTTATAATTTTCGTAATTGAAAATTGCTAATTGAATTCATTTGCCTATTAATATATATTAATAATTAAAAATTTTCATTAAATTTTTTCTGTATGTTTTGTATATTTACTGACATGAAAATATTAATATATATATATATATATAAATAGCCGACGACCAAACTTAATCAAACAAGGCATGCGCCAACAAATTCCTCCAAACTTATTTTAAGTCTTTATCCTTCAACTCTCTCACTCATCATCATCTCTTACCAACTCTCCTCTCCTCTCCTTTATATATATATATATACGCTGTAAGAACCCGCAGACATACTCCAACTCCGCACCTATCTCTGCGACAAAACCAGATCAGACCCAGAATTTCAAGAAGCCAGCCATGGCCCTGCTCAGAGCTTTGAGCACCAGAAAACCCCACGGCGGCTACGAGCGGCTCGTCGACGACCCCAGCGTCGGCCTTATGGAGGGCAAGTTGCAGAGAACGACTAGCGTGCCGGCGTCCAGACTTTTCTGCCGGTCAACAAAGTTGGTGCCGGAAATTGAAATACTCTACGAAGAGAAAATTGTTAATCCCAAATTAGGAAATATCAAGCCTGCGGCTGTGGCGAAGAATAATGTTAATAGTAATAATAATGTGAAGAAGGCGAGCAAGGCTCACCCGCTGTTCAGTTTGTTTGACGTTCGCCGGAGCAAGAAGAAGACGACGGCGAAGCAGGAGTTCCAGAGGTATCTGGAGTATGTGAAGGAGGGAGGATTGTGGGATCGGAATTCAAGTATGCCTGTTATGCATTACAAATAGAGAATTTTCTGGTTATAACACTTGTTAAGGAAGTGGGAAGTAGCAAAATTCTTCAAGTATGCCAGTTTGAAGAATTTTCTAAATGGAGATGACCCAGAAATTGTGATTAGGAGATATGTAGGTTTATTTCGTGATTAATGAGGAAGAAGAAGGTCAGTTAAATTTCATTGATTGTGCTTTAATCAATTGGTTTAATTTGTGGATAACTTATTTAATTATTTATGCAAAATGTTTTTTTTTTTTTTTTTTTTTTTTTACTTTTTAATAATTTGAAAGACAAACCATTAGTAGTGTTACATATTAAAGCCGATTAAAATTTTGATTTAATATTTTTATTCGTCAAAAAATAAAACTATTGAAACAAATACACGAATATCAATATGCCATATGTATATATATATATATATATTTGTTTATGGCAAAATATACCTTGTACCATGTTATCAATAAAATTATTGATTCATTGATTGAATCAGCTCTGGGCCCAGTTAGACCGGACTTTAAAGAAGTATTCTCAAGCCCCTAGCCCATGTAAATTGGTGAATGAATAGGATCTGTCGACATCAATAGAATATTTTTTCTGGTTAACATAATATTATAAAAAATAAATTTGATTTCATTAATTATAATTAATAAATTAATAAATATAAGCATACAATTAATTAATTAATTAGTTAAATTTATTCTTTTAAATTATTTTTTAAATATTTAATGAAAAATTAGAAAGAAATAAACTGATATAAATAAAAAAATATATTAAAAATTAAATTATAATAAAAATAAATTAATGATTTATCATAATTTTTATGATCAATATAAAAGTTTTTTGTTGAATTAAAAATTAAACAAATTATTTTAAAATTTCTATATAAAATATATTGATTACCAGTACCACCACTAGTGCAGGCAATGACAGTCTCACCAACAAACCCATTAAACCATATCTGCTCGGTACCAGTGCCGTTTCGGCCACTTGGCACACACCAACCTTCGACGATGACGATCATCTCTTCGTTCTCTGCAGCAACTGGCCGGCCACCAACTCGACTATCGAATGGCAGTCATACTTTGTATATCTATATATTATATTATAATTAAAAATTATTATTATATATATTAAGTGGACCCCACCACAAAAGATGGGAAGTGATATAGATTCAACGATGGAGGCCGAAAAGACGTTAGCCCACAATTCAATGATTCGGAATCTCTTAACGGGGCCCACTCAACTGAATCTGTCTCGTCCCATACTGAAATTGTATTTGGACCAGCACCGTTAAAGTTAAGGGAATGGTGTGCTTGGATTTTAAAGTCTTTTTTTAATTTTTTATTATTATAAAATATATTTATATTTGTATTAATAAATTATATTAAATAAGTATATTTTAATTTTTGTTAATATATAATTATTATTCATAAAAACGGGGCGGATTTAAATTTGATAAAACCCATCTTAAATCCGGCCACGTTGCCGAAACTTTCTTTTGGGGAACCAAACAACGTCACCCTTCCAACTGGCCAACTGCAAAGCGCACACCCGACGGCCTGACAGATTCTCGATAGAACCGGAACACCCACGTCATCTTCACGTCACATCACGTCTTCCTCATTTATAATGCCCGTGTGTAAGGGTATTTTCGTCTTCTCATTACTTAACAGTTGTGCCTGTGTGAA
The DNA here is from genome assembly GCF_000150535.2 of Carica papaya. Next base: position 1,117,344 of record NW_019014686.1, read on the forward strand.
CTTACGATGTCATATTTTTATTTTATTATCATAGACACGAGTATACCATAACCCTTCCCAAATTATTTGTAAAATGAATGATTATTAAAATAGTATCAAGTACGATCTGCTGCACCCAATTCTTACCCGCGAAACTTCGCTTCTCTTGTCTCATGGTTCGAACAGCAAAAATCTAAAGCGAAAAGTCTGGAACAAAAGAAGGTAACGCAAAAAATAAGGACAAGGAAGAAGGAGAACGGGTGCTGTTCGTGTAGAAGAGAGTTTTGGAAGGAGACAGAGACGAAGCGTTCCAGAAAAAAGATGAATCAGAGAAGACGAGGGGCGGCTAGACGTCGACGCTTTTGATCGAAAAGCAGAGGGAAGAACTCGAGGCTGTTGCTGCGGAAAAGGAGGAACGGGACTGGAGGAGGGAAGCTTGGATATAGACTGTCGCGGAAAAACGGGGAGGGGGAAGATAAATTGGAAATAATAGAGGAGAGGCTGGGAAGAAGGGGAAAATCAGAGAGAAAAGAAGAGAGAGAACCAGAGACAGGGACCAAGGGCGAGCAGGAAGAGAGAGAGGAGTGAACGTAAGTAGAGAACATACAAGAAAACCTTTTTGTTTATGAGATAATTCTGACTCTTTTCCGAGAGGCAAATTTATTGTTGCTCCATTCGGATCAAAGCTTGATTGGTAAGATTTCCTTTAGCTCTATTGTTTTCATATAACGTGTTCTGAAAGAAATGATGACGGGTTCGTGATTATTAATGCGTGGATTACCTCTGTTAATTTTCTTATTTTCCTTTGGCTTGCACGATGTAGGGTCGTAATGAGTTATTTTAAATTTTCTTTTTTCCTTTGGCTTGCACGATATAGGTCGTAATGGACAGGGTGGTCTGTTTGCACGCCATCCGCTCGACAAAAATACTATGAAGATTTTTCTTCTTGATTCTTTTTGTTTTTTTTTCCTTTTTGCTTTCCTTGTCGGTATTGCTACCTCCTTTAATTTTGGATCTATTACTGGTGTTCTTATGTGATTGCGGGTCAAACGGTTTATGTTTTGTGTGTCCTTAAAAATGCATCCTCTACAGGCTGAATACATATGTACTGGAAAGAGTTTGCTTGTGTTTTGACCCACGGTTTAGCAAGAGGAATCGGCTCTTATGTTTGCCTTGCCTTGTCCAAACTGACCCCCGTTGGTTTGGATTGCTAGATCTATTGAAAAAGGTCATTGACCAGGAATTTGTTGGAGTTATTTCTACCACCTAAATGGCTTCTTTGTCCTTGTCAAAATGGTAGTGGAGGCTATGTTTTAAGAGGGATTTGAATGCCAAGAAGATGGGTACTTATATAGATTGATCATGACTTGTATTAAGGACTTTATATGCTCATGACTTGTAATATTGTAAATAGCATATACACTTTGGCAAATAAAATCACCTTCAATATTTTTCGTACTTGTTCAGTATTAAATACGGATCAAATCCACTTACATGTGCTGTGAAAAAATGTTGTAGGAAATGTATATGCTATATATGATTTTTACAACAAAGAGATTCTGAAGCATGAATTAGAGACAGAGCAACTAACCAAGAACTTACCTTAAAGGAGCAAACTTGAATCCACACTATTATTCTGCCCTTCTTGTTTCTATCTTATTACTTTTTTTTACTTCTGTACTTTAATATGTAATAGTTTAATGTATTTTTGTTGATTAGATTTAAACATTACCTCACACGTGCTATTAGATTAGGACATCAATATATGTTAAAATTAGGCCTAACGAATTATTCTACATAATGAGGCGGGTGTCATACAACATTTCAAATTGTCTCATTTTGGACTCAAATTTTTTTTTGAAGGATTTTAGACTCAAATTTCTTTTGATTAAAATAGTGCAAAATTTGTGATTGTTTCCACCTTAATGGATCAGCAGCAATTCCCAATCAAACAACATTTAATTTTGAGGACCCCTGCGTCCCTGGTTTCGATAGTGGATAGAGAAGAGGTAGAGAGGCAGTCATTGGCATGGGAAGCTTGGGGGAGGGGTTTCTTTTTCCCCTCGAGGTCTGGGAAAAGAAGAGTCAAGAACCCTTCATATGATGCCATTTTGGTTCTACTCCTCTTTCTCGCCAATTCATCACTGATCTCTTTGTTTTTCTCTAAGCTCATTGTTGTCTGGAATTTTCTTTCCCAATTGAACATCTCTACATTTAATGGTAGGTTTACCTATCGTAATTATCATGAGATGATCATTATTTTTTTAGCTTTTCTATTTTTTTCTTTTTCTTTTTGGCATTCTTGTTTTATTATCATTTTGTGTTGTCTTTGCCTTTTATTTCCAATTTTAGCTTGTGTTTGAACCATGTGGTTGTGAGAAAATTGAGTGAAGGTAACTGTTGAATTTTAATCTTTTTTGGTGTCCCAAATAAGTTATAGGTTGCAGTTTGTACCAATGCTTGGGCTTTATTCTATTGTTGATTGGATTTCATTTTAGTAGTTTTTTATTTGCTACTTTCTTTTGTAGTTGGTGAGCTACGGTCCGTGAGGAATTGCCATAGCCTTCAGTTCACTGTTGATTCTAAAATTTTTTTAGCTTCTTTCTAGGGGTTATTTCAAAGTTTGAAATTAGGGTTTCATTGGCTTTGATTTTGGTGTTAGCTATAGTTGTTTGGCATGTAGTTTTAGTCTTTTCAAGAGTTCGAGAAATCCCCTTGAATGGTTGACATTATGTGTAGAAAATGTAGAAAATAGCTGTTATTCTAGAAGGAAAACAACTATCATCTCCTTTGTCTTTTCTTGTGTACCGTAGAAAGGAGAATAACAGAATTGGTGGTGTGTCACCTACACCAATTCTGAATATTCCCTTACCCCACAAAATTTGGTTCTGGTGGAGAAAAGTTGTTATTCATTTGTGTATAAATATGCTCATTTGGAGCTGGAAAATGCAAGCAGAAAATAAAGGAAAAACTTCCCTCAAAATAGCTTCATAATTCCTTTAGGGTATCAGAGCTTCTTTGGTTCGGATTCCACATTCGACTACCCCTGTTCCAGGATAATACAACAAGTGTTATGGCTTCTGGAGGTACTTCGTCCTCATCTTCACTTGAGGTATCTTCAGGACCTCTCCTTTCTTTAGCAGTCATGCACGGCCTCGGAAAACAAACGTCTTCACAAATTACGGGCCACAAGCTGATTGAAAACAACTATCTACAGTGGTCCTCTTCTGTGCTGTTTTTCATCCGGGGCAAGGGTAAATAAGAATATATCACCGAAGAAACAACACCACCATTCGCCACCGATCCAAACATGAAGACATGGAAAATGGAGAACAACCTCGTCATGTCTTGGCTCGTCGCCTCAATAACGTCAGAAATAGGAGAAAATTTCCTCCTATACGAAGCTGCTCACGATATTTGGATTTCTGCCAAGGAATTTTATTCCTCCAAACACAATACCGCAGCTGTGTTTGAAGTGGAAACAGCCCTCCACGACCTCCACCAAGGCGACTCCATCATGATACAATATTATAATATTCTTACGCGAAGCTGGCAGTGACTTGACGCGTTTGAAGAAGTGAAATGGGTCTCCCCTAAAGATGCCAGAACCTACCAGAACTTGGTTGAACGAAAGAGGATGTTTAAATTTATACTGGGTCTAAATCCCTACCTTGACGATGTAAGAGGATGCATTCTAGGTCAGAAGCCTCTGCCCAGCATTTGCGAAGCCTTCTCAGAAGTCAAAAGAGAGGAGAACCGGAAGAAAATTATGATGGGTGAGGGCCGCTTTGTAGCAGGGTCATCTGAGAATACGTCGGCTCTAATGACGCATTCTGAGAGTTGCAGAAAAAAGGGCAGACCATTTTGTGATTACTGCAAAAGCTTGACCATGTATGCAGCCGTTGTTGGCGACTTCATGGCAAGCCAGCCGACCGTCGTCCTTTGAAATCTGAAAGCTCCACAGAATCGCGAAGTAACGCGGCTGCAGTCGCAGCAACAAATGAAGAAGGGTCTAAGTCTGCCTCAGGTTCTGGAAAGGACTATTTTACCCCAGGGCAACTTGATATTCTCGAAAAGACCATTTAAAAATTGTTGTCCCAAGATTCAGCTAATATAATAGTCACTCAAAAAGGTAATAATCCTCAGGTACTCTGATTATAGCATATTCTACAGTTGATCAAGCATGGATAGTTGATTTCGGTGCAACCGATCACATGACTGGTAATGTTTCTCTGTTTAAAGATTATCCTCCTTGTAGTGAGTATTTCACCATTAGGGTTGCGGATGGAACTGTATCTAGAGTGGTTGGTATTGGCTCAGTTGTCGTGTCACTCTAAATTGTTCTGAAATCAATTTTCAAATTTAGCATATAATTTACTATCAGTTTGGAAACTGACTACTGATCTCAACTGTGCTGCTAAATTTGGTTTAACTTTGTGTAATTTCAGGATTTGGACTCGGGAAAGATGATTGGCAGTGCTAGAGTACATACCAGACTCTACCTCCTCCGTGCTGAACCTTCTAGTAGACAAGCTCCAAATGTAGTATGTACTGGTTCTATTTCTGTTAGTAGTACTTGTGATCATGAAATCATGTTATGGCATTCCTGCTTGGGACATCCAAACTTTCTGTATTTAAAGAAAACGTTTATGTCATTGTTCACTAATAAAGATCCTTTGTTATATCGATGTGAAACCTGTCAACTTTCTAAGCATGTTCGGAATACTTTTCCTAGTCTGAAGTATACATCATCTAAATCATTTTTCTTAATTCACAGTGATGTTTGGGGACCTTTCCGACTCACTGACATATCCGGAAATAAGTGGTTTGTATCATTCATTGATGATCACACAAGGATTATTTGAGTATTCCTATAAAAGAGAAGTTAGAAGTAGGAGCTATATTTCAAAAATTTCACAAAATGATCAAAATTCAATTTGGCACAACAATACAAGTGTTAAGATTTGATAATACTTGTGAGTACTTAACATCAACCCTTAATAGTTATTTTGCTGAAAATGGTATAATTTCATCAGAGGTCATGCGTCTATTCTCCTCAGTAGATGGTGTTGCTGAGAGAAAAAATAGACACATTCTGAAGTCACTAGGTCCATTATGTTTGCTATGAATGTACTCAAAACATTTTTAGGGGGAAGCCTTGCTCACGGCCACTTACTTGATAAACAGAATGCCTTCCTGAGTCCTCAAGTACCAAACCCAATTAATCTTCTCTCAGAATTCTTTCCACATTCCCGTATCCTATATTCCCTACCACTAAAGGTCTTTGGCTGCTCCGCATATGTTCATGTCTACTCACACCTTCGGGTTAAACTTGATCCTAGAGCTCTTAAGTGCATTTTTGTGGGTTATTCCCCTCATAAAAAAGGATACAAATGCTTCTTTCCGGATACTCATCGGTTCTATCACATCATGGATGTCACCTTTTTTCAAGATAAACCATTTTTTCCCAAAAGCAACATTCAGGAGGAGAAATATACTCAAGAATGTCACATTTGGGAAGCTACCATTTCTTCATTACTTGTCGACACACACCAGATATCACCCACACAAAATGAGCTCAAACCAGAAAGTACATTACCTACAACAAAGGAGTTACGTGTCTACACCAGGAGGAACAAGACCTAGAAAGGTAGTGTTCCAGCAGGGACTGAGCTTTGCCATGACTCGACTCCGCCTCCGACCATCCTAGACCCGACTGGTAAGACTATTACTACTGGTGATGATTTACCTCTTGCCTTGAGAAAAGGAACCAAATTCTGTACTAATCACCCCATACAAGATTATTTGTCGCTTGGTAATCTGTTTACAAAATATTATACTTTTGTAAGCAAACTAGATGAGAGCTCACCTGAGCCTAAGATAGTTCATGAGGCACTCAGAATTCCAGAATGGCTAGCAACTATCCGGGAAGAAATGAGAGCTCTTGAAAAGAATGGGACATGAGAATTGATAGAGTTGCCTCCTGACAAGCGCAGATAGGATGTAAATGGGTTTTCACAACTAAATATAATCATGATGGTAGTATAGACAGACACAAAGCCTGTCTGGTGGCAAAGGGGTTCACACAATCGTATGGAATAGACTATCAAGAGACTTTCACTCCTGTAGCCAAGCACAACACGATACGAATCTTGTTTTCTCTTGCAGTAAATCTAGATTGGCCTTTGTTCCAATTAGATGTGAAGAATGCTTTCCTTAACGGAAACTTGGAGGAGGAAGTGTACATAGACATCCATCCGGGTTTTGAGATAAACGACAACTCTCATAAGGTGTACATACTTAGAAAGGCACGCTATGGACTTAAGCAGTCTTCAAGGGCATGGTTTGAAAGATTCACAAGAGCTGTCAAGCAAGTGGAATATGAGCAGTGTCAGTCATATTACACTTTATTTGTCAAAAACTGTGACTCGGGTAAGAAGTCAATCTTAATAGTTTATGTTAATGATATTATAATTACAGGGGACAATGGTGAAGAAATACAGAAATTAAAAGAGTTCCTGGCCAAAGAATTTGAGATAAAAGACCTAAGAATACTCAGATATTTTCTAGGCATGGAGATTGCACAATCAAAGAAGGGAATTTTTGTTGCCCAACGGAAATATGTACTTGATTTCCTAAAGGAAACCGGAACGCTTGACTGCAAGCCTGCGAACACACCCATGGATTCTACTGTGAAACTTGGCAAGAGTGAGGGTGACAAGTTGACTGATAAGGAGAGGTGTCAGAGGTTAGTTGGGAAGCTCATGTATTTGGTACATACGAGACTAGATATAAGTTTTGCAGTCAGTACAGTGAGCCAGTTTATGAGTCAACCAACTGACACACACATGGGAGCTGTGTACAGAATTCTTAGGTATCTAAAGAAAACACCAGGACATGGTCTATTTTTCCAAAAGAATACAGACATGGAGATAGGAGTTTATACAAATGCTAATTGGGCTGGTTCAGTCAATGATAGGAGGTCAACCTCAGGGTACTGCACCTACGTCTGGGGTAACCTTGTTACATGGCGAAGTAAGAAGCAATCAGTGGTATCACGAAGTAGTGCAGAATTGGAATTCAGAGCTCTTGCTCATAGTATATGTGAAGGTTTCTAGTTAAAGAGAGTATTGTAAGAATTAAATCTGACTCCACAAGTGCCCATAAAAGTGTGATGTGATAATCAGTCAACTATCCGAATGGCAAAGAATCTAGTCTATCATGATAGGACAAAGCATGTGGAGATAGACCGTCATTTTATCAGAGAGAAGATCGAAAACAGTGTTATAAACATTATTCATATTCCCACATATCGACAAGTTGCTGATATACTAACCAAAGCTCTTCCTAAACATGTATTTGAAAATATTGTATTCAATTTAGGTTGACACAACATTTATGTAAAACTTAGATTGAGGGGGAGTGTAGAAAATGTGGAAAATAGCTGTTATTCTAGAAGGAAAACAACTGTCATTTCCTTTGTCCTTTCTTGTGTACCGTAGAAAGGAGAATAACAGAATTGGTTACACCAATTCTGAATATTCTCTTGCTCCACAAAATCTGGCTTTAGTGCAGAAAAGTTGTTATTCATTTGTGTGTAAATATGCTCCTTTGAAGCTGGAAAATGCATGTAGAAAATAGAGGAAAAACTTCCCTCAAAATAGCTTCATAATTCCTTTATAATGCTTACAGGACTTTCCAGTTATTTTGAGGGACCATGTTGGGATGAGGGTTTATAAATTTAAAGTTTTCCTTTTAACTATTAGATCGGTGAGCCTGTGTAGCATCTATCGTGCATTAAGTTGAATTTTTTCTTAGGCGAGTTTGTATTTATTTTTATCCAAAAAAAAAGTTTTCTCCAAAATTTGGCTTGAATAATTTTATGACTTTTAAGCTACACCATGCACAACGTTGCTTCCTGGTACAATGAGGAAAATGATTAGGAATTAACTTTTGAATATTGAATTTCATTTTCTCTCTTTTCCTCATCCAAGTTCCAAGTGAATAATGACCTCATGTCAGAGGGAGAATCAAGAATGTGTTGGTTAAATTTTACCATGAGGTTTTTAAATGGTTCTTGTTTTCCTTTCCCCATTTTTGGACCCAAATATAATTGTTTTATCTCACTTTGTGATGATGCAGAACCATGCCCACATTTACAGCTATAGCTTTGGACAGGTTGTTGGAACCTGGGACTTCCAAATCAGCCAGCAAGTCTACTCCTAATTTGAGACCTCCACTCTCCAAACCCCCTAATTCAAAGCTGGAGGAGGTAAGTAGTAAATCTACTACAGAGAGGAAAGTACCTCGCCCTCAAATATCACCTGCCCTTTATGCCACTCCCAAGACGACTCCGCTCCCTGATTCACCATCTTCATTCCCTCCATCTCCCTACATTATTAATCACAAGCGGCGCGGGCCACGCCTTCTAAAGAGCTTTTCTGAGGATGATGTATCTTCTTGGAAAAAAACTCAGAATGAAGAAAAAGCTAATGGGAGAACCGCAGATACTGAAGCCAGGACTCCCAATTTAACTAAGTCAAATTCTGTTGTTTTCCCTATTCCCGGGCCTATCATGGAAGAGCATGTTAATGAGAATGATGGACCTGTTCAACAGATTGATGCTAATTGTACCAATGTTTACCCTGTTGAAGAGGGAAATTTGGATGGAGCTGATCATTTAGAGCTTGCAAAAAGTCAAGTGGAGGTGGAATGCAGCAGTAGGGGACCTGAAGCCAGCAATGCAAGTTATGGTTTTACAAAGGAAAATGGCATAAGAAAGCTTGTTCCAGTGGATTCTTGTAGAGAAGTTGAATCTGAAGATTTCTATGACCCCCAAGAATCAATAAGTGTCACAAGTAATACAGAGGAAGAGGATTATGCTGGTAATGAAAGTTCTACGAAGCTTGCTACACCAGTTGGAGAGTTTTATGATGCTTGGGAAGGTACTTGAGCTTTATATTTCAGCTGTTCTAATTGTTTATAATATTTAGATGATATATGGATGATTGTATTGCTGGGGTTGGAGACTAGTTCCTTCTTTAATTTTCCTTTGTGATCTTATTTCCCCTTCCTATATTTTTAATTGTGCATATGGTAGCAAATTGGAAATGTATGAAAGCATCCCACCTTCTTATTGTGTGAATTATTTGTGTTTCTTGAAGGATATGTGTTGTGTCTAGTGACAAAAGGATAGTTTCTTTGCTGTTATATTTGTGCGAAAATCCTGAATTTTAGATAAAAGGATTTTAAATATGTAGCAGTTGTTTTACTTCCCTAGAAGCTGCTAAAATATCAATAGATGTTGTGGATAATATTAAAATTGTATTCTAGATTTTGTTGTCACAGTCGAAGCTCATTTTTGTTTTTGCCTGCAGAGTTGTCCTCCGGAAGTGGACAGCAGGCTTCATTTCGTGACATTGAAGGGGAACTGTGTGAAATAAGATTGAGTTTATTAATTGAGATAGAGAAGAGGAAGCAAGCAGAGGAAGCTTTGATCCACCTGCGAAGTCATTGGGAGAGTATGAGGCAGCAGTTAGCTAGCCGTGGATTGATAATTCCTGCAGATCCCACTGTTGCAGCTGAGGGCGGGCAGGTGGATATTGATGCTGCGGAAGAGTTGTCACTGCAGCTTCATGTTGCTCGATTTGTGTCAGATTCTATTGGCAGGGGCATCGCAAAGGCTGAGCTGGGGATGGAGATGGAATCTCAGATTGAATCAAAGAACTTCGAAATTGCACGATTGTTAGACCGACTTCACTATTATGAGGCTGTAAATCGAGAAATGTCGCACAGGAACCAGGAAGCCGTAGGTGAGATTTCTTCACCTGGAGTCACATTTTTTTAATTTCTTATCTACTTCTACGATCATCTTTGAATTCTCCTCCAATCTTAACCTCGTAGAACTTGCTTTATATTTCTTGGTGGGACGCCTGTCCTATATTGCAGTCTCTCTTGGGCTTGTTGTCTTTAAACATTTATCTGAAGATTATGCCAAGTACCTATTTATTGTGCCATGTATTTATAGAATATTGTTATATTTGCGCAGAAGGGGAAAGTGCTGTTATAAGATGAAATTCACTCATGTGTTGCTGCTTGTAAATGATACATTTCTTCTTGATTAGCAGAAGCATGATAGGTTCATAGTCCAGTTGTAACTTCTGGGTTTTTGTGGTTGATGCTACAGAGATGTCTAGGCGGGAGAGGCAAAGAAGGAAAAGAAGACAGAGGTGGGTTTGGGGTTCAATTGCTGCCATAATTACTCTTGGGACTGCAGCCTTGGCATGGACTTATCTCCCTGCTGCAAAAGGATCTTCCTCCCCTGCTGACTCTCAATTTGCCGAGCATGACAATGCAGATAAATGATGACTGCTGATCAATTGGGATTGTGATGGCAGGATCATGAAGTAGGGAAAGACACAAAAATAAAAGGCTTGGATGTATCAACCATGTGAATAGAAATCTCTTTGCTCGTATCTGTTCAAAGGACATATCATGCTACCAAAGATAATTTAGGCATCTCTAGTTGTGGCTTGCACCTTTTCTGGCAATTTTGGAGGTGCTGAATGCTGAATAAATCCTGAATTTTCAATGTTGTAGCTTTCGGGAGCACTTCATGCGTGTCCTTTTTATGCACACCGAGTTGTTTTTTCATTTCGTCGGAAACCAGGAATTTAACTATTAGTTTACTTGGTGCGAGTTCCCCCAGCCTGGGATCACAATTTGATTAGTGTTCTGTTTATCCGGGTTTATATTTGGTCGTAACTGTAGTCATTTTATTGATGACTTCAATTATTTTAACGTAATTTCATTAATAAATTAAATCTTTATACTTATTGAATTAAGTTCACTGTCAGTCATTTACAAAAATAATAAATTCTACATTTTTATCACTATCTTTTAATAGGACAAGAATCTTAAACGAGCATTGTTATTTGTTAGTTTTGTGTGGTTAAACAATGATTTGTCTGGTTCAGATAAAACATATGTTGGAGTCGTCGACATGATACGACGCCGTTTGCCCGGGGCGGGGTTTAAGCATTATCCAGTATCATCTACAGAGGAAGGAAAAATTCTGAATTAGCACCCCGAAACAAGCTCCGACAATGGAGCTAACGCTACACTTCTCAGCAGCTATTCCCAGAGAAAAACTTTTTACTGTCACTACGGATAAGAAGCTCATTCTTTTCCCTCTCCACATCAGAAACCCCAACAGAGACTCCCGCTTTCGGCTCCATGTCCAAAGTGGCAGCGCGACACCTGTACACCTTTCGTTCTCAGAGAAACAGCGACACCTGTGGGTCAGCCGACGACAGTCTGAACACAACGAATACGAAGAAGAAGAAGAAGAGAAAGCCAGCACTAGCGATGACGAGTCGAGTTTCCTCTCTCTAAGCGGAAAGCCGGAGAGAAACATGGCTTTGCTCGACGATTACGAAATGGAGGAGATTGGGTTACGACTCTGATCCTAACCATCGCAGTGGTTAGTTTCTTAAAACTTCATTAACAATGGAGATTATATTAGCAAGTATTTGAAATCTTAGGGGTGATCTGTGGGGTAATTTTGTTGAGGGGCAGGATTCGTGGCTGTGCTTGGCAAGCCAAATGTTGGAAAGAGTACGCTTGCAAATCAAATGATAGGTCAAAAATTGTCTATAGTTACGGATAAACCTCAAACCACGAGGCATCGAATTCTTGGTATATGTTCCGGCCCAGATTATCAGGTTTGATTGTTTTCGACTCTCTTTTAGAAGTTCGTATTAATAACGATTGCTCCTTTACAGATCAGAGTGTGGTAAATTCCTAACGCTTTTAAGGAATAGGGAGTATGGATTTAGATACCAATTGAACGGAAATTAGGCGCTGAAGCAGTGGACTGAGTAACCTTATTATGGACTATGGGGTCCAACAAGGTCTTCCCTTCTTCTCATTGTTGGCCATAGGAAGCAAACATATTCTAGAGAGTGTGAGATATTTGATAAAAGCTTGTTATTAGAAAAGTTTAAGTTGATAGGAAATATTGCAATAAATTATTTATAGTTTACCATGCTACCTAATGGAAGCAAGTCCACTAGGTATTAAACACAAAGTTGCTGTGGCAATGTTGAAATTTTGTCAACAGAAAGTAAGGTGGTCAGGGCAGAAGGAAATATTGTGTGTAAGCCCACTAGGTCGATAGTGTGGATTAAGAATTGTACGAAACTAAATTAAGAGAAATGGAGCAGCCATTATTCAAACAGTAGAACTTTAACTCCATTACTATGTTAACTAAAAGAGGTGGACCAATACTTCCAAAAGCTCTAAGGGTTAGAAAGAATTCAGTATTCAAATGGTAGAACTCTAATTCTATGACTATGTTAAATAATAGAGGTGGACCAATACTTCCAAAAGCTTTAGGTGTTGGAAAGAATCCAGTCTATTATTTATATTTTGAGGAAGAGGAAACTAACTAGGTTGAATGTAAATAGGGGTATTCTCTCTATCAGTGTACTGGAGCTGGCATCCTATATCCACAGTTATGACTTATAAGGCATCACCACAGGTTTTTAACAAAATAAAATCACAAACTTAGATCAATTCAGTAATATCTTTAACCTGACTTAATAAATGACAAAATCATCAATTAAACATAGTTTATAGATTCATACTTGTTTATTATCTCATGGGCAGTCAATGTCTCCTCTCACATGTCCCAAGTGGACATGCATAGAAGAATTCATTGGGATTATGAAAATCCGTTCACCTTATAGGGCCTTAGATAATCTGTATCCATCAGTATGACCCAAGCCTTTTCTTGCAGATGATACTTTACGATACACCAGGTGTCATTGAGAAGAAAATGCACAAGTTGGACTCCATGATGATGAAGAATGTGCGCAGTGCAGCTGTTAATGCAGACTGTGTAATAGTACTTGTTGATGCATGTAAAGTGCCTGAGAAAGTATGGTACTTTTGTTTCTTGTTTTGTTTCTGAAGATTGCTTTCTGTTTGCTAAACTGAATGTTTCTTTTTCATAGATTGATGAAGTGTTGGAAGAAGGTGTTGGAAACCTCAAAGATAAGCTGCCAACGTTGCTGGTGATGAACAAGAAAGATTTGATTAAACCGGGTGAAATTGCAAAAAAACTGGAGGTGAAAGTCTTTTAATATCTGCACTTCATCCTGTTGTATTATGTTTAAGAATGAAAACCCATTTTGTATGTGTCGTGATATCTACCGCTTTGATAGTCTAGAGTCTAGTAAATGAATGTTAATTATTTACACTTGTTCATCAATAGGTTTATTGCGGTGAAAATAGTTGTTATAACAAATTTTAAGTTTAATTAACTTCCTTCTTTACTCCTGGTTCACATGAACTGGGAAGTTACTTTCCTTCAACGGTCCGTTACTTCTGTAAACAAATCATCAAAAATATTTGATTTTGAAAAAATACCAATACAGCCTTGATTGGTTTAATTTGTTAAATCACTAAAGTTTTCATCTAACAGGCTAGTGACTCTATTAGGAAATTACTTGGTCATTTATTTTGCACTTTGCTACTTATTTGATCTGTGTAGTCTAGATGCGTCTTAATGCAGATCCTTGTGTTTGATTGCCTGTAGTTAGCATGTAACATAATATTAAGATAGAGCCACTGATTTGGATGGTTAATACCTATTGAATAAGGCTGGATGTATGTGTAGAAATGAGGTTTGAACCCATTAAATTATCTGGTTCTTCCCCCTGTTGTGGGTGTTTCTGGTCCTGGATTAGTCATAGAGTTGGAAGCATGGTAGCTTAGGTTCCTTTATTTATTTTGCACTTTATTTTTATTTTATTTTTTTAAAAAATAATATTTTGCACTTTATTTTTGTTGCAGTGGTATGAGAAATTTACAGATGTTGATGAGGTCATACCTGTAAGTGCCAAATATGGTTATGGAGTAGATGATATCAAGGATTGGATACTATCAAAACTTCCCCTTGGGCCAGCTTATTATCCAAAGGTATGGAGCAAGCTGAATCACATATTTTCTCGTCTTCCAGAATGATTGGACAGCAGTAACTTGATAATTGAAAATTCTTACTTCACCTGGAGTGTTAACTAGTCTATCAGAAACTCTTCTAGTAGGGGTTTCATCTATCACGTGAATATGAAGATATATTGGCCATGAAATTTTCAGGATATTGTTAGCGAGCATCCAGAAAGATTCTTTATCGCTGAAATTGTCAGAGAGAAGATATTTTTGCAATACCGCAATGAAGTACCTTATGCGTGTCAGGTAATACAAAAATTCACACTGTAGTATCCTGATACAGTTATTTTCTCACTCCTATCCCCCTATTCCTCTGTATTGAATTAAGAAGGGAGGGTTTTTGTTCCTTGAACACTTCTAGAGGTAATGCATGGTACAGAAATTTAGTATCTTGCTCTTTGAATTTTTCAGGTCAATGTGGTCAGCTATAAAAGTAGGCCAACTGCAAAAGATTTTATACAGGTGGAGATCATAGTCGAGAAAAACACACAGAAAATCATCCTCATTGGAAAAGTAAGTATGGATCTTTCACTCAGAATTTTTTTCAAAGCATGACTGCTTATGGGGGCTTGAGCTGGAGGCATATTGTAATAATGGTGCAATAAGCGAGTACTCAATTTTAGAAGGAGAAAGCTGACTAAAAGGAAAGAAAAAGGTGGAGAGAGGTACTGCCCTTTAGCGAAGAAGTTAATTATCATTGGCAAAAAATGGGGTCAAGCTAGGTCAGACCTAAATTGCAGTGTTTTTGAATGTATGCAAGAGCCGCAAGACTAGTAAGCATAGAGCAAGGGCACAGAGAGCAAAATGAGGCATTCAGTTGCCTAGTTTGTGCACGGTGGTTGTTTGCAAGTGACAGGAATTTGTTATTGGTTTTGATGGGTTGAGTGGCAAGTTCTATTACTGTTTCATAGCAGTACTGTTTGCTTTTCATTTTGTTTTGCTTTTCCCATCATTGTAGGAAGGGAAGGCTTTGAAACTGCTTGCAACTGCTGCTCGGCTTGACGTAGAAGATTTTCTACAGAAGAAAGTCTATCTTGAGGTGCCAACTTCAACTCTTAACTTCTCTACCATAAATCAGTTATATAATTTGAAGGACAAAACAAGCAGATAAGTTTAGGTTGTTGTGTTTATATATTCACTTGGATACTTAAACAGTAATGCATTTGTAGGAAAAAATTAGTTGTTTAATATAGCATGAGGCTTTTATACCGTGCTTAGTTCAGTTCACGTTCAATTCATAGTTTAAAATTTGATTTTAGTTTTCAGGCAAACTATTATTTTAACTCTGATTTATTTGCTGTGTTACCATTAGGTTGTAATTTTTTTTTTTTTAATCATAGTTTGGTTCTTAAATTTATAAAATTATTTCAATTCATACTCTTTTTATATAACTATGAAAATTTTGACAAAAAACAGCAAAATTTTTTTCCTTTTTTCTGTGTTATGCTTTTAATTAAGTTTGGAAGTTATTATAACTAAAGTTACCTTAATATGAACAATTAATTTGTTTTATTTAACCAATATAGATTATAATAGAGGAAATAACTATTCATTGACTTTTTTTTCTCAATTTCCTATCCTAAATAAAAATGTTATATATTCTAAATCATATTTTATGTTACTCAATTACAGGGAAAAAATTCACTTATATGGAAACTAAATCGACAATTTGTTTTTAGTTTTATTATGTATAATTAGAACAAAATTTATTGGACTCAATTCCTAGTAGGTAATTTTATCTCAATTTTCATTCAATTTCAAGATGGGGATGGTGGTTACCCAAACACCACAAAATTATCTCCTAAATTTACATATTATGGCTTATATGGAAAACTAGAACTAGGAACTGACCATAAATTTAATGGGAAATTGATCTAAAGGCAACCTTGCAATATATTAGGTTCAACTTCTATTTAATTTCTTTACTTTACATACTGAATGAACTTCCCTAATATCTTGAATTATTTGGAGGTGAGCATTTGATTTTTACCTAACCAAATTAAAACTGGAAATCCATCAATTTAACTTATGAGAAATTAATTCAAAACATAAGAACTATTGCCTTGTTTTTACATATCAAGATATACAGTGGTCAAGTAAGGGAAAAGGATAAGAATGGAATAGTACTTGAACAAATGGACTGCTAGTGTATTACCATCTAAAATTCAGGCTGCTGCATATCATTGAATAATTCATTCAGTCCATTGTATAATTCATTCTAGCTTTTTCTGTTTGTTACTGGTGTGAAAACAAATGACCAAAAGGAACTCCATCTGAACAGATTGAAGTGAAAGTAAAAGAAAATTGGCGGCAGGATGAAGGGCTGTTGAAGTACTATGGCTACGGGGGGCAAATTCGAGCATTGTAGTTTGGCCATTAAATCAATTCTTTGTATTCAGCGAAATGTAAGTTAAAATTATCTGAATCAATTTTTTTTAATTGTTCTGTTTCGTCAATTGCGTAGTCTTTTCTGCATGATTCCTCTTGCCAGCTGAAGACAGGAATTGGTACAGTGCCGCTAGCCAATGATCTGAAAACTTACAGGTAATTTTGTTAGTACCTGCCGTTTATCCTTCCAGTACATCAGCATTCTACCGTTTTGTGTGTCTTCTGGAACTCAGTGCAGTTATTAGTAATTTAGCAGCTTTGTGTAATAATCATTCAACTTTGTGTAGTAACTGAATTACTACATAATGCTAGGTGATTACTAACAAAGTTACCAAATTACTACTGAACCTTAGATATGACAGTAGAACATGTGGTCATTACATTAGTCCCATAGGCTGACCGATATACATATAACATATAGATGTAGATGCCCATGTATATATGTAACTGCAAATGCACGTGATACCATTAGGTGGGTTGGGCTAAAGTAATTTAGAGTTGGACTGTGACTTCTTCTAAAGGTCTTGGCATATTAAGCTGTTCACACCCATTTCCGGTGGTTGGATCCTTAGTGGACGGGCTTAATAGTTATTCCTAAAAGAACCGGAGCCCAATTGGGTATATGCTCTTTAAAGGTTGGTAGTGTGGTGAAATGGGCATACAGTCGTTGTCTGTGTTGGGGGTTGGGGGTGGGGGGGGGGGGAGCCTATGTAATGCAAGTGTGCACATGGAATGGGAGATAGCTGTGAAAAGAGTTCTGAACCTGTCTGTCGGTCTCTACTTAAGCCCCAGACATGAGATGCGACACGCCATGCTAAATGTTTAGATCCGGAGATAGCACCACCCAAACCTGTCGGTGGCAGCGCGTTGAGCGTTCAGTTTGATTGATACTAGAAAACAAAATCCTTGGTTTTGAAAGCCCAGTTACTTGTGATTGCCCTCTCTTTTTATTGGTTTGGTTTTGATTATATTTTAATTTCTTTTATCTGTTTTGTGATTATTTAGTATTAGGTGTTTTATTTTTTTGATATTTTTTTTAAAAAAAATTGTTAATTTTTTAATAGAATATCTGTATATGAAATTCCAGACATGGGTACAGAATTTAAAAGATAAATAAATAAATAGAAATTATGAGAAAAAAACAGAAGTTAAAAAATATACAACATAATAACCTAAGAAACTAATAAGTTTTGCGAAATGATAAAAAACGAAACATATTAGTTCTTACCTCTCACGGAAAAAAGGACAGAATTGAGCTGCAATAACATCAAACTATAAAGACTAAAATTGTAAATTCTCTTCAAACTGATATAAAAATTTTGAAGTGATGATTTGTTTTACCATAGCATTTGTCAATGAAAGAAAAATTAGACGATCTATAGCATAATGAGTCATAGGATGAGGATGATGATCCTAGGAAGGAAAACTAGTCATGATGGTAGGAAAATATTTTTCTATTAGAAAATTATAGGGTGCTCCTGGAACGTTAATGATTTGGGAGATTATTTGCATTTTATTGATTCATTTTGATTTTGTGCAAGAGAGAGGCTAATATGTTCTAACAAAAATGTCTGTGTAATTCTGTCAGATGAGGGTGTTGTCATCCATAAGATCTCTCCATGATCTTAATAGTGTGAAGATTACCTTCGCTCTTAACATCAACCTGATGCATGCATGATAGTAACCCAATGCCCATGATCATCACATGATGATCAAGAGTATCTCTTTATTTTCTGATTTTCACATCATCATGATGGCAACCAGAACCCATGATTGTCCTGCGAAGCCTGATTGATACATACGTTGGGAACATATGGTGGTTTTCAAAATCTGGAATCATGATAATCTTCCATGTAAGATTTGTACGTCTGATTCCTGTCGCTACTTACATAGCAGAGGACCCAAAGAGGAAGTACCATTCCTAAATTTGGCCACAAGTCTTGTATAATTGCAAATACCCTCCTACCCCGCTTTAAAAATAATATATATTTATAAATGTGGCCACCAAGTCAGCAAAACTTGAATCTAATTGCATATGATTAGTAGGCTTGATTGACGGAAGAAATTGCATTTGAAGTGGAGTTGGTCATCAACTCCTACTTTTACTTGGAGTCGTAAATTTGGCCATGAGCTTTCGGCTAAAGGGTCATTCTTTAAGTCTTGTCAGGTTTTCTTACACGGTTTCAATTCTTCTTGTATAAACGGATGTGTGTACCTCTTATACATGCATATATATATATATACACACACACGCACGCGCGTACGACACATATAAAAGAGGTTTCGCTTCTAAATTCGATTTCCGACAGATTTAATTGGAGCAAAAATTTTACTTTTTTGGTGGCTGGTATATTATTCTATCAGTTTTTGCACTATTGGAAAATAATCCTATGTTGATTAGATACTAGATATGGAAATTAAGTTGGGCATACATATAAAATAAAAGGGTGAATAGTATTGGTTATGCATATTAAGTAAGAGATATTATGCACTCAAATTGTTGTTTTTAATCGAGAAAACTTTAGATTTGACATACAACTCAGCTCATATTTAGAAAAAAAAAAAAAAGAAAAAGAAAACTGACCACTTTGGAATTGATTTAATTAATTGACTAATTCTTTATCATTTTAAATAAAAATGATAAAACACTGATATTCATGGTAAGGATATGTCCGGCTCTCAGGCCCCCATTTTTCTTTGAGGTGAAAAAGGGTGATAAAGAAATTGACAAAAACATTAGCACATGCATCCCACTATTGACATTAAATGGGGGGAGGATTGGTGTTTGCAGTCACAGAAAGGAGTTGG
>NW_019014686.1:1192550-1210202 GCF_000150535.2 Carica papaya
TGGACGGGGTATGGAGGATTGGTATTTTGGTGCTCATATCGAACGGAGTGTGGTGACGACCCGTTTCACTCTTATGTCGGACGGGGTATTGAGGGATGATATTTTTAGCTCTCATACCGGACGGGGTGTGAGAACGGCTGGTTCATTAAAAATGTTGAATAATAGTTCACGCGTAATGAGGACATCCCTATGAACTCCCATGGATACTAGTAGGCAGGTAAAAAGGAAAGGTTGTTCTGGTTAATTGGATATTAGATTATAATATTGTTTGTGCTATTGGCTCTATAGGTCAGTTTTGAAAATTTCGATATGGTAAGTGTAAAATAAATGATTTTACTTATGATAAATGAATTTACTTAAATTAAGAGCTTTATTAATTATTTTCATGATTTTTATCAATATTAATTTATGTATTGGTGAGTAGTGTGACACTCTTGCTGATCTAATGTACCTCATTCTTTTATTAACTATTTCAAATTAAGATGACCAAGATTCAGATTTCGATTCATAAGAGGATTGCGAATAGGATGTTCAGTTGTTTATTTCCTATTTATTTATTTGATTATTAGTTATTCTTTTATAAGAGTCATTCTTTTAATTTTATTAGTTATTTTAAATTATTATATAAAAAATATAAGTGCTAAATGCTATTATTTTATTTTTATATTTAATTTATAATTTATTTTCTTTCAATATGTATATATTATCTTTAGAGTATAACAAAATTTGTTCGGGGCGGTTACAAAATATGTTTTTAGAGTGTAACAATTAAAATTATAAAAGTACCAATAAATATCTTAAGATAATATAATCAGAAATTTTATTTTTTTTTATCCCTTCTCCCTCTCTCTATATGTATATATATATATATATATATATATATATAGGTTTTCAACTTTAAGAAACTTTGGCCACCAAAAGAGTAAAATCATGGTAGATGTAATGATTATAGTGTGGTAGCCCATCTAAAGTGGATTTGTCATGAATATTAAAGTCATAAAATAGTGCGTTAATTTAATTATCTTCTTTTGTCGCCAAACATGGCTTTATTACAATTAATATATATATATATATGCACACATATGTTTATAAAATTATGAAACTTGTCAACATAATAATTGTTCTTAATTTAATCTCAAAATCGATTCTTTTACTTTTCATAATATGATTTAAATTAACTCCTACCAACAGTTTAATGATTAAACTCATCATTACGTTTTTTCATTTTTATTAAGCAATAATTATGCACTTTAAGAAATGGAGTTGAGTTTGAAGTTAAAATTTTCTGTTTGGCTGACGAGAAAACTTAATGATTGACTCAAAGCAATTGCAGTATCCGTGACACCCAAACTTAAAGTCGTTATGGGTTGATGCTTTTCAAAATGGCAGATACATATACATATATACACATAAATGATGATAAAAATGTAGTGAAGGAACAAGAAGACATAATTCTCCAAGGTGACAAACAAATGCCAGGTTGTAGGACACAAATTCGACTCTTTATTTACTCATCTACACTACCTGCCATAACTTCATATATATATATATATATATATATATATATATATATATAAAGTTTTTGTCCTTGTATGAGCTTTGTCGCACCGTAGCTTTGCTACAGTTATATATACAAATCTATATAATGGATAAATGCTGTGTACCATACAATACATACATGGTACATAGATCTTTAGGGTAAAACTATTTTAGGGTTTTTTTTTTTTTAAAAAAAATTGTATTTCTGAATTCGGATAGTTATTGTTAAAAGTATTTATAATTTTTAAATAATTCTAAAAATATATATATTTTTTTATATACATTCATTCATGTTTTTATTATTGTTGGATTATAATATATTATAACGATTTATATTTTAGAATTAAAATTATGATTGTTTAGCGGTTAATTTTTTTTATTTAAAAATTAAGAGTTCAAATTTTATTATAAAGTTATAAAATTATATTTATAAGACAATAGTTATTGAGTATAATATTTAAATTGGGTGATTATATTAATATTAATATATTAATTTAATGATTAAATTTTATAAAAAATAAAAAATTTATTATATTGTAAGTGTATTATGAATTGAGAGACTAAAAGAAAGAAAGAAAGAAATGTGTGTTTGTTAGTGAGGAACAATGACATGTCTTGATGATAATAATTGCACCAAGGGACAAGAAGAATGAATACCCACACACAAAACAAAAAGTACACCAAAAAGGAGTTTTTGGGGTCCATTTAAAAATAAGAATATTACCATTTCTTGTGAATTGAGTAAATGTTTTTCTAGAGGGACCGATTCTCAATTTACATCCTAAACCATTTTCTCAAATATGAAATTAAGTAATTTTTTAATAAGTCAATTATAAACATTTAGAAATTTAGTGTGATTTAAACCCACAAATTTCTACTAATCAAATTAACGAGTAAAATTTGTTTAGATTTGTGGAAAAAAAAAAAAAAAAAGCTAATTTGATAGATATTAAGACCAAAAATTATATTAAAAAATAATTATGGCTTTTCCTGAAAAGTTACAATTTATAATTTTCAAAACTCAATTTTACCAAATACACAATTTATATATATATATATATATATTTTTAAGTAACACTACATTCTATAATTATTTCTGATAAATACCAAATAATTTTTAGTTAAAAATATTTATAATAAATATTTACTTAATCTTCTTTGTTAGGTCCATTAAATAAAAAGGATCCAAGTCCATAATTACAAAAATTTTGGACAACAAAACTTTGTCAGATTACCAAAAGGGCCTTTGGGCTTCCTTTAAATACATGAATTTTACTTGGAGGTACTTAGTCCGATTCAATTTATTGAACACTCAATATATAAACTTGGCCTAATCCAATTGTAAATAGACCAATGCCCTAAAAAAAAATTGTGATTATTTAATGGGTTTAATTTCTTTTTTTACATTCAAGATTTAATTTGACACCAAAAGTATTATTTATTTATTTATTTATTTTTAAAAATATGAGTTTAGATTTCCTCTAAGATTCTTTCAATGGAGTACATTTGTTCATATATACTTCTTTGTAAGGACAAGAAGAAAAGTCATGGGTTTGATTTCTTCCTTACCCATTTCCTCATCCACCAATCTTCCATAATTCTCAAATAAAACATCTAAAATTGCCTCTCCAAAATGATCTCCAATCATTGATTCTTGTACAGCTCTAACTGTAGTAGCCACCACGGTGCCATAGCTCATTTCCATACTTGTAGTATCTCTCTCTATCTCGAACATTTTTATTCGATCTAATTCGAACGACCCTTGTCGTCTCACCTCTTCTTCAATCTCTTCTTTAGTTGGTGCATAAAAATGCACCTCATATGAATCCAATTTCTCCTGTTGGGTCTCTCCCTATGTATACATACAAATATTCTTATTACAATGAACTTTATTTTTAGCTTTCAAAAGTAAGTTGATAGAAAATAATTTAGTATGTACCCGAGAGACTAAATTGGCGAGCGATTGGGATAAAAGTTTCCAAAAGAACGAGTTTCCCCGATCGACGTGAGGAGGGCCTGCTCTGCCAAGTAAAATGATCACCATTTTTCCTCCAACCACGACCTCTTGAGATCTTGATTGAAGAAAGAGTGAAAAGTCTAGATGGAACTGGTTGGAATAAGCATGAGATACAGCTTCAGGACTGGTTTCAGAAATGTAAATGTTGTCTTTGTTTATGGACCTTCCTTGCTCGTCATAAATGCCCGGAGGAACCTGCTTAATTTGCCCATGCATTTTCACATGCTAACATATGGTACTATATGTACTTCAACATGCCTACCGCACTATGTGATAAATAAATAAATAAATAAATAAATAAAAACCCACCTCACAAAAAATATTGCATAACTTAAAGTGGGCATTTTTACAACAAAAAAATTATAAGTCCAATGCTTTTTCATAATTACAAAGTTAATTAGTGTATTAATTCGTGGTGATTTTTTTAATTAAAAAAATTAATTCGTTATAAAATATTTAAAAAAAAAAATTAAAATCTAATTTAATTACTAATAATTTTACTAATATGTTAATGAATTATTATTATTCTTTTTTATTAAAAAAACTTTTATTGACATGACAAAAACCTATTTTATTACTCTTAGCTTTAGTTAAAATCATGAATGTGACTTGTCAATAAAACTTTTTCTGTATTGTCACAAATTTCAGCATCAAATTCCTGTTGTGTTTGGTCCTTTTTCCTACTCTAATTAAATGACCAAAAAACTTTTGTGTTAAATTAATTAAAACTGTTGAATCAATTAAAAAAGACCCTAATTAATTGAAGAGTCTGACCTTGGAGAGCCAGTGCAAACTGTAAGATGAGTGGACAAAGTGCAGACTATTGTTGGGGAAGAGTCTTCCGTAGAAAGAACCAGGGTATCCTGCAATGAATATAGAGGGACAATACCCTCCATTTTTTTGTTCCTTAAGGTCTCTGTAAAAGTCAGGCAAGGCCTTAAATATGGAGTTGAAATCATTGCTGGGTAGATCATTAAGGTAAACTCTGAATTCTGGGACTGGACTCAAGCTACTGCAAGTCTCTTCAATGGCGGCCACCAAATCTTTGATAATTGACAGTGTATTTGGTCCAGAGGAACAGCCCAGATCAGCTATGCCTAAGCTTTTTGGAGCTGTTGCAGTGTATAGTTCTTGTATTGTCTCTATCGTTATGTCCTTCACCATGTCCGATGCCTTCTTCTGTAAAAACACACACCCACATACATATACATATGTTTATATTTGTGGAAGTAGGTGTATATGATAGAAAAATGATGAGGAAGTGTAGAATTAGAACCTGGAGGGTAGAGTTACTGGCATAGCTGGTCTTGCCAACTCCTGCAGCCATGTGAAAAGCCTTCTCCACATCCATGTTGTCAAGACCTAATTGTGTATGGAGATTAGTGGGTTAAGTTGGCCTGCTTTTAAAGCCAATTTTCCATCACTCATTCTTCCCTCTCTACCTTTTCTTTACATGTAAACATACCATAATTGATGAAGTGCATTATCAATTTATCTTTTACCAAAAATGGGTTGGTTCTACTCTTCAAATTGATTATCAATTTTTCATACACATGTAATATAATATAATATAATATAATATGATATTACTTGTCATGGTAGTTCAAGATAAATTCAAATTTATTATGATGATAATGTGCACATATATATATATATATATATATATAGAGGTAGCATTTTGACTTTTTTTTTATTTTTTATTTTATCCATAAATGAGATAAAGCCTAATTTTCATGAATGTGTTAGTGGGTGCCATTGACAGGACTGTTTTGTTAGCCTAGCTGCTACTTGCCTAACTTTGCATTTCCAACGATCGTGAATTGAAATTGAACAAAGAATTTAAAGTTTGCACCCATTTTATTATTATAATAACAATATTAAATTATTAATTATAATTAGTGCTCATTTACTAATAATTAATTAATTATTGCGTTCTGAAGGCAGCATTATCTTGTACCTCAATGTACATACACACTTGAAGTCCATTTTGCCATCACAAATTGTGGGGGAAAGAAAATGCTAATCTTGTTGTTCGACATAATTTCGGATTAAATTAAGTTAATAACCTAACCTTTAAAAGAATGAATTATTTGTAGGGTAAATTAATAATAATAATAATTAAATTATTAAATAATAATAATAAATTTTGGGAATATATAAGACTGAAAATTATATTATTCTTTACGTATTTATCTTAAAATAAATAAATTAAAAAAAAAAAAAAAACTAATTGATGGAGGGAAGAGGCACGATAATGAGAGGATGACCACAAATAAAAGGTAAAGCCTGAGACTGTGCCAAGTGCTCCACTTGTCTCGGGAACCAAACCCTTCTTCTGACTCGTGAGTCCATCAAATCAGCTTCTCATCATCTAATGGACACGTGTCGATCGAGGGAAGACTTACCCATTTGATCTTGTGGGGCCCTACTTGTCTAGTTGGCTGACGCATATTAGTCTATTAATAACATGTAATATTTTAAATTTTTTATTTTTATGATATCATAATAAAATAAATATTAATTTAACAAATCATAATTAACTTGTCTATTAAATTTATTATTTTTAATTTAACATATCATAAAATTAAAAATAATAATTTATTTTCGTTCGTATTTATTTAATGAATTAAATTTTAAAATACACTTAATTAACTTTTTTTACGTACAATGATTAATTAAAATCCATTATTCTTTCATATTTTTTAAATGAAAATTAGTAGTCCAAAAGAGGCATGTAGAGCAACAAAAGTACAAAGAGTAAAACATTTATAAACTCCAAACAATCCAACAATCTGATGCCAATTAGTGTTGGGGTGGGGACTGGTTAAGTTGTTAGATTTAGATCACGTCGCTTTCAAATTCAGATTCTCATACATCCTTTTGAATGCTGCCAAAAGAAAATTTCAATTATTACACTCCTTTATATGTATTATATATATTTTTTAAAATTAAACCAGTTTTATCCTTTGAAACTAAATTTTATACAAATTATAAAAGGGTAAGACTTATTATATATAATCAAAATTACAATCCATACATATTAAACACATAACTTTGATGGTTTTGGGAATCTAGAGAAGGGATTTTGCTACTTTTCCTCCATCACAGCAAAGCAAAATTACAACAAAAGCTTGTTTTGTTGGAGAAGAAAATTTACAATACAAACTTTGTGGAATTTATATCGCACACATAACCGCAGATAAAAAAGAACAAGAACAAGAACAAGAACACTTACACGACGCTGTTAGATTCGACTAATTGCAATTTTGCAACCATCATCTGGCTTTGGTTGAGGCAAGTAGGTTATCTTTGAATCTGGGTTAATTAATTCCCACCTGCAATTTCATATGTAATCTACCATCAGTGAAACAAATCATCCTGTATTAAAAGCATCACAGTTATTATCACACAAAGGAAACATATTCAAGAATGATTTAAGACTTTATAACAAGAGAATATCATTCTTACTCATAGCCCAAAACCAAATGGTGAAGAAAGACTGCAAGTAGTGTTTGAGCAAGTTTGCTGCCAACACATCTCATTGATCCCGCACCAAAAACTTGGTATGCCTCTGGTTTTGTTGATTGCTAAGACAGAAGTTTATGCCCAATCATAATCATAAGAGTAATAATGAGAAACTATTAGTAAGTTCATCATAAATAAATAACTTATACCTAATTAATCCTCCAAGAATGAGAGAAAGCAGCCTACTTACGTTCCACCTGTCCGGATTAAAGCACATTGGATCTTCAAAGTATTCTGAGTTTGTATGAAGATATCGAATCCATATAAGTACCTTCCAACCTTTTGGTATAAAATAGCCTAAACATTTGACAGATCCTTTCAGTTTTTTCAAAATCAGAAAACCCTTTCTACTTCTGAATAACATTGAAGTACTGATAAGAAACAACATATATGGAAGAGGACCTTCGTATTCGACATCATAATCACTAGATCTGAAAGCAAGGGTTGTCATGTTTGCCATTCTTATTGCTTCATCCACCACCTGAATAACATGTAGTTGCTGTTATGTTTAAACACACAATGTGGAAATTTGAATCTTGAAAAGTGAATGATCGCATGTAGAAATTTGCATATCCAAAGCAGCCTATTGCAGCTCAATGAAGCCTTGTACATATTTTCACTGTCCATATTTGCTGATTGAACATTGAACTATTGCAAGAGTTAGTTATGACTCTAAGCAGAAGCTTTTTGCAATATACCCAATATACCACCATTACCTTCTTTGTATATTTCATTTGTGAAATTTCATCCAATGTAATGAGTTCTCCCTCCTTTATTGAACTTAACTCCGTATTCTCCTCCTGGAAACCAATTTGAAATTAGGACCTACGACATTTCATTACACAATACTGAAGTATATGAAATTATTACAAATGCTTGTCCAAGGCTACCAGAAAATGTTTAAGCAATTAATCCACAAAATCAGTTATAGCAATGTGCTTCCAATTTATAGTAGCAAGTCACTTAAATTAGCACGAGCAGCAGAATGTGAGATGAAGTAGAATAGTATTGTTACTCTAAGCCTCCGCAGAATTTCTGGGTTCTTGGCAAGGTAATACATAGCCCAGCCTGAAACATTTGAAGTACTGTCGAAGCCTCCGAGAAAAAGTGACACTATGTTATCAAGCACCTCTTCATCACTTAGCTGCTTCCCATCCCCATCCTTAGTTTGCATTAGAACATCCATCAAATCCTTGTTTTCCTGATCTCGTTTTTGGTTTTCTTTTCTCTTCTCCAACTTTAGTTTAAATATTTCCATGAGCTTTCTTCGGCACTGCAAAGAGTAAAATTGGTTTAATGCATCTTACTCGGGCACATAAGGGAACATGTAACGCCACATTCAGTAATACTTTCTCCTTGTAAACACTCCTATGCAAAAAGCTAACAAGAATATATTATAACATGAACACAATTAACAGGTCCAAATATGATTCATGAAAGTTTTATGTATCAATTAAACTGTGTTACCTGAATACCGCGATAGTAAGTAGTTCCTGGAATGTTAAATGGCTGTGCTTTTATCCCTTTAAGCAAAAGAGCATAGTACTGGCCAATCTCATCCAAAAGGGGTCCTGGTTCGATGCTGACGAAAACACGGGCGATGCTCTCAAATACCATCTGCGGGACACAGATAAATACCTCTCAGTAACACGTGCTTCCATTATTTTAAGGTTAAAGCCTTACCACCCAATTTCTACTAATAACATACCTTCTTGGCTACATCAAATGCTATCACAGAACCCTTCTCAGCCCATGAACGAAGAGAGGCCTTGATACCTGGTTGAACATGAAGAACAATTTGCCTGAGAGAACTAGTGTGGGCAACTGCAGCACTGACATAACCTTTGATCCTGGCGTGGTGCTCGCCAGTAGCTGCTAGCATAGAATTGGGGCCAACGAGATCATTAGTGGGAAGTCTATAAGGAAATAGATTTGAGTGGAAAAAAAACTTCATTACGGCTGGGGAGCAAGCAATGATTGATGGACAGCGGAAGAGATATGTTCTATACATCCCAACTCCATCACCGTATCTGATCATTGCAGACGCTACTTAATATTATTAATCATTATAATTCAACATTTTTGGGAAAAAGAAGCATAACGGGAAGATAAATATATATATGTATATATATACACACACATGCTTTGATGTAAGATTAGCATATGAATCATATGAAGAAGATGGATATTTTACTTGGCTCGTTTAGAATTGATGAAATCATCGGGTCGGCGCAGAATCTTGAAGTACCAAATGAAAGTGAGCAGCTCGCCGATTAAAGGGAAGCCCATGTGACCAGGCGGGAGTTTCGCACGCTTAGAAGCCAAGTGTCGTTTGAGCGGCAAAACATGCCAAAGCTCGTTCCACCACCAAAGTATCCAAATCATTAAAGGCACTGCACCCAAAACCCCTGCCACCCACCATGCCTCCATGATTTCCATATCTCTGATTCTCTGAAATCTCGTTTCCTACATCCAGATCTGAGAGCACAACTGATAGCTTTTAAGTAACATTTTTAGTTATGAAGTCTATCGTCTCGGCTATTTTAGTGGATGTTGACAGTGGTCCTGCAATCTGGACAAGGAGAGAAATAGATGGACGGTCTTTTTCAAAGAACCTGGTAACAGCCGGTACTATTTTGCCCTTGCCTCTTACAAAGGATCCCTGCTTTTATCCTTTTCAAAATTTAACACGTTCTTCTCCAAACGAAGATCTACACGAAGACAGGACATCTTAGGAGCAGAACGTCCGGAGTAGAGAGGGAAATTCCAGCGAACGAGCATGATGAAAACGATCGATTCTGGTGAGCGAGGTCGTTGAGGTTGAAGATGACATTAATGGGGAAGCTGGTGGACAGAGTGGCCGTTAACACGTACGATTACGCGGGAAGACGAGGAACCTGAAAGGACAATACTGTCTTTTCCTTTCATTCATTAAGTAATTTTCAGTTTCATTTTTTATTTTTAAAGTTAATAATTTTTAAAGTTTACAGAGGATAATTTCATCTTGCATGATCTGTCATACTAAAAAAACAAAATCTATCATTTATAAACTATCAACACTTTTAGTATTGTGATTAAGAGTTTCGATTATTTTTTTTTTAAGTTTACGAGTTCAATTTTCATTAAAAATATAAAATTTGTTAGTATATTAATAATACTGTAATTAACTTATAATACTTGATTTTCAATATATAAAATATATTTAATTAATATATTAGAGGTTACAAGTAGTAAATTGGAGTTTATCATATAACAAGTCATATTAAAAACGTATTATTAGAATAAAAATATTTTTTAAATCAGTAAATTTATAAATCTAAATACGTAATTTCGTACTAAATTAATGAAAAATATAAACAGAAGTGTATTTGAATCCATCATGGAAGAATTATTCGCGTTCGACACTAAAATCTTTTGAATCAACACGATGCCTTAAAAATTAATTTTTTCTGATGACGAGATTTTAAAAAAATAAAATATCGACTGTGTGATTTGGAAACCGTAACCGTTTTTTATATCGATAAATTTTTACAATTTTCATTTCATTTATCATAAAATGAGAATACTACAAAAATAATATTTACACATTATAAGTTCATACTTAAATACGATGCATTAATATTCAATATTATTTAACCGCATTTGATCACTTTTAAACGAATCCATTAAATTGATAACTTGATACGTATAATATGACTCAAATTAAATCTACAAATTAAAAAAAATTCAACACGTATATCTTAGTTCCTCTTTGTCACGACTTGATACATTTCTGGTTATGCATAAGAAATATTTTCGCAAGGACTTGTCGAAGTTCCTAAGCTTGCAGCCTCAAGAAATTACTTTCTCTCAAACATCACTCCTCAGGCTTGGTTGGAGAGATATGTACAAGTTTGCTCAGTAATGAGCAAAAGAACTTGTTTCGATAACTCTTGCAAGTTTGCTAAGTAAGAACAAATTTATGCATATATAGGTATATATATAAACTATGCATTTATGCATGCATAATGAGGTCTTTTGAGAGATAATATAAAGAAAAGTTTGGCTCTTTTTTTATCAGTTCAAGACTTCAGAAAAATTTGGTTTGAATTTATTTGTTTATTATATAGTAGACTTTAAAGTTTATAAGATAATATATTTTATAGAATTTGATAACTTGAGTTGGAATCTTATTATCACCATGTTTGAGGCATAATATAAGTACGAAATCATCATCTCCATAATCCAAATGCCACAATCTCGAAATTAAAATTCTCAAGGGTTGTTGTGTTACAACATATTCATATTTCATTGGTACGTAACAAAAAATGTACTAAACTATTAATACGAGTAGGTATTGAAATCCAAACAATCAAACTATTTTGTTTGCGTACCAATTTTTTTAATATACAAATTTGTACCTGTCTTAACCCCATGTAGGTCCAATATATAATTTTACTCGAACTTATGCAGCTTGAGAATGAAAACCAGCACTGAAAATTTAAGAAAGTTCGGGGAAGGCAATCTAAAACCAAAAAACTAAAACCTTAGGTTTTATTATTACGATCGGATAGAATTTGTCGTATTCGAATGAATCTAAATATTCAGGTTCAGATTCTTGAGGATGCCGCTTGGGTCTTGAAGGATTCGTCAGTCTTTGTTTTCTTTCAAATTATTTGTTAAATATAATAATTTCAATTATTACAGTTAAATTTATTCAACTCCTTTATATATTTTAAAAAATTAAACTACTAACTAAAACCAGTTCTATACTTCAAAACTAAATTTTATACAAATAATGAAAGGTAAAAGAAAAGAAGCATTCAACATCATAATATTTAGATATATAATCAAACACATTTGTCACATTCAATGAGCAATAAACAAAAAACAGAATATCCAAATCCACACACATCAAATTTATTTATTTTTTACTTCTATTCAATTCTCTCAAATAATAACATGTTAGTATTTTGAATGTTACCAAACACTATCTGTTGGTTTGTTGAGGAATAAAGCTGGGAATCTGGGGAAGGGATTTTGCTACTTGCCCTCCATCACAGCAAAGCATAATTATAGGGAGGGCTTATTTTGTTGGAGAAACTTTGTGGAATTTATATCACACAAATAACCGTAGAGAAGAAGAAGAACAGAAGGGCACTTACTCGAGACAGTTAGATCGACTAATTACAATTTTGCAACCATCATTTGGCTTTGGATGAGGCAGGTAGGTTATCTTTGAATCTGGGTTAATTAATTCCCACCTGCAATTTCACATGTCATCTATTATCAGTAAAATGAATCATCAGTACAAAAGCATTAAATTACAATCATAAAAAAGAAAACACATTTACGTATTCGAATTCAAGAATGATTTAAAACTTTATAACAAGAGAATATCATTCTTACTTATAGCCCATAACCAAATGGTGAAGAAAGACTGCAAGTTGTGTTTGAGCAAGTTTGCTGCCAACACATCTCATTGATCCCGCACCAAAAGCTTGATACGCCTCTGGTTTTGTTGATTGCTAAGGAATCAATAATAATATTAATAAAAAACTATTAGTAAGTTCATCATCAATAAAGAATTTATAGCTAATTAATGACTCCGAGAATGAGAGAAAGCAGCCTACTTACATTCCACCTGTCTGGATTAAAGCACATTGGATCTTCAAAGTATTCTGAGTTTGCATGAGGATATCTGACCCATTGAAGTACCCTCCAACCTTTTGGTATTAAATAACCTATAATATTTGAAAGACACTTTCAAAATTTCAAAATTAGAAAACTGTTTCTGCTTCTAAATAACAAGTATAGACACACACATACAAATACATATATATCAACAAGAAACAACTATTATATGTTGTACAGGAAGACGACCTTCATATTCAACATCATAATCACCAGATCTGAAAATGAAGCACGAAATGTTTGCCATTCTTATTGTTTCATCCACCACCTGAATAACATTTAGTTGGTGTTAAGTAAAATAAACAATGTGCAATATTGAATCTTGAAAAGTGAATGCTCATGTATAGAAATTTGCATATACAAAGCAACGCTATTGCAGCTCAATGAAGCCTTGTACATGTTTTCACTGTCCATATTGAACATTGAACTAGTGCAAGAGTTAGTTATCACATAAACGCAGAAGCATATTTGCAATGTATCCAGTATGCCACCATTACCTTCTTTGTATACTTCATTTGTGAAATTTCATCCAACGTAATGAATTCTCCCTCCTTTGTTGAACTCAATTCCATATTTTCTTCCTGGAAATCAATTTGAAATTAAGACCTACAACATTCATTACCCAATAACAAAGTATATGAAATTATTACAAATGTTTGTTCAATAATACCAGAAAACGTTTAAGCAATTAATCCACTAAATTTAATTTAGTAATACTCTTTCAATTACAGTGGCAGGTCACTTAAATTAGTATGAGATGCAGAATGTGAGATGAAGTAGAATAGTATTGTTACTCTAAGCCTCTGCAGAATTTCTGGGTTCTTGGCAAGGTAATACATAGCCCAGGCTGATACAGTTGCAGTAGTTTCGAAGCCCCCGAGAAAAAGTGTCACTATGTTATCAAGCACCTCTTCGTCACTTAGCTGCTTCCCATCCCCATCCTTAATTTGCATTAGAACATCCATCAAATCCTTGTTTTCCTGATCTCCTTTTTGGTTTTCTTTTCTCTTCTCCAACTTTAGCCTAAATATTTCCATGAGCTTTCTTCGGCACTGCAAAGAGTAAATTTGGTTTAATGCATCTTATTTGGGCACATGAGGAAACATGTAACGCCCCACATTCAGTAGTACTTTCTCCAAGTTAATATGAGTACATCAGTATCTACAGTAAATACAGATCAAAATTCCTATGTGAATAACACTCCTATGCATAAAAATAACAAGAACATATTATAACATGAACACAATTAACAGGTCCAAATATGATTCACATGAAGTTTTATGCATCAATTAAACTGAGTTACCTGAACAGCACGATAGTAAGTAGTTCCTGGAATGTTAAATGGCTGTGCTTTAAATCCTTTAAGCAAACAAGCATAGTACTGGCCAATCTCATCCAAAAAGGGTCCTGGTTCGATGCTGACAAAAACTCGAGCAATGCTCTCAAATACCATCTGCAGGCAGACACATATTAACTCTCAGTAACATATTCTTCCATTATTTGAAGGTTAAAGCCTTACCACCCAATTTCTAACAATAACAGACCTTCTTGACAACATCAAATGCTATCACAGAACCCTTGTCAGCCCATGAACGAAGAGAGGTCTTGATGCTTGGTTGAATATGAAGAACAATTTTCCTGAGAGAACTAGTGTGGGCAACTGCAGCACTGACATAACCTTTGACCCTGTCGTGGTGCTCGCCACTAGCTGCTAGCATAGAATTGGGGCCAACGAGATCATTAGTGGGAAATCTATAGGGAAATAGATTTGAGTGGAACACAAACTTCGTTACGGCTGGGGAGCAAGCGATGATCGATGGAGAGCCGAACAGATATGTTCTATACATCCCAACTCCATCACCGTATCTGATCATTGCAGACAATACTTAACATGATTAATCATTATATCTTAATATTTTTGGGTAAAAGAAGCACAAAAAAAAAAAAAAATATATATATATATACACACACACACACATGCTTTGATGTAAGATTATCATATGAATCATATGAAGAAGATGGGTATTTTACTTGGTTCGTTTAGAATTGATGAAATCATCGGGTCGGCGCAGAATCTTGAAGTACCAAATGAAAGTGAGCAGCTCGCCAATTAAAGGGAAGCCCATGTGACCAGGCGGGAGTTTCGCACGCTTAGAAGCCAAGTGTCGTTTGAGCGGCAAAACATGCCAAAGCTCGTTCCACCACCATAGTATGCAAATCATTAAAGGCACAACACCCAAAACCCCTGTCAGCCACCATGCCTCCATGATTTCCAATTCTCTGATTCTCCGAAATCTCGTTTCCTACCTCCAGATCTGAGAGCACAACTGATAGCTTTAAGCAGCATTCTTAATTATGTAGTCTATTGTCCCGGCTTATTTTAACAAATGTTAACAGTGGGCCTACAATACGAAAGCAGTCCGGCCGGACAAGAAGACAAAATGGACGTCTCTTCCAAATAAACTGGTAACTGCCGGTACTATTTTGCCCTTGCCTCTAACAAAGAATCCTGGCTTTTCTCCTTTCCAAAATTAAAAAGGTTCTTCTCCCTACCAAGATATGCAGTGTTGCACTGTAACGGTTCTGAAAATTTAAAAAGAAATATATATAATAATTTGAGTTCGAAAATAAAATAAATGTTAAAATTAATATTCTTTACATAATAATTCAAAAATACTAACAAATATCATTGAATAAATTTTTTAAAAAAAATACAAAAAATAGAAAAAATAAAGGAAACTATAAAGTATTTAGGGTCTACTCGTAACCTTCTTGCGGATTGGATTCGGGAACCGGGTCCTCATGATCTGAAATGGTTAAATAAGGAGTAAACTATACTAATCCAGTAAGGACATCACAATATATCATCGTCACAGAAGTAAAGATTGGTAGAAAAACAAAAAATAACCAATAGAGCACAAATTTTAAACAAATTCATTTATTAATAATAAAACTATTTACCGTTCACTTATCACAGTGAGATTTATAAAAACAACCTATGGAAACAATAACATTATAAATATCATGATTTCATATATAATCTGCAACATAGCACATATCGTTATATTATTTTCAAATCATCAAACAACAATTGTCCCTTTTTTATCAGCCTACTAGTATTCATAGAGATCCATAGGGGTGTCCCCGCTACACGTGAACCATTTTCATTAACAATCTTAATTCCAAGGTCGTCCCCATACCCCGTCTGGTATGAGCACCAAATGACCAAGTTTTCATACTCCGTCCGGTATGAGACAACATTCACGATAGGGTTCCATCTGAACCCGGTCCGTCCACCATCTCCCACGATATCTAGTGAGGCTGTCATCTTATCCATTTATTAGATCATATCCCTTTCCTGTTTATCCTTAATCTCCGTTATCAAATTAAACACAATCACATAAACAATGAATATGTACCCGGTAATACAATTATATCTTAAATTCCAAAATCACACAGTAGTCAAGTAATACAGTAATACATGCATTTAAAACTCTAAAACCAGATACCGTCATGCCTTTAAACTGTAAAATAAATCAACAGAGAATAATGTCCGATTTCGGGCTCCATTAGCAATCCATAATTGCATTTATCTAACCTGTACAAAAGACCGTATTATTATTTATTCAAACTTCACATTTATGATAGGAATTAGGGTGAGGGGTCCTTACTTGATTCAACGCCGAAAACTAGATGGTTACTACGCATATGGGCGGTCCCTAGGTTCTCTGAATTTTTCTTTGGGAACTGAAACGCGCTTACGGTACCTACAAGTGTCCCAAATAAATCCAAAAATTAGACTCAGGGCCCACTATGCCAATTTCAGAATTCTGGCACAGCGGCTCCGCCGTGCTCCGGTGACGGCGCTGGCGCTAGCGACGGCGATCCGCCTCGGATTGGCTGTTTTTAGATGAATTCAGCCAAACTTGCAACGATTCTTACCAGAAAACACACTTAGGGCCCTCGGTGGGCCAAAAAAATACAGAAAAGTGAAACTCACCGGCGGTGGGGCTCTCCGGTGCGGCGGCTCCTCCGGCTCACGTTGCAGTTGGGCATTTTGCTACGGTTAACTTGTAGAGGAGGAAACGGTGATCACAACAGTAGAAAAATCACATCGAATGGGAATCGGGAAGGGCCTCATTGGAGGCAAAAACTGAAACATCCCGCGGCGGTGCCGCTGAGCTTCAGCGGCGTTTTCTGGCCAATTGACCGATTCTTTCACTCCGATTTGGCCATGGGTGGGTTTGAAATCAAATTATGAGCAAAGGATAGAATTTTTTACCTCATTTGGCGGTCGAAAATTGCTCCGATGCGGCGGCGGGTGGCGGCGGTCGGCTCCCCGGCGACTGGGCTGTCTTCTCCGGCGAGGGGCTCTAGTGGCTATGGTTAGGGTTTGAGTGCGGATGAGGTTATTTATACCCATCTATTTTTGATCTGAACCGTCCATCGCTTTTAATCTGAACTATCCAATTGCAATTAAATAAGGAGTGAATCTGGGCCGTCCGTGCGCGTTTTTGATCTGGGTCGTCTGTGCGCGCGGGAATGGATCTCAGCCGTTTGATCGCGCACACGCGGATCGCCCACGTGGCTCCCCCCACGTGGCCTCCCACGTCAGCGTCTCTGTCACCTGACGCATCCTGGTTGGTCGGGGCTGCTGATCAGGCAGTTGATGTGGCGTAACTTTTCTAAATTGCGATTTGATCCCCGTTTTTCCGATTCTTCTTTCAAAAATACCATTAGAATCCAAATTTTCACACATTTTTTCCAAAATTATTTTCAATTAAATCCTCAGTTATTTTTTTCACCATTTTTATTATTATTATTACTATTATTTTCATTTAATCAAATTAAAATAAAATAAAATAAAATAAATTCAATTAATACATATTTATATTTAT
>NW_019014686.1:1210350-1239201 GCF_000150535.2 Carica papaya
CAAGCTTATATTTTTTAAAAGTTTACAGAGAATAATTTCATCATGCATGATATGTTGTACTAAAAGAAAAAGGTTAGATCATTGATATTTTTGTGTTGTGATAATCCAAAATTTATCACTGTATTAGCATGTTAATTAATAATAATTAGTTTATAATATTTTATTTATAGAGCATATGACTTAATTAGTGTAAAAATTTGAAATTAAATGAAAATAGTTTATTATCTAAATGCGGAAGCGAATAATAAAATCAAAGTTTATATTCTTTACATAGTAAATTGGATTTCTCAATAGAGTTACGAGAATATCCCTTCTATTTTGGTTCATAAAAAAAGACAAACGATAATAAAAACAAATAAATAGATATTTTAAGGGGTTAACCTCCATTAGCACTTGAAGGAGAGTACGGGAGGTGAATTACTCACAACTTTCTTACTGATCGGGATCTGAATCTTGATCTTTTTGATTTAAAATAGTTAATAAAAGGGTGAGCTATACTAGCTCAGAAAAAATATTATACTAATCATTGATACGGAAAACTGAAGGTTGGTAAAAATCACAAAACAACTAATGGAGCTCTTGATTTAAGTAAATATATTTAATTTTAAAATATTTTATTTTATACTTACCGTTACGAATTTTTTCGAAAATAATCTATAAAAACAAATAGCCAAGTAACATTTTAATTTCGTTCATAAGATCAATAATTCTTCTTTTTAACCTATTTATTGGGACCCTTGGAGGTCCATAAGGATATTCATCTACTCGTGAACCCAGTGTCTCGATTTGACACTTAATTCGGTTATTCCCATACCCTGTCTGGTAATAAGCGCCTACATGCCATTCCCTCGATACCTTGTTCGATATAAGCTAAACCATCTTTTCCAAATCCTTCCGATATGAAACTTTTTAGTCCCGTCCAATTGAGATAATGTCCATAGTAGGGTTCCTTATGTACTATACCGTCCATCCTTTTCCAAAACACCCAGTAAACTTTCATATATATAAATTCTCGTCGTCCAAACAACCACCAATTACATGCTACACATTCACAGGTTAATTTAAACGATATCTAAGCAAGGGATATAATTTATATAAGCAAATAATTAAGTAACCAGATAATCAAATAATCAGTACAGGATAACCCAAGTAAACCAAATAACCAAGAACACAATTTAAACTAACAATTTAATGCACATAAATTAATAGTAAATATTTTAAGCAATATAGGAGAAAATGACAGTAAATTAGAGCAATTGTACACTGACCGATTCTACTTTTACTAGTGACTTATAATTATTATTATAATTTTTCTAATTTTCATAAATACAAAGTATTAATTATTAAGTCTCAATTTATTATAACCGATAATAAGGTGATGGATCCTTACCGAGATCGGTATTTTAAAATGCTGTGCTACCCACTATGCATCCTAGCGGGTCCTGAGTTTTCCTGAATTTTACATGCAAAAATCAAAATATTCGTAATGTACTAAAAAATAATCCAAAAATCCAAAATTAGTGTTGAAAATTCTTTCCAGCAATTTTAGGTTTCAGTACGGCGGCACTGGCATGCACCAGTGTCGGCTCCACCACCCATAGTGGTGGTTCACCTCGCTTTGGTCAGTTTTGGCCGGTTTCATATATATCATTGCAAAAAAAAAAAAAAAACACGTTAGTAAGTCTCAGTTGGCTAGAAAAATTGAAAAACTGAACCTACCAGCGAGGGGAGGGGCGGTTTCGAGTGCAGCAGCTTTGTCGGTTCTCCTTTCCAACTGGGGTTTCTCCTTCGGCTAATCTTTTTTGGCAGTCGGCAGTGACTTCGGTGCAACGGCGGCTGGTGGCCGGTCTTCTTGGATCGCTGGGCACGCGGATTGTTCGCATGACTTCTCGCGTAGTACCGATGTCAGTAGGGTTACCACGCGGCATGCTCCGGTTCGATGGGGCTACTGACGTCGTTGTCCCACGTGGCTGAACTTTTTCTTTTTGTATTTAAATTCCATATTTCTAATTTTTTTTTTAAAAAATACTATCGAATTTAAAATTTCACCTATTTTTTTAAAAATTACTTTCAATTTCGTCCCTAATTCATTTTTCTTAAAAAATTTAATAAAATAAAATTAAAATATATTTTTTAAAATAAGAAAAACCAACCCAGGTCGATTTTCGAGCCCAGATATTACAATTAGTGTGTTGGAGGTTATAAAATCTAAATTAGGATTCATTCTAATTATGTATATACATAGAGATATTTTAATTAATAATAAATTCAATTAGCTTATAAGAAATAATATTCAAATTAATATATTCAAATGGTAAAATACCAACTATGCACAAAGAGTAAATTCAAATTAACTATTTAAAAAATGATATATTTAAATATAATTTTTAACTTTTATGTGTAGATATTTAAACAGTAATTAAGTTGATATGATATTAAATGTACATTTTATAGTTACTGAAAATTACAATTTTCTTCATACCCTGAATCTATCTATATAATTATTAAAAGGTTGCTAACTGCAATAATTCCTTTTAATCATTATTATACATTTTACACTTAAATACATTATAGACAATGTTTATATTAATAATTATTTACTAGAATATATGTTATTCCATTTATTTTCTAAAACAAATGACTGACATTATATATCTTATGTATATGTGTAATATATTTTCTAAATAAAATTGATAAGTAATATATAGTTATATTTATGTATTCATACATAGATATTATGAGTTTCAAATTTTAATATTATATATATAGATGTATATATTTGATGACTTAAAGATATTGTCATGATATATATATATATATATAACACTTCAATCAATTTCGATCCAAAAAGTAGAATTATTACTTTATTTATTTCCTGGAATTTACTAATTTTAGAAACCTGACCTATAATTATTTTCTAAATTATTTTATTTTTCATAAAATTAAAAATTTTATGATGAAAATATTAAGTTATTTTAAATAAACTATAAAAATTCAATTCAACGAATAATAAAAATTTTTAGTATCTTAATTTTATTATATAAAATTTGTGATACTAGGAATGAGGGTTAAACATTATGTATTATAATACTATTAATAGAGTTTAAATTTTGGAGTAGCAAAATAAAGAACACCAAATCAAATTGAAGATGGATGTTGCAGGCGTTCTCCGCATGAATCCTCCAGGAGATGGGAAAAAGAGCTACGCCAAGAATTCTCTTGTCCAAGTCTCTTTCTTTATCTTCATCATCTAATTCATATATATATATAGATATATATATGCACGTGTCTATAATAACATTTTATAACTTTTGTGGGTTTAATGTTTCAGAGAATATTCATATCAAAATCCAAGCCATTTCTAGTAGAAACCATAAGCGACATGGTAAGATCAATGAGGAGGAGTAGCAGTGTTAATGGCTGTTGGCCGGCTTGTTTCAGAGTTGCAGACTTGGGTTGCTCGTCGGGACCCAATACGCTGCAGGTGATCTCAGAGATTATTAACACAATTAGTGACGAGATCATTTGCAACCAGCTGCAAGAAAATGATGAGCCAGAAATCCAAGTCTTCTTAAACGATCTTCCTACCAATGATTTCAACACTGTTTTGAAAGATGTTGCTGTGTCTTATAATCAAGATGATAAAAACAAACTTCGCTGTTTTGTGTCGGCCGTGGCTGGTTCTTTCTATGGCAGACTGTTCCCCAGGGAAAGTCTTGATTTTGTACATTCTTCTACCAGTCTTCATTGGCTCTCCAAGGCAAGTAATTATTAGATTCACTTCCAAACATATACACATATAAGTCAAAATTCATACATTTATCTTTAAGAGAGTTGTGTAAACTTTTAAATAAAAATATACAAAATCATAATCTAACTAGAATTTGCAATTTCAAATAAAAAATAACATATCCACTGTTTGAATAAATAGCAATACTAAATTTACATATATCTATATATGTATATATAAGGTTCCAGATGGTATTGATGAGGAAAACAGAGGGAATATATACATAGGAAAATCAAGTCCTCCAAAGATATATAAAGCATACAAGGAGCAATTTGAGAAGGATTTCTCAAACTTTTTAAGGTTACGGTGCGAAGAAATGAAAGTAGGAGGTCGTATGATTCTTATCTTAGTTGGGAGAAGCATTCCATATCCCTTGGCCTCGAAGAACTTTTTTCCATTGTGGGAGCTCCTTGCAGCATCTCTCATGGATTTGGTTGCCCAGGTAATTTATTTTTATTATTAATAATTTTACATATGTATAGTTTTAAATAAATACATTAATTATATTTAATTATTTATATAAAGCTATTCTCATCACAATAATCCACATCATTAACCACCATTAATTATTTCTACAATTAATTATCAGATACGTACATATATATATATATATATGTGTGTGTGTATCTCTTGTTCTATTCTATGCTTGGTTTTAGTGTACAGGTTTTGCATATTATCTTTCAACAAATAATTAAAAAAAAAACACAAATAACTTCAGTGTTCTACTTAGTAAATAAATGTATACATTTGTTAACTAGGGACTCGTGAAGGAAGATGCGGTGAACTCCTTCAACATGCCTTGGTACACTCCATACAAGGAAGAAATAAGAGAGATAGTTGAGAAAGAAAATTCATTCAGTCTCGATAAGCTGGAAACCTTTGAAGTGAATTGGGACCTCAGGGAAGCTGTAGCAATGAAGGAAGAAAATTTTGTGTTGAATAAGAATCAAAGTGGGCAAATTGTCAGTGATCACGTAAGAGCAGCAACAGAATCCATGTTTGTTCATCATTTTGGAGAAGCCATAGTTGACAACTTATTCAAAACCTACTCAGATCATATTGCCGAATATCTTCGCTTTCACAACTCCAAGTATATCAATATAGTCATTTCAATAACAAAAATATAGTATTTTAATTAGTTTTAAAGTTATTATGAGTTAAAGGCTTCAATTGTTGAATAAGACGTGGGTAAAATAGTAGTGTTATATTTGATTCAAACTTATTGTATTTTTAATTAATTTCTAAATCTTATTTATTTAGTGTGTACTCGTTATAGTTTAATATTTGATGCATGATTGAATAAATTTCACTCATAACTTGATTATACATACCATGAGTTTATTGGTAAAATAATATATTTTATTTTTGAATATCTATTCTACTTGCACTGAATTGTTATTTATATTTTATGAAACTGAAATTCAATTAAATTTCGATGCAATTATTATAAGTAAGGTGTGATCATTTAGAAAATTTACTTTTTATATTTTTAGGTCGTAGAAACTTTTAATTTTTTTTGAATAAATTTGCAACTAAAATTTTTATCTTTATTTAAGAAATTATATTGTATTTTCTATCTATTTTTCATAATTTCAATCCAAGTTATATATTTTTGAAAAATTTGTGAATTTATATTCTTATTGTCATAAAAAGTGGGCGTAGTTTTTAAAGTTTTAGAATTTCAGAAAATTACAGAACATATTTTTTGACATGCAGATGTATACTATGATATACTTTTTGCAATAAAATATAATTCTTTAGTTTGTTTAAATTAAAATTAAAAATTTTATTTTGAGAAAATTACTATACACCCATAAAAATTTGAGTTGGATAGCTTTAAGAGAATCAGTGTAATAACCAGGTCCAAGGGAGAGGAGAAAGCCCAGGTTCAGGCCAGGAAATAAAAAAAAAAATAAAGAAATAAAGATTTAAAAAAAAAAAGGAAAAAGAAAACCTAACAGAAAAGGGGACAGGGGCGGTGGAGAAGAAGAAGAAGAAAAAGGAGGAGGAGAAGAAGGAGAAAGAAAGAAGAATGGTGTGCGGTGCACACGAGCAAAAAAGAGGAGATGTGTACAATGTCGGGTGCGCGGCGTGCACTATCGTCGAAAAAGAAGAAGAAGGAGAAGAAAAAGAAGAAGAACGAGAAGAAGAAGAAGAAAAAAAAAAGAGGAAAAAGAAGGAGGAGGAAGGAAACATG
Source organism: Carica papaya (assembly GCF_000150535.2). Next base: position 1,216,338 of record NW_019014686.1, read on the forward strand.
TCGCACGGTTGGAAGAAGAGTAGTGCGTAGTGCCAGGCATGCGACGCGCACGACTAGGAGAGAAGAGCTGCACGTGGTGCACGGTGTCGAGTGCGAGGCGTGCGTTGCTGAAGAAGAAGAAGCAAAATACATGTTGGGTGGATCTGATACGCGTGAGAAAGACCATGGCGCAATGTTTTGGATCTGTTCAAAGATCCATGCGAGGCCAAAAATTAGAGAACCGAAGAGAGAGAGACCAAAACTGCACTTTTTTGAGTCGGAAGCCCAAATTCAACACTGATTTTGGTAAATTTTCTTCCACCTTATATTTGATTATCCTTTTAAATTAAATCCTTAATTATGTATATGAAATTTTTAGGAAAATTGGGAAGAGGAAACTGAAAAGGGAGCTGACTATATGGAACCAAAGTCGTTCAAAAGCTTTTCGATTTCTTCTTTCATCGGAGATTTTGATAAGAATTGAGTTAATTTTCATTTAGGGATTTAATATTTTCGTAAAATAATTTATTAATTTAAAAATGATGGACCCAAGTTTAATGAATGATTTTAAAATATATTTTCTTGTAAATTATCATCCGTATGTGAAAGTGTGTGATTGGCTTCCTACGATTGTGTTTGTGTAATTAAAAATAATGTTGAAGCTGTATGAATAGATAACTGAGTGTGTTTAAATGTATGTGCATGTGCCAATAGATACACATATAGGAGATAATAGGTGGAAGTGTATGTTTACAAACTGTATGTCTTGATACATATATATATATGATTACGTAGATAATTATTTTGAATGAGCAGTATATGATCTCGTATAGATATATGTGAAATACATAGTATATAGATAAGATGAATTCATGTGCGCAGGATGACATATGCATAAATCAGGTGCATACGCATTTGTATTTATGTGTGAACATATATAATACAGTGTATGTATCGATAAGTGATTAAAGCTATTGTATGAGTGTGAGTGTAACTCTATAAGTTTTTAATGGTAGGCATAATTATACGCGAAATATGTGTAGGGGTAGTTAAAATATATATTGTTGTGCGTGTATGTATATATAATATGAAGTGTGCTACATACATATAAATTATATGTACAATGGATACGGGAACAAGTCAGTAAGTGTAGAAATATGAGAATATGTATGTTTGTGATTGGTGTTTAAGTTTTTGAAGTTGAGATATAAAATAGAGATAATTTTTTAAGAGAAAAAAACTTACCGTATATCATGTAAGAGAGTGTATGAGCTTGGTACATAGGGTGAACCTTATTATGGATGTGTACTCAGTCGTACGAGGCTGGGAAGTCCCATACCGGACGAGGTTGAGAATTAGTTTAATTACGCTTATACCAGATGAAATATTTAGATGATTTGTAATTGTGGCACTCATTATCGGACGAGATATTAAGACAGTTTATAATTATGGTGCCCATTACTGGACGGGGTATGGGGACGGCCAGTGAAATATAAAAGAAATATTTTATAAATCCACGTGTAGTGGAGATCCTTATGGGCCCTATATCTATTGTGATTGATGATATTTATGAATGAAATGAAATTATCTGAATATGAATATAATATGATATGATGATATTTATTAATAAGAATGATATGTACGGTACCTAGATATAAATATGTTAGAATGGGTAATGAAAACAATGTGGTTCTTGATTGTTTCTTTTGTTGTACTTTGCGGTAATGATGATGAGTATGGTTATCTTACAAATTAGACTTCTATGAATATAAAATTTACATTTGTTTTATTAAACCTATATAAATGTGCATTTGCATATCTCTGTTTTGAACACTACTTTATTCTTACTAAGTCCGTGAAGCTCACCTCAATTCACACCCCTCCACTGCAGATTAGTTCAGGTCAGGAGTGAGTTTAAGATCAAAGAAAGACTTTGAAGAATCTTTTAGCTACATTGGACATTTATGGTAAAGTAGAACTAAATATATTATTGTGATGTAATTTTGAAGGGTTGTTGTGAGTCTCATGAATTGTGACTCCATACAAAAGATGTATTATTGATTTATAGAGATTAACGTAATGTTATGCAAAATTTATCAGATTTATATGTGAGGTAACACTCATTTTTCTCTAGAGAAAGCGAGTCATTACAGTTGGTATCAAAGTCGTGTTCATCGGAAGCATTCCTTATATCATGAGGCGTAGGGTTTTTATGAGGTTTAGAGTCAAAAGGAAATTAGGTGGTATACACCTTAGAAGATTTTTTTGAAACTTCGTTCGAAAACATGGGAAAACAGAATTATAAGTTTAAAATTTTGAGGAGATTGGAGTTGTATGAGTTGGAATATGATAAGTCTAGCAAAGAAGAGGTTAGGGCTTCACTCCAAAGCCAATTGAGAATGATGAATATGTAAAACTATTAGAGCTTAAACTTCTATCGAAAGGTTGATCCAATAAAAAAAAAATAAAGTAAAATTTTGGGAGGGAACTAAATTTTCCCTCAGTTTGATAAAGGGACCTTTAAAGGGGGAAGACCCCCCATAAAGCAAGAGAAAATTTTTAAGGAGAAAATAAATTCCCCAAACAAGCAAAAAGGGGGCCAAAAATTTTATTATTGCTGATTGTGTCATGATCTATATCAAGATCATGAAATAATAGAGAGCTTGGAGGTTTGGACCATTCTTTTGTCTTAAAAAGCTCTGATATAATCTGAATTACTTATGGATATTATTGGATTTTTATAATAGATGATATTTTTACGAGGCGAGTCTGCCTTTATCTTCCTATTTCCCTTACCAGAGCTTTGGCAAATACTTAAGTTATTGATGCTCTAATACTACTATCTCTAGCAATAGACATTACTAGGGATATTTTAGTTAATGGATAATTTACCTTTAATTGATTCCTTACGAAATGGAAGAGCCTTTAGAGATTAAGAAGAAAGAGAAATCCTAAAAACAAGTAGACTCATAAGCAATATTTTGAAAGACCAAATAATTATTCGATATTTTGATGCCTTTTAGGACTCCACATGAAATTTCCTTTAGAAAGGACAGATATCTTGCTTGTTCCAAATTCGCATTGAGGTTCCACATTACAACTCATATACCTCGTGGATGAAAGCATTTTGAGAGATGAAATAAATCATGTGCCTGGTAAAGATATCTATATGTATGTATATATTAAATGAGATAGAGTACACCTTATTAGTTTTCTTATTCTTGAAGGTCTTTATTCCTCTTAAATTAAGTTCTAAGGGAGAAGAGGATGTCCTAGGGACATGTTATGACCCTAAATCATTGATAATATAAAAACACACATGGAATATAATTATCTTATGCTAAAAAAGAACACATAAATGGATGCAATATACCAAGATAAACCCTTAAAGCCAACACTGTTAGAGTGGTGCAACAGAAGTGTGTTGTAGACTCATGAACCATAACACATGAAAGCTTTCTCTTGAATCGATAAAGAGAAATTGCTGATAGGATAAACATGAGATTTATGCTCTAAGACTATATTTATGAATGATCACACAAAGACTATGAAAATTAAAAGGGTATAATACATTGCCTCAAAAGAATAAAAGAAGACAAAATTTTCTTATTAGTAGCAAGGCTATTAAATGACCTCCCACATAAGGAACTCATAATGACCGTTGGTAATGACTATAGATTCTATGAGTCACCAAGTACAATCAAGAGGGTTTTAGGAAAAATTAATTGAGTACTGATGCAAAAAAAAAAGGAGGGTGACAACTGTAGATTCAATGCCTTACAAGATTAACATTCGATTAGGATACAAAAAAAAAAAAACCTTACCCAAAGCAAAATTTCTAAACATAATATGGTCATTAGTAAAACTCAGAGGACTTGAATTAACCTAACCAAACCTTCATTTACTGTAGCCATAACGATCTGTTCTCAACACATAATCAAACATTTTAAGAAAAAGGTATATCTAACAAGAAACTCCTACTGAAGGACCTTGTCCCTCCTAAATTAATTTCCTAAAGAAAGTATCTCTGGCAATATGTTCTAGCAACAAAACCTTTAGTGTGAATACCCATCGCATATCGTTTCCTTATTCTGAAATTGGAACGTAACATTTGTACATTATACAGATACATCAGATAGACCCACAAAGTAGACACTCATAAATTAAAATCTAAACACATGGAATAATGCTTTTTAAATCGATAAGGAATAAATGAGAATATGACAAAATCATGAATCATATCTCAGGGTCATGCTGAAGAGTAATCACTTGCAATATTGGAAAACAATGGTGTAATACTTAATCCTAGGAGGATTGGAATAGGTAGATACAATCCATTTTAGCCAACCCATTATATGACCCTTATATCAAATACTCCTAGTGATTTTCAGTAAGAAATTTATGTTAAAAAATAAATAATAATAATAATAATAATAATAAAATGATGATTATCCAATACTCAGGTGCCTTAGAAATAGTCCAAACCATGATGGAGTGGAGATATAATTTGACTCAACCAAGAGTAACTTGCTCATACACTACTAAGAAAAAATAAAAAAAAAAGAGAGGAAGCTTCGATACTAGAACATTTTTAGAATCTTCAAAGGTAATTTTTAAAGGTCATAAAACATATGATTTTCACTTAAGGATATGAACCTTGAGATAATGTAAACCTACCATGGTGTTGGGGTTATTTAGGTGATTAAGAACTCATCCTTGTGGGGAATAAAGAATGCGATGCTTATCAAGAGACTCTTTGGAATGATGACCAAACATGTCATCATACTCCCAACGCTAAATGGTAATGACAATCACTCGAGTTGTTATTGGGAGATATTAGATAATTATGAAATTAGGAAATCCAACAAAAAATAGGATGATATTTCTTTATACAAATAAAATACTATTACACTACCATTTTATTAAATAAGCCATTGGGAAGTCAGAATGGTTAATAATTCCCAAACCTCGAGTAAGATCAAATTTGGAGGATCAAATTTTTCTAAAGAGGAGAGATTATAATAACCAGGCCCAAGAGAGAGGAGAAAGCCTAGGTCCAGGCCAAGAAATAAAAAAAATAATAAAGAAATAAAGAAAAAAAAAAGAAACCTTAGTAGAAAGGGGGACAGAAGTGGTGGAGAAGAAGAAGAAGAAAAAGGTGGAGGAGAAGGAGAAAGAAAGAAGCATGTGGCGCACGCGGCCAGAAAAAAAGAGCTGTGTATGGTGTCGGGCGCGCGGTGCGCGCTGCTGTCGAAGAAGAAGAAGAAGAAGAATAAGAAGGAAGAGGATGATGAAGGAAGCATGGTGCGTGGCCGAAAGAAGAGTTGTGTGCGATGCGCAGTTTCGAGCACGCGATGTGCGCGTTTGGGAGAGAAGAGCTACGCATGGTGTGTGGTACGCGTGGTGTCAGGTGTGCAGAGCACGCTGCCGTTGAAGAAAAGGAAGAAGAAGAAGAAGGAGAAGAAGGAAAAGAAGAAGAAGAAGAAGAAGAAGGAGAAGAGGGAGAAGATGAAGAAGGAGAAGAAGGAGAAGAAGGAGAAGAAAAAGAAAAAGATGAAGAAGAAGAAGGAGGAAGAGGAAGGAAGCATGGTGCATGGCTGAAAGAAGAGCTGTGCACAGTGTGCAGTGCCAGGTGCGCGATGCACGCGTCTTGGAGAGAAGAGCTATGCACGACATGCGATGCGCAGTGCTAGGCGCAAGGCATGCATTGCCAAAGAAAAAAAAGCAAAGTGCGTGTTGGGTGGACCTGATCTACGTGAGGTAGATCATGGCTCTTCTAGATCCGTTCAAAGATCCATGCGAGGCCAAAAATTAGGGAACTGGAGAGAGACCAAAACTGCACTCTTTTAGGTCAGAAGCCCGAATTTGACACCAATTTCGGTAAATTTTCCTTTACCTTATATTCAGTTATTCTTTTAATTAAATCCTTAATCATGTGTATGAAAGTTTTAGAAAAATTAGGAATAGGAAACTGAAAAGGAAGCCGACCGTATGGGCCTAAGTTGTTCGAAAGCTTTCTGTTTTCTTTTTTTGTTAAAGATTTCGATAAGAATTGAGTTAGTTTTCATTTGGGGATTTCATATTTTCATAAAATAATTTATTGATTTAAAATGATGGACTCAAGTTTAATGAATGATTTTAGAATGTGTTTTCTCACAAATAATAATTCGTATGTGAAAGTGAGTGAATGGCTTCCTACGATTGTGTTTGTGTAATTAAAAATAATGTTGAAGCTATATGAATACATAGTTGAGTGTGTTTAAATATATGTGCATGTGCCAATAGATACATATATAAGAGATAATAGGTGGGAGTGTATGTTTACAAACTGTATGTCTTGATACACATATAGATGTGATTACTTGGATAATTATTTTGAATGAGTGGTATATGATCTCGTATGGATATATGTGATATATGTTAAATATATACAATATATAGGTAAGATGAATGCATGTGTGCAGGATGACATATGCATAAATCAGGTGCATATGCATTTGTGTGTATGTGTGAGCATATATAATACAGTGTATATATCGGTAAGTGATTAAATCTTCCATATGAGTGTGGGTGTAAATTTGTAAGTTTTTAATGGTGACATGATTATATCTGAAATATATGTACGGATAGTTAAGATATATATTGTTGTAGGTGTATGTATATATAATATGAAGTGTGCTACATACATGTAAATTATATGTACAATGGATATACTAACAAGTTAGTAAGTGTAAAAATATGAGAATATGTATGTTTGTGATTGGTTTTAAGTTTTTGAAGTTGAGATATGAAATAAAAATAATTTTTAAAGAGGAAAAAACTTACTGTGTATCGTGGGAGAGAGTGTATACGAGCTTGGTACATAGGGTGTGGATGTTCCTCAGTTGTACGGGGTTAAGAAGTCCCATACTGGACGAGATTGAGAATTGGTTTAATTACGCTCATATCGGACGGGGTATTGAGATGGTTTATAATTGTGGCGCTCATTACCAGACGGAGTATTGAGATGATTTATAATTGTGACGCCCATTATCGGATGGCGTATAGGGACAATTGATGAATTATAAAAAAAATATTTTTACATCTACGTATAGCAGGGATCCCTATGGGCACCCTAGTGGTACCGATGATGGAAATGAAAATATGTAATAGAAATAGAAGTAATTTGGATATGTATCTGGTATGGTTAATGGTATTTGTGAATGAAACGAAATTATCTGAATATGAATCCAATACGATATGATGATATTTATGAATAAAAATGATATGTACAGTACCTAAATATAAATATATTGGAATGGGTAATGAAAAAGATGCGGTTCTTGATTATTTCTTTTGTTATACTTCGTCTTGGCAATTGGATTTCTATGAATATAAAATTTGCATTTGTTTTATTAAACTTGTATGAATGGGCATTTGCATAACTCTGTTTTGAATACTACTTTATTCTTACTGAGTCCGTGAGCTTACTTTAATTCATACCCCTCCAGTGCAGATTAGTTTAGGTCAGGAGTGAGTTCAAAATCAAAGAAAAACTTCGAAGAATCTTTTAGCTACCTCGAACGTTTATTGTAAAGTAGATCTGAATATATTATTATAATATAATTTTAAGAGGTTGTTGTGAGCCTCATGAATTATAACTCCGTACAAGAGATGTACTCTTGATTTATAAGATTAGTGTAATGTTACACAAAATTTATTACGTTTATGTGTGAGGTAACACTCATTTCTATCCAAAGAAAGCAGATCGTTACAATCAGGGTGCATAACATTAATGACATACATTTGGATTTGTTTTAATAAATAAAAAAGTTATGTAATTTTATGTAATATTTTAGGTTAATTAGAGTATTTGTTTTTAAAGGAATTGGAATTATTTGTAAGGTAAATAAATTATACTCTTTAGTGGTATTTTTAGTTTCAAATAATATGCTGATATATATGGTTACATTTATGTATATACATATGAATGTTAAATTCTAATAGTCTATACATGAATATATATTTAAGGACTTAAAAATAATGTTATGCAATACATATGTATTTTAAATATGAATTTTGCTTCAAGAAATATAATTATTACTTTATCTATTTCCTAAAATTATAAATTATTATATTTTCAAAATTAATAATTCTGGTGGCAGAGTTATTAAGTAATATATTATCATGTAATACCAGGGCCTGAAAATTGACATGAGATAAATTTTTTATTCTTTAATTATTAATTTAAAATAATTAATTAATTTAATTTATTTTTATTTAAGTGAAATTTTAAGAAAAAATAAATTAGGGATAAGAATGAAAATAATTTTAGAAAAAATAGGTGAAAATTTAGGTTATGAGGGTGTTTTGAAAGAAAAATTAAAAATCGAGAGGTTAAAGTACAAATAGAGGAAGTTCAACCACATAGGATCGCCCAATCAGTAGCCTCGATGAACCGGAGTGTGTCGCATGGCAAGACACGCTGATGTCGGTGCCACCCTGGAGGCCACACTGGCGATCTGCATGCCCCGTGATCGGACGGCTCAGGATCGATCCTGCATGTGTGGACGACCCAAGATCCATTTTTTCCTTAGGCACGATCGGAAGGTTGAGATTAATCGCGATAAACAACCTAGATTTGTTTCTTCTTTAGGCACGATCGGACGGATGAGATTGATCGCGATGGATGGCCTAGATCAATGCGGGATGGTTATAAATACTTCGCATCATACGAGAACCCAAACCCTAGCCGTCAGTCTCTGCTGGAGAAGAAGAACCAGATGTCGAAGAAGGAGGTCGACTATCGATTGCCGTCGCACCGGAGTCACCGCTAACTACTAAAAAGGTAAAAATTCTCCCTACCTGCTCGGAACTCGATTCCGAGTACCCTTATGACCAAATCAGAGCAAGATGGATGGCGGGTGAGTCGGATACTGCAGACAAATTCTTGCAGAGCCGCTGCAGCTAAAACTCTAAAATTCTTCTGATAAGCTCCTTCCTGATTCTCGTTTCAGGTAGTTTTTTTATCATTGTGTTCACCGTCCTTTTTTGTTTAGGCTAACTAAAAAAAAACCTCAGCCGCAAAGGAGGATCGGCGGAGTTGCTGCACCTGAAGGTTCCCCCACCGGTAGGTTCAATTTTTTTTGTAATTTTTTAGCCAATCGAGGCCCCTAACGTATTTTTTTTATAGGGATACGATCAAAACCGGCCATGGGCCAAAACCGGCCAAGCTGAGGCAAACCACCACTATGGACACCGGAGTCGGCACTGGAGCACTGGGGCAGCGTCGTGCCGGAACCCCAAAATTGGCCGAAAATAATTTTTAGACACCGAATTTGGACTTTTGGGGTATTTTTAGGTATGTGACGAGTATTTTGAATTTTTACAGAAAAAATTCAAGAAATTTGATACCCGTTAGGAGGCGTAATAAACAGTAAAACGTCTCGAAATACCGATTCGAGTAAAGATTCCTCACCCTATTCACTGTTACAGTAAATTGAAGCTTAACGATGTATAATTTTATATTTTTGTAAGAAATTAAAAAACTCTAAAAATAATTACAGATTACTGGTGGAGCCAGAATTGTTTAGTTCACAATTGTCTTATTTTCCTGTTTATTTTTCTATATTGTCCTACTTGCTTAGTTTTCGTATGGTACATGTTCTTAATTTATAGTTTCAAGGGTCTTATCGACTATCTAGTTATTTTGTTTATATACCATTAATATGAATGTAGTAATTGATATGTGAATATGATATGAGATATTGGTATGAATTTGTTGGTTATTTATTGATAAAGATCTGTATGTGAAAGACTTGCTAGTTATCTAGGAAAAAGACGGACGGGCTCGATACATAGGGAACCTATCGTGAACGTTACCTCAGTTAGACGGGGCTGGAAAGTCCCTTACTGAAAAAGTTTGGAAGATATAGTTTACTCTCATACTGGACGGGTTATCGACGCGATGGAATGTTTGGCGCCCATTACCAGATGGTGTATGAGGACAACCGATTACGTGTAAATTGAATATTGGGTTCACGAGTAGAGGACACCCCTATGGACCCCTAGGGGTACTAGTAAGCAAGTAAGAAAAGAAAGTTATTGTTTCTCGTTCTCATATGTGTGAAAATAGAAAGTGATATGGATATGGGTCTTCATATATTGTCTTTGAAAAAAAATCATTATAGTATGTAATAAATAGATGTCTTTAAATTTCAAATGTATTTAAATAAAGCAAGGACTCCATTAGTTATTTTTCTGATTTTTTACCAATATTCAGTTTTCTATATATGTGATTAGTGTGATATTCTTGGTTAGTGTAGCTTACACTTTCATTAACTATTTCAGATCAAGAGGACCAAGATCCAGATCACGATCAGCAAGAGTGTTGTGAGTAACTCACTATCCAAACTCTCTTCAAGTGTTACTAAATGTTGTCCTAAGATGTTTATGTAATATCCTTAATTAATTTTAATATGTTAAAATTAATGTATAAATATAATTTTTTGAATTTTTATTTAATGTATAAAATTTAATTTTTAATTTTATAAATTATTATTTAATGTAAAATTAGAAAAAAATAGGTGGAGAATGAAATTAAAAATAATTTTGGGAGAAATGGGTAAAAATTTGGGTTCTGGGGGTGTTTTTGAAAGAAAAATCAGAAACTGGGGGTCAAAACGTAATTTTAAAAATTGTGTCACGTAGGACGCCCAGTCAGCAGCCCCGACGAATCGGAGTGCGCTGCGTGGCAAGACGCGCTGACGTAGTGCCACACGGAAGGCCACGCTGGTGATTCGCGTGCCCGCGATCAGACGGTCCGGATTTGTTCCCGTACGCACGGATGGTCTAGATCCGTTCTCTCCTCATTCGTGATCGGACGGTCACGATTAAATGCAATGGACGGCCCAGATCCACTTTCTATTTAAATGCGATTGGATGACCTAAATCAAATCGTGATGAACGGTCCAGATTTACTTTCTATTTAAACATGATTGGACGGTTCAGATCGAATGCAATGGACGGCCCAGATTAAAAAAAAATGGATATAAATACCCCTCTTCATACCAAACCCTAACCATAGCCGCTAGGAAGGGAGCCGTTGCTACACTAGAGCCACTTCTGACCTCCAAAAAAGGTAAAATTTCCTTCATTTTCTCAAAATTCAATCTTGAACACCCCCATGGCCAAATTGGAGCAAAAGAACCAGTGGATGAGCCAGAAACCGTAGGTAAAGCCCGGTGGCGCCGTCGCAAAAAAAAGCAAAAACTGCATCTGATGAAGCCCTTCCCGATTCCCGTTTCGTGTACTTTTTCCACTATTGTAATCACCATTCCTTTCTCTATAGGTTCATTGAAGCAAAACACCTAACTGCGAAGGTGAGCCAGCGGAGCCGTCACACTGGAGAACCCTGCCGCTGATAAGCTTTAGTTTTTCGACTTTTTTCGGCCAACCGAGGTCCCTTAATGTGTTTTTTTGCAAGGATTAGTACAAAACCAGCCGAATTTGGCTCAAAAGGCCAAAAACAGCCAACCCAAGGCAAACTGCCACCGTGGGTGGCGGTGTCGTTGAAAGAGCACGGTGGAGCCACCGTGCTGAAATTGGCCAAAAAGGGTTCCTAAAAATGATTTGGGATTTTTGGAGTATTTATAGGTACTTGAAGCGTGTTTTAATCATCGAAGAAAAATTCATAGGACTGGGGGACCACCTATAGGCACAGTCAAAAGTTAACATTTTGGACATCAATTTGAGTTAAAATTCCTCACCTTATTCCTTGTTATGGAATTAAAGTTTAATTTTAGATAATATGGTGTTTTGTGAAACTTAAAAAATATTCATAATTAATTACAAGTTACTAATAGAGCCAGAACCAGTTATTTATTACTGTTTGCTATGTTTAACTGATTGCCTGATTTTACAGTTTCTCAAATGCATAATGATACGTTGGAATTGGTATGATGATGCGATTGTGTTTTTCTTGATGCATGTATTGCTTGTTTTATGTGATTACGGTTAAAATGGGAAACTGGAAATTAAAAGTAAAAGAAAAATTGTTTGATTAAGTGGATGGATGAGCGATAGTCTTACTAGATATCTTGGGAGATGGTGGACGAATCAGGTACATAAAAAATCCTATCGTGAATGTTGCCTCATACCGGACGGGTATCAAGGATTAGTACTTTGGCACTCATACGGAACGGGTATGGGACGACCTGTTTCACCCTCATACAAGACAGAGTATTGAGAGGTAGTATCTTTTGACACTCATACCGGATGGGGTATGGGGACGGTCCGTTATTTAAAAATATTGCATAAAGGTTCACATGTAGTGAAGATATCCCTATGGACCCCCATGGATACTAGTAGATTGATTAAAGTGAAAAGTTGTTGTCCTGACTGATTGCATATGAGATTATTGTATTGTTATGTTCTTGACTCTATAGGTTGGTTTTGAAAATCTTACTACGGTAAGCATGCGGTAAATGATTGTATTTATGATAAACGAATTTTACTTAAATTAAGAGCACCATTAGTTGTTTTAATAATTTCTACCAACCTTCATTTCTGTGTCAGTGAATAGCGTGACATTCTTACTAGGCTATTGTAGCTCACCCTTTTATTAACTATTTCAGATAAAGAGGATCAGGATCTAGAGTCCGATCTACAAGAGGGTTGTGAGTAGGATGCCCAGTTATTTATTTTCCGTTTATTCCTTTGATTTTTTGTTATTTCTTTTACAAGAGTCATTTCCGTAACCCTATTGAAATATCTGAATTATTATGTAAAGAATGTAACCCTAACTATTTATTTTGCTTCTACATTCAATTTATAATTTATTTCTTTTCTAGTTCACAGGTCATTTCAGTTAGTATTAGAGCCACATTCTTTGGAACCCTTTTTTACACAAAATTCTTAGGAAATACCAAAAACCATGAATTATCACTCAACTGTCCCTTTTGAAATGCAGGTACAAATAAATGAGGAGAGGAAGTCCCCCACTAAACCGAGTAGCCTAAGAGAGTTCGCTTCAAGAGGATGTTTACTGGCTATTTGAAATACTGGAGAGAGTCATTGCTGTCCAGCAGGTCTGGGAGGAAAGGAGGGAGCTAGCGGACCCTCCCCCGCTGCCACAGGTTGAGCCACCCTATAGCGAGAGGATCCTGAGCCACCCCGATACGACCGTGCTCTTCCATAGTACCATCCAGCACCACCACAGTATGATCTGATCCCCCAGCCACAATACCATCTGACACCACTACATCACTCGGCACTGCCACATTACAATCCGGTGCCTCCACCGTATCATCCAGTACCACCACAGGGCCATCCAGTCCATCCTCAGTACAATCCAGTCCCTTTTCCATGGGACCGAATTTCTCCCATGATGGATTCAGACTACACCGAGAGGTATAAAAGACTAAACTCATCTACTTTTGCAGGGACATCCTCCTTTGAAGAGGCTGAGTACTGGCTGACTGAGACAAAGAAGACATTTACAACTCTTGGGGTGATTCTGAAACAGAGGGTCATACTTACCACCTACATACTGACGGGAGAGGTAGGCCACCCTGTCCGTTCCAGTCACTTGAGAATAATTCTTGACGACCTTTAATGTAGAGTACCTTTCAGAGCATCTCCAACATCTGAAGGAAATAGAATTTGCACACCTGATCTAGGGTGACATGACTATATCAGAATATGTTCGAAAGTTCCTAGAGCTGAGTCGGTATTCCCCTAAAATCATGATAGATGAAAGCATGAAAATAAAAAAGTTCAAGTGGGGTCTCTGTCTTGAGATCAGACAGCAGCTGTATGTGTTCGAGCTTAGTACGTACTCGGCTGTTTTAACCAGGCATAACTAGTAGAGAGCAACCTTCACATTTTCCCTCTAGCAGCATGGAACCTCAAGCCCTCGGCTTCACACCGCAGACCAGTACCTACTGCACCCGTTCAACAGAATAAGAGACTTAGGTCGATGACTCAGACTCCCCCTCAGATTCCAACAATAGGATTTGCTAGCACTGTGACAGAGATCATGGGGACCGACTCTGCTATCACCTCAACAATACTTTTTGCATATGTAGGAGTGCCCAACATTATGCGAGGGAGTGCCCGAGGAACCAGAACCAGGCTAGACCACCTATCCAGCCATGGCTTATAACCTCACTCAGCAAGATGCAGAAGCCGACCCAGATGTGGTACATGGTACGTACACTATCTGTAATCATTATGCACATGTTTTGATTGATACTGGTGCATCACATTCATTTGTTTCACATGTTTTTGCATCAAACTTGAATGTATTACCTGAAAGACTTGATTCTATATTATTTGTGTTTACTCCTAGAAGCAAAACACTACTAGAAGAGGTTATATACAGAGCCCGTATCATAGATATAATAGATAGAAAATTGAGTGTAGACCTAATAGAGATTGACACGGGAGATTTTGATGTAATTCTAAGAATGAACTGGCTAGTGGCGATCACACCACCATAGATTGTTTTCATAAGAAACTTGTATTCAATCCTTTTAATGAGGAGTCATTTAAAAATTAATAAAATTCTTTAACATTTGTTCGCTCATGGTAAATTTTCCTATTATTGAGTGCTTTAACCCTGTTGTTTTCTCTAACTAAGCAAACCCAAGAAAAAAAATTGTATTCAAGAGATTCTGGTAGTCCAAGGCTTCCCGGATGTGTTCTCGGATGAACTACCTAGACTGTCAATGGATAGAGAAGTCAACTCACCATAGACCTTCAGCCAGGCACCCAGCCCATTTTAGTTGTCTATTACCGCATGAGTCGTGTTGACATGGAGAAGCTGAGAAAATAAATCAATGAATTACAGGATAGTGGATTCATCCAACATAGTGTGTCTTCTTGGGGTGCTGAAGTCACATTCATAAGAAAGAAAGATGAGACGTTGAGGTTATGTATCGACTACAGAGGTCTGAACAGGGTCATGATAGAGAACAAGTACCCCATCTCCAGAATTGATGAACTTTTTAATCAGTTACATGGTGCCCAAGTCTTCTCCAAGATAGACTTGCGTTTAGGTTACCATCAAGTAAAGATCATAGCAGAAGACATTCCCAAAATAACCTTTCGAACTAAGTACAGACACTATGAGTTCTTGGTCAGGCCATTTGGACTAACCAACGCACCAGTCATCTTTATAGATTTGATGAATAGGATTTTCAGATAATTCCTAGATCAGTTCGTCATTGTATTCATCGATGATATCCTGGTCTATTAAAAAAGCAGAGAGGAACATGCTCACAATTTGACTCAGGTTTTGCAAGTTCTCAGAGAAAAGAAGTTGTATGTAAAGTTGAATAAGTATGAGTTCTGTCTCGAGCAGACTACCTTTCTAGGGCACATCATACCAAAGGATGGAGTGTCAGTGAACCCTGAAAAGTTTGAGACAGTGCTCGCATGGGAAAAATTAACCTTGGTCAAGGAAATCCGTAGCTTTCTAGGGATGGCAGGTTATTACCACAGATTTTTGGAAGGGTTTTCTAGCCTAGCTGCTCCTCTGACTCGGTTCATAAAGAAGAATATTAAGTTTGAGTAGAACGAGAACTGTGAAAGGAGTTTTTCAGAACTAAAGAAACGGTTGACTACTGCACCTGTGTTGGCCATGCCGAGCAGGTCGGGTGGATATATAATCTATAGTGGTGCCTCCTACCTCGGGTTGGGTTGTGTTCTGATGCAACATGAGAAGGTCACGGCCTATGGGTTCAGGCAGTTGAAGAGTCATGAGAAAAACTACTTCACCCATGACTTAGAACTTGCCGCAATTATTCACATCTTGAAGACTTGACGCCATTACTTGTATGGGGAGACCTTCCAAATCTATACTGACCATAAGAGTTGAAACACATATTCACTCAAAAGGATCTCAATGTCCATAAGAGAAGATGGATAGAACTCCTCAAGGACTATGATTGCAACATCTTGTATTACTCGGGTAAAGGCAACGTGGTAGCCGATGCACTCAGCATAAAAAGTACAAGCATATTAGCTCACTTGATGATTTCAGAATGTAGGATAATAGGGGCCACACAACAAGTACGACTTCAGGATCTGAAGAGAGTCACATGCTTAGCCCACATGACCGTTCAACCTGAGTTAATCTAGAGAATAAAGGAAGCTCAGTCCGCCGATTCTATCATAGTAGCCCTCAAGAAAGATGCAGAATAAAGAGTTAATTCAGAATTTCAAGTCTCTACCAATGGGTTGCTTAGATTTTAAGACAGGGTGTGTGTTCTAGGTGATAGTGAGTTAAAAATGGACATCATGACAGAGGGTCATAACTCAAAATTTGTTATGCATCCTGGAAGCACTAAAATATATCAAAGTATGTGACCCCAATTTTGGTGGAACAGGATGAAAATAGATGTGGCCGACTTTGTTTTCAAGTGTTTGGTATGTTAGCAGGTCAAGACAGAGCATCAACGCCCAGACGGGCTTCTTCAGCCATTACTAATTTTGGAGTGAAAGTGGGAACATATCACAATAGATTTCATGACATGATTACCTAAGGCACGTTTAGGATATGATGCCATCTGGGTAATTATTGACCGGCTCACCAAGTCTTCATACTTCTTAGCGATCAGGATGACTGACCCCTTGCAGAAGATAGCAAGAATGTATATCCGAGAGATTGTCAGGTTACATGGAGTACTAGTGACAGTAGTGTTCGACAGGGACTCCAGGTTCACTTCTCGGTTATGGTCTAGTTTGCAGCAAACTATGGGAACGAAACTGTTTGTTAGTTCTGCACTCCACCCTTAGATCTATGGATAGTCAGAAAAGACGAACCGCACACTTGAGGATATGCTTCGAACTTGTGTTCTTGACTTTGGAGACCATTGGGATGATCATTTAACCCTGATAGAGTTCGTTTACAACAACAGCTACCAAACAAGTATTGACATGGCTTTGTACGAGGCGTTGTATAGCCAACCATGCAGATCGCTGATATGTTGGGAAGAAATGGGTGATAGAAAACTATTCGGTCCAGATCTCGTAAAGGAGACTACAGCTAAAACAGTTAAGATCAAGAAGAACATTCAGACTGCTCAGAGCAGGCAGAAGAGTTATGCGAATACCTGGAGAAGAAATTTAGAATTTGAGAAGGGTGATCGGGTGTTCCTTAAGATCATTCATTTCAAAAGAATCAGTAGGTTTGGCAAGAGAGAAAAACTAAATTTTCGATTCATTAGGCCATTTGAAATTTTAGACAAAATTGACACCGCCACCTACAGGCTGGCACTGCCTCCAGAATTATACAGGGTCTATAATGTATTCCATGTGTCTATATTATGCAAGTACAACCCGGACCCCTCTCACGTCTTGGCCCACGAGCCCCTTTCACTTTAAGAGGACCTGTCATACGAGGAAGTACCGGTCGGTATTGTGGGCCAAAAGAGCAAAGTATTCCGCAACTGAAAAATTCTCTTTGTTAAGATCCGATGACAAAATCACACACCGGGATAGGCCACATGGGAGCTAGAATCAGATTTCAGAGTCCAATATCCCCAATTATTTGATTGAGTGGGAGAGAGACAAATTTGAGGGACCAAATTTCTTTTAAAGGGGAGAAGAGTTGTAATACATTTAATTAATTTTAATATGCTAAAATTAATGTATAAATATAATTTTTTGAATTTTTGAATTTTTATTTAATGTATAAAATTTAATTTTTAATTTTATAAATTATTATTTAATGTAAAATTAGGAAAAAATAGGTGGATGATGAAATTGAAAATAATTTTGGGAGAAATGGGTGAAAATTTGAGTTCTATGGGTGCTTTTGAAAGAAAAATCAGAAACTAAGGGTCAAAACGTAATTTAAAAAAATTATGCCACGTAAGACACCCAGTCAGTAGCTCCGATGAACTGCAGCGCGTCACATGGCAAGGCGCGCTGATGCGGTGCCACGCTGGCAATCGACAGTCTGGATTTGTTCTCGCGCACACAGACGGTCTGGATCCATTCCCTCCTCAGACGCGATCGAGTGGTCACGATTAAACGCGATGGATGGTTCAAATTCACTTCCTATTTAAACGCGATTGGATGGCCCAGATCAAATTGCGATGAACGGTCCAAATTCATTTCCTATTTAAACGTGATCGGACGGTCTAGATTGAATGCGATGGACGGCCCAGATTAAAAGGAGATGGATATAAATACCCCTTTTTACACCAAACCCTAACCCTAGCTGCTAGAACCCCCCCCGCCGGATAAGAAGAGCTAGCTGCCGGGAAGTGAGCTGTTCGCCGTCGCGCCGGAGCCACTTCCGACTGCCAAAAGAGGTAAAATTTTTCCAATTTGTTCGAAATTAAATTTTGAACACCTCATGGTCAAATCAGAGCAAAAGGATTAGCAGATGAGTCAAAAACTGCGGGTAAAGTCCAGCGGCACCACTGCGAGAAAAAGCAAAAATTCTCATTAGATAAGGCCCTTCCCGATTCCCGTTTCGTATAATTTTTCCACCATTATAATCACCATTCCTTTTTCAATAGGTTGACCGAAGCAAAACACTCAACTTCGAAGGTGAACTGGCAGAGTCGCCGTACCGGAGAATCCCACTGCTGGTAAGCTTCAGTGTTTCGATTTTTTTCGTCCAACCGAGGCCCCTTAACGTGTTTTCTCGCAGGGATTGGTATAAAATCGGCCGAATTCAGTAAAAAATAGCTAATCCGAGAAAATTTACCGCCGTGGGCGGCGGTGCCGTCGCCAGAGCACGACGAAGCCACTGTGCCGAAATTTCAGAATTGACCAAAAAGGTGTTCCTAACATTGATTTGGGTTTTTTGGAGTATTTTTAGGTACTTGAAGCGCGTTTTAATCCCCGAAAAAAATTCAGGAGACCCGAAGACCGGTAGTAGACACAGTCAAAAGTTAGCATTTTAGACATCAATTTGAGTAAGAATTCCTCACCTTATTCCCTATTATCGAATTGAAGTTTAATTTTAGATAATATGATATTTTGTGAAACCTAAGAAATATTCATAATTAATTACAGATTATTAGTGGAGCCAGAACTGGTTATTTATTACTGTTTTGTATGTTTAACTGATTGCCTGATTTTATAGTTTCTCGAATGCATAATAATACGCTAGAATTGGTATGATGATGCGATTGTGTTTTTCTTGATGCATATATTGCTTGTTTTATGTGATTACGATTAAATTTGAAAATTAAAAATTAAAGGTAAATGAAAAATTATTTAATTGAGTAGATGGATGAACGATAGCCTTACTGGATATCTTGGGATATGGTGGATGGACCGGGCACAAAGAAAATCCTACCGTGAATGTTGCCTCATACGGGACGAGGTATCAAGAATTGGTAATTTGGCGCTCATACCAGACGGGGTATGGGGACGACTTGTTTCACCCTCATACCGGACGAGATATTGAGAGATGATATCTTTTGGCGCTTATACCGGACAGGGTATGAGGACGACCCATTATTTGAAAATATTGAATAAAGATTCACATGTAGTGGAGATATCCCTATGGACCCCCATGGATACCAGTAGGTTGATAAAAGAGAAAAGTTATTGTCTCGACTGATTGCATATGAGATTATGGTATTTTTATCTTCTTGACTCTATAGGTTGGTTTTGAAAATCTTGCTACGGTAAGCATGCGGTAAATAATTTTATTTATGATAAACGAATTTTACTTAAATTAAGAGCTCTATTAGTTGTTTTTATAATTTCTACCAACTTTTATTTCTGTGTTAGTGAGTAGCGTGACATTCTTCAGATCAAGAAGATTAGGATCTAGAGCTCAATCTACAAGAGGGTTGCAAATAGGATGCCCAGTTATTTATTTTCTGTTTATTCCTTTGATTTTTTGTTATTTCTTTTACAAAAGTTATTCTCGTAGCCTTATTGAAAAATCTGAATTATTGTGTAAGAAATGTAACCCTAACTATCTATTTTACTTTCGCATTCAATTCATAATTTATTTCCTTTATAGTTTACGAGTCGTTACAATTTAGTTATTCGCTTTTCACTTTATTTCTTTAATTTCTATTTGTATTTTAGAAGAGATATTTTCGTTACCCTATTGGACATTTAAAATCATTGTGTAAAGAATGTAAACTCTAACTTTATTACTCACTTCCGCATTTAATTTATGAATTTATTTTTCTTAAGTTCCGAGTCTCTACATATCAGATCATAGATGATTCATCATACTATATAGTGACATATACCCATTTGTATTGAAACTTATATATTTTGGCTAAGTGGACATTTGGACATGATGTAACTTATGCTATGAGTCTTAAAAGTGCTGTTAAAATAATTATTGATTAATAATATTTTTATTTAAAAATTATTTAATATTTAGAAAAAATAATTTTAGAGTATGTTGTCATTTAAAAAAATAAAAATTTTATGTTTCTCAATTTTTTAAATGTTAAGTGTAAATTTTTAATAAAAACTAAAATTATTTTTTAAAAGTCACATATTAAATTTTGACTTCAAACCTACTAAAAGTAAATTTTCACTATAATTATTGTCAACAATACTTTATATTTTAATTATAAAAATATTTTTAAAATGTAAAAGTGAAAGTCTAAAATTTGCACAAAAAATAATTTAAAGGCATTATAAATATATATATATATTTGGGTTTTAAAATGTTTATGGTCACATACGACCAATATCAACAAAATTTAATTAATCAAATTAGTTAATACATAAAATGTATAAAAATTTGAAATCAATCTACATTCATAAAATTTTAAAAATTTGAAGGGGACCATCTATCGCATAGACACCTGTACTCCACGAAAAACCCAGCACCGACTACCCCCGCATCAGTACCAATCACATTCTTATAATAGAATTTTTATATAAAGTTCAATTTCATAATAAATTATTAAATTATGTTTGAATTATTTTCAAAATAATTATATTAATTAAATTAATAAATTTAAAATAATAAAAATATTATTTTACTAATTTAATTAATTAATTAAAATTATTTCTTAAATATTTTTACAGCACACAAATATAATCTAATCATTTTAAAATATTTTTGACAAAAAATTAGAAAAAAATTGAGTACTTCAAATAAATAAATAAAATTAAAAATTAAATTGACAAAAAAAAATATTATGGACTAAACAATTATGTTCATCTTGTTTGGTATTGAATTTTCTACATTTAATGCAAATCCAAACGACAAATAAGAAATAATATTTTCAAACAACTTTAGACCTCATATGTATACATACATATATATATATATATATTTATTTATTTATATGTGCAACTGGTAAATAATATTTATGGACAAATGATTTACAAGAAATGATATATTCAAACATAATTTTGAACTTTTGACATTTAAATAATTAGTGATATAATATTAAATTTGTATTTGTAATTATTAAAATCTCATAATTAAAATTCTGTTTCTTGGAATTCTCTTTTAACTTTCAAAAAGTGGTAAGTGTTTGTTGGTTTGTGCAGCCACCATCTTTTGTCTTTCTCATTTTTTATGTTTGGTTGTGGGACATTTCTTATCCTTTTCTTCATGTCCAGTTTGTACTGCTATCTATATATGCAAAAATATATTTGTGTGTATAAAGACAGAGAGAAGAGAGCTCTGAAGATTCAAATCAAATTATTGAAGATGGATGTTGCAAGTGTTCTCTGTATGAATCCTCTGGGAGATGGGAAGAAGAGCTACGCCAATAATTCTCTTCTCCAAGTCTCTTTCTTTTTTTTTCATCATCTAATTAATATGTACATATACATACATATATATATATATATATATGCATGTCTATGTAATAACATTTCATACTTCTGTGGGTTTAATATTTCAGAGAATAATCATATCAAAATCCAAGCCATTTCTAGTAGAAACCATAAGCAATATGGTAAGGCCGATGAGGAGTAAGAGCAGTGTTAATGGCAGTTGGCCGGCTTGTTTTAGAGTTGCAGACTTGGGTTGCTCGTCGGGACCCAATACATTGCAGGTGATCTCAGAGATTATTAACACCATTAGTGACGAGATCAACTGCGACCAGCACCAAGATGATGGCGATCATCATGATCCTGAAATCCAAGTCTTCCTAAACGACCTTCCTACCAATGATTTCAACAGCATTTTGAAAGAAGTTCCCGCATTTTATAATCAACATGATAAAAATAAGCTTCGGTGTTTTGTATCGACTGTGGCTGGTTCTTTCTATGGCAGACTGTTTCCCAAGGAGAGTCTTGATTTTGTACATTCTTCTACCAGTCTTCAGTGGCTCTCCAAGGCAAGTTTTTATTACTTTCACATATATATAAACATACACATATATATCATACATTTATAGTGAAAGGCTCGGTGCCCTTTATTAGGGATCGTATCCCGTTTTATAGGGTAATGACCATAGTATATTTATTTAAATTATATGAACTCGAGTTAAGTAAAATAACTTAATTTTATTAATCATAGTATAGTTGTAGAAACGTTGCATCCCTTACATATAAAATATCTATATATATATATAAGATTCTAAATTTCTTTACTTACATTACCAAATAAAAGTACGAAATAATAATATTAATATCATAGTTTAGCTTCAAAAACTTTCTCCGTATCACCGCTCACTCTGCATCGATATTTTCGGTATCTAAAGAGTGATAAGAGGGTGAATTAAAATATCCCAATAAATGATATTATGAAATCACAACATAATACATGCAATATATAGTTTCTATACATACAACAAAATATGTATCATATAATCTTTCTAAAATAAATATGAATCATAAGATGAATGCAAAAATTAGAAAATAGATTCACAATTACTTCGTTATATACTTCTCACTGTTATGAAAGATCAATCAGTTACCATACATTATGCGTAGGCACATA
>NW_019014686.1:1336788-1347237 GCF_000150535.2 Carica papaya
TAAAAATATGATAGTATCTTATTTATCTATTTTACGATTTAAATGCATGTATTAATGCCTTACTTGACCATTGTTTGATTTGGAATTTGAGACATGACTGCATTACCGGATGCATGTTTATTTGTTTATGTGATTATGTTTGATTTAGTAATAGAGACTAAAGAAAAATAAGAAAGGGGTGTGATCAAATAAATAGATGGAATGACAGCCTTACTAGATATCTTGAGAGATGATGGACGGACCGGATACATGGAGAACCCTACCGTGAACGTTGTCTCATACCGGATGGAGTGTGGAGACTTAGTAATTTGGCGCTCATACCGGATGGGGTATGGGGACGATCCGCTTCACCTTCATACTGGACAGAGTATTGAGGTGTAATGTCTTGGCGCTCATACTAGACGGGGTATGGGGACAGTCCTGTAATTGAGATTGTTAAAGGAAAGAGTTCACATGTAGCAGAGACTTCCCTATAAACTCCATGGATACTAGTAGGCTGGTGAAATAAGAAACGGTTATGATTTAGTTTATTGTTAATTGATATATATCTATGATATGTTCTACATTACTGATTGTTCATAAAGTTATGATCTGTATGGTATTATTGTTTCTATAGGTTGTTTTCATAAATTCCATTATGATAAGTGACGGTAAATGATTTTATTTTTAATAAAAGTATTGGTTTAAACTAAGTGCTCCATTAGTTGTTTTGATTTTATACTAATTTTTGCTTCTGTGCGGTGATATAGTATGACATCCTTATTGGACTAGTGTAGCTCATTCTTTATTTATTCATTTTAGATCAAGAAGATCTGGTTCCAGAGCCCGATCCACAGGAAGATTGCGAGTAGATGCTAGATACTTTCTATTTTCTATTACCTTTCTTATTTTTCATGTTTTTTTTAGAGAATTCATTCCGTAATGTTTGTTTAGTACTTTTAAGTTATTGTGTAAGGGATGTAAACTTTAATTTTTTATTTTGATTCCGTACTTAAATTATTATATATTTCTTTTTGGATTTTCAGGGCCGTTACAATAATCATGTCAATAGAGACAAGATTTTGTCATATTAACATGTTAGTATCATATTAACTAGTCTTGATAGAGTTATTTAGTAATATATCTATTAGATCGTAAATGATTCATCATATTATTTAGTGACATATACATATTTGTATAATTATTTATATATTTTGGTTAAATGAACAATGAAGTTATTATTGGGACTTAAAGGTGTTACTAAAATAATTTACACACATGAACATTAGTAAATTTGAATGTAATTTTTTAAAAATTAGTCTTTTGGAATAACAAATTTTTAGTTCTTTACGTTCCAAAAAAAGAAAAAAAGTACAGTTGATTTGAGAGCATAATATAAAAAAGTTGATTACACACATAGTTCTTTTTATTACTCCTACAAACTCGAGTTGCATAGCTTGCATATGGGATCTCAAATTAACTATATAGAAATAATTTTCAAACCACAATGAGTTAAAGATTCATTTTATATATAGAAACTTGTTTTGATCAACAACAACTCATTATGCAACACATGTTTCTAAGTAAACCATGTTTTTAAACGTATATATTGGAGAAAATAAAAATTTAAAAAGTGTTCATGTACCTTAATAATTCAATGCATGTGTACTTATATCGCCTAATCTTTGAGTTCTTTAATAGAATCAATAATAGAGTTCCACCACGACAAGTGAATTAATTATTTGTGTATAAAATAATATAAATTTGTGTAAAACTATAATTATTTTTTGAAGTTACATATTTTAATTTTTTTTTTGTTTTTACTTTAAACTTAATTAAAGTAGATTTTAGGTTTGTATGTTGTCAAAAGTACATCGTATTTCACCAATTTAATTGTAAAAGTATTTTTAAAATGCAAGAGTCACAACCCAAAAGCTGCACAAAACAAGATCTAAATAGTAATTAGTTGATATAATATTAATTTATCTTTATAATCATTAAAATTCTCATAATTAAAAGTCAGCCTTAATTCTGTTTCTTGGAATTCTCTTTAAGTTTCAAAAAAGTAAAGTGTTTGTTGGTTTGTGTAGCTGCCACTTTTTGTCTAATCATTTTTTAGTGTTTGGTTGTGGGACATTTTTTAATCTTATGTCAATGTCCAGGTTGTCCTTCTATTTACTTCTATCTTCTACAGTACATACAAAAAGATACTCGTGTGTATAAAGACAGATAGAACAGGGAACTGGAGATACAAATCAGATTATTGAAGATGGATGTTGCAAGTGTTCTCTGTATGAATCCTCCAGGAGATGGGAAAAGAAGCTACGCCAATAATTCTCTCCTCCAGGTCTCTTTCTTTCTTTTTCATCATCTGAATCATATATACTTTTACACATATATATGCGCATGATTATATAACAACATTCGATAATTCCATAACTTTCTGGATTTAATATTTCAGAGAATAACAATATCAAAATCCAAGCCATTTCTAGTAGAAACCACAAAAAACATGATAAGGTCGATGAAGAGGAGTAGTAGCAGTGTTAATGGCGGTTGGCCGGCTTGTTTCAGAGTTGCAGATTTGGGTTGCTCGTCGGGACCCAATACTCTACAGGTGATCTCAGAGATTATTAACACCATTGATGACGATATCATCTGCAACCAGCAGAAAGATGATCGTGATCATCATGATCCAGAAATCCAAGTCTTCTTAAACGACCTTCCTACCAATGATTTCAACAGTGTTTTGAAAGAAGTTCCTGCATTTTATAATCAACGTGATAAAAACAAGCTTCGCTGTTTTGTATCGGCTGTGGCTGGTTCCTTCTATGGCAGACTGTTTCCCAAGGAGAGTCTTGATTTTGTACATTCTTCTACCAGTCTTCATTGGCTCTCCAAGGCAAGTACATAGAAACACGTGTATATGTTAGTCGAAATTAATATATTTGTTTTTTAAACAGTATATGAACACAAATCGTAGTATAGTAAAACATAATTTTAAAACCAAGACACAAAATCATCACTTGCAAATTTTTATAGGAAAATAACATATTAAACCATTGGTAATTTCATATATATACACATATATGTATATATAGGTTCCAGATTATATCAATGAGGAAAACAAGGGAAAGATATACATAGCACACTCAAGTCCTCCAAATGTATACAAAGCATACAAGGAGCAATTTGAGAAGGATTTCTCAAATTTCTTGAGGCTACGGTGTGAAGAAATGAAAGCAGGAGGTTGTATGCTTCTTATCTTAGTTGGTAGAAGAATTCCACATCCCTCCGCCTCTAAATATTTTTCTCCCTTTTGGGACCTTCTTGCAACATCTCTCATGGATTTAGTTGCCAAGGTAATTTATTTTTATTATTAATTTTCAATTTTCACTATATATATTTTTAAATATTAATTATATTTAATTATATAGACAACAAGTTATTCATGTCACAATAATCCACATCATTAACCACAATTAATTATTTTTATAATTGATTATTAAATATGTACATTATGTATGTTTTGTTCTCTTTGTTCTTGGTTTTAGCATAAATGCTTTGTCAACAAATAAAAAAAAATATATGTGTGATGTGTGTTAGTAAACTATTTATAAATAAATATATGACTTTATCAATTAGGGACTTGTGAAAGAAGATGATATAAACTCGTTCAACATGCCTTGTTACACTCCATATAAGGAAGAAGTAAGAGAGATAATTGAGAAAGAAGGTTCGTTCAATCTCGACAAACTGGAAACCCTTGAAGTGAATTGGGATCTCAGGGAAGCTATAGAGATCGGAGAAGAAAATTTTGTATTAAATGAGAATCAAAGTGGGCAAATTATTAGTGATTACATAAGAGCCATCGCAGAATCCATTCTTGTTCATCATTTTGGAGAAGCCATAATTGATAGTTTATTTAAAACTTACTCCGAGCATATTACTGAATATCTTCACTTTCATAATCCAAAGCATGTTAACATTCTCCTTTCAATGACAAAAAAATAGAGATTATAAAGAAATATTAGTATTTTAATTAATTATATATATTTAATTGTTAAATAAGATGTACTTATAATAGTAACTTTGCATTTGCTTCAAGCTTATGTGCGTATAATAGTAACTTTGTATTTGATTCAAACTTATTGTAATTTAATTTAATTTCTAAATCTTATTTATTTAATATATACAAGTTAATTATAGTTTTCATATTTGAATGTGTGATTGAATAAGCTTCACTTATAACTTGATTCTACAATCATAAGTTGATTTTTTTACTCAACAAAAAGATTATAAAAATAAAAGAAGCAGTTATATATTTTGTTTTTCTCACATTGGAAATGATTAATGAATGATACTTTAGATTTTATTTGTGACTAAACTTTATTTTATAATCGATTCTATCCCACAAAATGTAGACGATAAAGAGGACATTGATAGTAGATCTTGTGTAAAGGTCTGGAACCTTAAAGGAAACGAATTTATAATTTAAATATAAATGTGAATAATAGAGTTAGATTTCACATTCTTTACACAATAATTTAGAAAGCTTAATAGGGTTACGGGAATGTCCCTTCTAAAAGTCAAACAATAATTTTAAAAAAAAATTTGAATAAATAAGCATCCTATGACAACCTCCACTAACACTTAAAGGGAGTCCGGATGGTGAATTACTCACAATCTTTTTACTGATCGGGATCTAGATCTTAGTCTTCTTGATCTAAAATAGTTAATGAAAGGGTGAGTTATACTTGTTCAGTAAGAATATCACACTAATAACAGATACAGAAAACTGAATATTGGTAAAAATCAGAAAAACAACTAATAGAACCCTTACTTTAATTAAACACATTTAACATAAAGATGTTTGTTTGATACATACCGTTAGGAGTTTTTTAAAGACAATCTATAAAGACCCATATCCATACCAATTTTTATTTTCATACATAAGAGAACAAGTGACGATAATTTTTCTTTCTTACTTACTCACTAATGTTTCTGGAGGTCCATAAGGATGTCCCCCTACTCGTGAACTCAATATTCAATTTTAACAATTAACCGGTTATCCCCATACCCCGTCCGATAGTGGGCGCCAAACAATTTATCATCTCGATACCTAATCTGGTATGAGGGTGAGCCATATCTCCCAAATTTTTTCGGTATGTAACTTTCCAGCCCCGTCCGACTGAGGTGATGTTCACAGTAGGGTTTCCTATATATCGGGTTCGTCTGCCCTTTCCCTGGGTACCCAGTAAATCTTTCACACAAAGATTCCCATCAAACAAAACAACCAACAAACGCATACCAAAATTTCATATTATATTTACAGATCGATTAGCCTACATTTATGCAGACGATGTAATTTATCATAATATGGATCGAGAAACCAGAAAATCAAATAAACCAGATTAATCGATAAGACCATTGGAACTATAAATTAAAAACATGCACAATACGATAACAAGTAAGTAAGACAGTACAAAAAAATAAATAGAAAATCAGGACAATTGTGAACTAATTGGTTCCATCTCCACTAGTGACTTGTAATTATTTTTAAAGTTTTTTAAATTTTCTTAAAATAAAAAATTATACATTGTTGAGTCTCAATTTGCTATAACAGAGAATAGGGTGAAGGATTCTTACTCGAATTGGTATTTTGAGATGTCGCACTATCTATTATGTCTCCTAATAGGTACCAAATTTTCTAAATTTTTTATGTGAAATTCAAAACATTCGTCGCGTATCTAAAAATATCCCAAAAATCCAAAAATTAATATCCAAAACTCTTTTCAGCCAATTTTTGAGTTCTAACACGGTGCCACCGCCATGCTCCGGCGCTGGCTCCACCATCCACAGCAACGGTTCACCTTGGTTTATTCAGTTTTGGTCGATTTTGGCCAGTTTTATACGTATCCTTATAGAAAAACATATTAGGGGACCTCAGTTGGGCAAACAATCACAAAAACTGAACCTACCATCCGTGTAGGCCTCCGGGTGCGGCGACTCCGCCGGTCCTCCTTCACAGTTAGGATTCCTTCTTCGGCTAACATGTACAGAAAAGGATGGTGAACACAATGATTAAAAAATTGCATATAACGAAAAATAGGAAGGGGCTCATCGGAAGGATTTTTTATTTTGGCAGTTATGGCTCTACTAGGCTTTATCCGCAATTTTTGGCTCACCTGCTGTCCCTTTTGCTCTGATTTGGCCATAGGGATTCTCATAATCGAATTTCGAGCAGGTATGAGGAAATTTTACCTTTTTTAGCAGTCAACGGTGGCTATAGTGTGGCGACAGTCGGAGGTCAGCCTCTTTTTTCGGTGCCTGGTTCTTCTTCTCTAGTGGGAGCTCGCAGCTAAAACTTAGGTTCTCCTACAATGCAAAGTATTTATACCCATCTCGTGTCGATCTGAGCTGTTCATCGTAATTGATCTCATTTGTCTGATCACGTTTAAAGAGGAAATGAATCTGTACCATTCATCACGATTAATCTCTTTTGTCCGATCGCGCCTAAAAAGGGAATGAATCTAAGCCATTCACGTGCGCGGGATTGAACTTGAGCTGTCGGATCGTTGGGCATGTGGATCACCCATGTGGCACCGAGATTAGCGTGTTTGACACGTGGTGTGCTCTGGTTCTCAGGGCTGCTAACTGGGCCGTTCCATATGGTCACATTTTTTTTTTACACTTTGACCCCCTATTTTTAATTTTTCTTTTAAAACACTCCCCGAACTCAAATTTTTACCCTTTTTTCCCAAAATTATTTTCAATTTCATCTTCAGTTTATTTTTTCTCAAAATTTTAATTAAATAAAAAAAATAAATTAAGTAATTATTTTAATAAAATAATTTAATAAGAACAAATTATCTGGAGCTACTTTTTCAAGTCCGGGTATTACAACTCTCCCCTCTTAAGAAAATTTAGTTCCTCTAATTGGTCACTCTCTCACTCAATTGAACAGTTGAGGGTACTAGACCCTGAAACTTGATTCCAGTTCCCAAGGGGCCTCTTCCTATGTATGGTTCTACCATAGAACCTTGACGAAAGAAATTTTTCAGTTACAAAGTACTCTACTCTTCCGATCTACACTGTCAACCGACACCTCCTCATATAATAGATCTTTTTGGAGTGAAAGGAGCTTGTGGGAAAGGATGTGTGAGGGATCTAAGTTGTACTTGCATAGCATGGATACGTGAAACATATTATGAACTCTAGAAAGCTCTGGAGGTAGAATCAGTCTGTTAGGCGGTCGTACTAATCTGGTCTAAGATCTCAAATAGTCCAATGAATTGGGGGGATTTAATTTCTCCATCTTGTCAAACTTGCTGATCTCCTTAAAAGGGGTGACCTTAAGAAACACTTTATCACTATTTTCAAATTGTAAATCCCTCCTCCGGATGTCTACATAACTTTTGTCTGCTCTAAACTGTCTAAATGTTCTTCATGATCGTAACTACTTTGGCTATAATCTCCTTCACAAGATTTGGGTCGAATAATTTTTTATTATCCACCTCTTCCCAATAAATCGGCAACCTGCAATGGCGGCCATACAATGCATCATATGGAGCCATATCGATACTTATCTTGAAGTTGTTATTGTAGGCAAACTCTATCAAGGATAAATGATCATCCCAATGGCCCCTGAAGTCTAAAACATAAGCTCAGAACATATCCTCTAGTATGTGAATCGTTCTCTTTGATTGTCCATCAGTTTAAGGATGGAATGCGGTACTAAAAGAGATTTTTATTCCCATGGCTTGCTAAAAACTAGACTAAAACTAAAAAGTAAACTTGGGGTCTTCGTCGGATACTACTGTCACTGGAACTCCATATAACTTGACTATCTCCCAAATATATATTCTTGCTAACTTGTTCAAGGAGTCGGTCATCTTAATAGCCAAGAAGTGAGAAGACTTAGTGAGCTAGTCGACAATTACCCAAATGGTATCATGTTCTGAGCATGCCTTAGGCAACCCTATCATGAAATCCATTGTAATATATCATCACTTCCACTCCATGATCGGTAATGGATAAAGTAACCTGCCTATGCGTTGATGCTCTACCTTAACATGTTGATATACTAGACATTTGAAAATAAAGTCGGCTACCTCTCTTTTCATTCTGCTCCACTAAAATCAGGGTCACATGTTTTGATACATTTTAGTACTTCCGGGATGCATAACAAACTTTAAGGTATGAGCCTCTATCATGGTATCCCTTTTCAATTCACTATCACCTGGAACACATACCCTTGAAATCTGAGCAACCCATCAGTAAAGACTCAAAATTCTAAATTTACTTCCTATTCTGCATCCTTCTTGAGAGCTGTTAGGGTGGAATCGGTAGATTAGGCTTCATTTATTCTCTAAGTCAATTCAGGTTGAACAGTTAAGTAGACCAAGCATATAACTCTCTTCAAGTCTTGAAGTCATATCTGTTGTGCGACCCTTATTACCCTATATTTAGAAACTATTAAGTGAGCTAACATACCTGCACTTTTTCTGCTGAACGCGTCCACTGCTACATTGCCTTTGCGTGTCGACTGCCACATTGCCTTTACACGAGTGATATAAAATGTTGCAATCGTAGTCATTGAGGAGCTATATCTAATGCCTCTGACACATGTTGAGATTCTTCTAAGTGAATATGTGTCTCAATCTCTTATAATCGGTATAAATCTGAAAAGTCTCCCCATACAAGTAGTGGCGCCAAGTCTTCAAGGCATGGATAATAACGACAAGTTCTAAGTCGTGGATGGAGTAGTTTTTCTCATAACTTTTCAACTGCTTGGACTCAGAGGCTATGACATTCCCATGCTGCATCAGGATACAACCCAACCTCAAGTAGGAGGCATCACTATAAACTGTATATCCACCTGTCTCATTCAGTAAAACCAACACAGGTGCAGTAGTCAACCGCTTCTTAAATTCTATAAAGCTCCTTTGTAGTCCTCATTCCACTCACACTTAACGTTCTTCTTTATGATCCGCATCAAAGGAGTAGCTAGGCTAGAAAATCTTTCCACAAACCTGCAGTAATAACTTGTCATTCCTAAAAGTTACGAATCTCATTAATCAAGGTCAATTTCTTCCAACCAAGCACTGCCTCAACTTTCTCGTGGTCTACTGATACTTCATCCCTTGATAGGATATGCCCTAGGAAGGTAGTATGCTCGACCCAGAACCCACGCTTACTCAATTTTGCATACAACTTCTTCTTCCTACGAACCTACGAAATCTGAGTCAGATGGTGAATGTATTTCTCTCTTCTTTTTGAATAGGCCAGGATATCATCGATAAATACAATGACAAGTTGATCCAAAAATTATCTGAAAACCATGTTCATTAAGTCCATAAAAATGACTGGTGCGTTGGTTAGTCCAAATGGTATGACCAAGAATTCATAGGGTCTGTACCTAGTTCTAAAGACTGTCTTGGGAATGACTTCTGCCCTGATCTTTACCTGATGGTAATCTGAACGCAAGTCTATTTTGAAAAAGACTTGGGCACCTTACAACTGGTCAAAAAGGTCATCGATCCTGGAGAGAAGGTACTTGTTCTTGATTGTGACTATGTTCAATCCTCTGTAGTCAATATATAATCTTAATGTCCCATCCCTTTTTATTACAAATGTGACCCCAGCACTCCAAGGGGACACACTATGTTGGATGAACCCACTATCCTGTAATTCATTGATATGTTTCTTTAGCTCTTCCATCTCAACATGACACATGAGGTAAGGGACAATCGAGATAGGCTGGGTGCCCAGCTGAAAATCTATGATGAACTTAACTTCTCTATCCACTACCAGTTCAGGTAGTTCATCAGAAAACATATTTAGAAAGTCTCAGATGATTGGGATCTCTTGAATGCAAATTTCTTTCTTAGGTTTGCCTAGTATAAAAAAAAAACAATCGAATTAAAGCATTTTGTAATAAGAAAATTATCATGAGTGAATAATATTTAAATTTTTTATTAACTTGTAAATGACTCTTCATTATTAGGGTTGAATATAAATTTTTTGTGAAAACAATCTACAGTGGCTGATATGCTGCTAACCAGTTCATTCCTATAATTATATCAAAGTTCCCGTGTCAATTTCTATTAGGTTTACACTTAATTTTTTATCTACTATGTTTATGATACACGCTTTATATATAACCTCCTCTAGTAGTATCTTACACTAAGAGTAAATACAAACAACACATAATCAAGTCTTTCACGTAATACATTCAAGTTTGGTGTAAAAGTATGTGAGACAAATAGATGTGAAACACTAGTATCAATCAAAATATGTACAAAGTGATTACAGATAACATACATACCGTGTATCTCGTCTAGGTTGGATTCAGTATCATGCTGAGTAAGGTTGTAAGCTCTACCCTGAATCGGAGGTCTGGCCTGATTCTGATTTCGCAAGCACTCTCTCTCGTAATGTTAGGCACTACCACATATGTGGCAGATA
>NW_019014686.1:1393059-1405837 GCF_000150535.2 Carica papaya
GCTACAAATATTATATATAAAAAATAAAATAAAAGATACCTACTATATTATTTATATAAGTAGTAATTGATATATTTATATTTAAAAAATAATACAATTAATATAGTTGTAAATTATGTAATTAATTGAGTTAATGAATTCTATAACAGTATTAAATCAAGGTTAAGAGTATTTATTTTTATTTTCCTCTATAAATAACAACTCAACTTTAAATTATGTTCTTTACTCTTTTTTCTATTTAAAAAAAATGATATAATAGATTATTATTATTACAAAAATTATAAACCTTATATTTACAAATAATAATTAATTTAATAAAAAACATCATGAATGGACACTTTACAGGAATTATCTTACTGTAAAATAAAAATAAAAATAAAAATAAACTAAGATAAGCCGCCGTAATAATTAACCGGCAAGTAATTTACTAAAATAACCTGGGAGATAACTTGCACTGTAAGTCTGGGTACTTGACAGACAAGGAAAATCGTATGGATGAAGTGCATGCATTTTGAAGGAAATCTATTTAAGGAACTCGAGTATTTTCACATTACTTAAAAAGTTAATTGTTTTATTTTCCTCCTAAACATATTTTTAATGTTATAAATTTTGCTTAAATTTATTTAACATATAAAAATTAATTACATTTTACACACTTAATACATAATTAATAAACTAAGTTCTTTTAATTTTCTCTTGAATTCCACGTGACATTAATTTGGTCGTGGATGAAGTAGTTAGGAAAAAACCATGTGACTCTGGAATCTCTTGTTTTTTTAATGTCTTATTTTGTCGAAAATTTTGAAAATAAAAGAAATAACTAATTTAAATTAAATATAGTTTATTAATTTCTATTAAAATATTAATTCTTTTCAAGACTCTTCTTATTGCTTTTTTTTTTATTTTAATAATAGTCAACGCAATTATTTTTAATCCAAAATGGAAAATGAAAAAGAAATTATGACGCTAAAGAGCTTACAGAAGAAGCAACTATCTGAGTACAGCAAGTTCTTGGGGAAGACGCAAAAAATCCAATTTCTTACTCGAAACTCTCTCTATAAAAAGCCCAGAACTTATATCTCATCACCCAGTAAATCAACTGTCTGAAATTCACAAAATCAGACACATAATCCGCCATGTTTTCTTCAATCTCCGAGATGTCGCAGACAGCCTCCACTTTGTTCTCCGCTTACGCCTCCATCATGGGTTCCATCATGCTCTTCCGTTCCATGGCTTACGACATCATACCGCCGGAGCTCCGGTCATATATCGCCAAACTCTTCGCTTTCTTCTTCGCCCTTCCAGCCCCTTCAAACCTAACCGTCACCGTCGACGAGCTCTGCGGCTTGACGCCGAACGAGGTGTACAGCGCCGCCGAGATTTATCTTCACACCAAGATCAGCTCCAAAACGGAGCGTCTCAAGGTCAGCAAGACTCCGCGGCAGAAGACCTTTACTATCTCGATGGAGAAAGGAGAAGAAATCACCGATTTCTTCGAAGGTATTCAGTTAAAATGGAAATATATTCACGAAGAGCCACGCGAAAATCACGGCTCTGCAAAAAAATACTTCGAGCTCTGCTTTAGTAAGAAGTTTAAAGACAAAGTAATGGAAGTTTACTTGCCTTACGTCATCGCCCAAGCAGAGAAGATCAAGAATGAGAGGAAGGTGGTGAAGTTGTACAATCGGGAATGTCCGTACTACGACGAGGAGGAAGCATGTGGTTCGGGCATGTGGGGTTTTGTCAATCTCGAGCATCCTGCAACTTTCGATACGTTGGCCATGGACGAGGATCTGAAGAAGATGATTATTGACGATTTGAATAGGTTTATAAGGAGAAAAGAGTTTTATAAGAGAGTTGGGAAAGCTTGGAAACGTGGTTATTTATTGTACGGACCTCCTGGTACGGGTAAATCAAGTTTGATCGCCGCCATGGCTAATTACCTCAAGTTTGATATATACGATTTGGAGCTTACAAGCGTTTCTTCTAACTCTGAGTTGCGGAGGATTTTGCTTTCCACCACAAACAAATCAATACTGGTGATTGAGGATATAGATTGCAGCAATGAAATGAAAGATCGGGAAGACGATGACAATGATAACGCTTATGAGAAGAAGGTAGGCAAAGTCCTTTGATACCACCTTTCATAACTTGCATTAATTTCATGTAATTGATCATTTTCTGCGGTCGATCATGGAGTTAATTTGAACTTTCTTCTTTAAATTTGTTTTTTAATTTTACTGTAGTTGACGCTTTCTGGTATGCTGAATTTCATTGACGGTTTGTGGTCGAGCTGCGGCGACGAGAGAATTATCGTCTTCACCACCAACCACAAGGAGCGGCTTGACCCAGCTCTCCTCCGGCCGGGCCGAATGGACGTTCACGTCAATTTGTCCTACTGCACGCCTCAAGGGTTCAGGACCTTGGTTTCTAATTACTTAGGCAGTGCCGGCCGGAACCACGCGCTCGCCGGAGAAATCGAAGAGCTAATAAAGAGCATGGAAGTCACCCCGGCGGAGATTGCGGAGGAGTTGATGAAGGATGACGATGCCGAGATTGTCCTCAGAGGACTCCTCAATTTCTTGAAACGTAAGAAGGTGGAAAGAAGCGAGATCCAGAAAGTAGAAGATCATCAGCCGCCGGAAACGAAGGCGGTGAGCAGGACTGAAACTGATGATGATGACGAAGAATAGAAAAAAGAAGAGGAAGAACTTAATTAAGGCGCCCTCATGAAAATCGAGTAGAGAGAAACAGAGCTTACCCACCAAAGCTCTTAAAGTGCCATAAGAGACAGAGAGCTATGAGGAAATGACATGAGAGAAAAAGGACTTTTTCGTGTTGTAGAAATATATATATGTATATATAGCTGTATGAATGTACGTACGTATTGTATGTTACATAAGAATATGAGATCAGATTTTGGGGATAAGTTTGAAAATTGAAGGAAATGTACAACAACGATTATTTGAACGAATTACTACCTATTTGTATATATTATTTTTTTTCCAATTGATTTAAATTTATAAAAATTAGTTACATTTTTTCATTAAAAAAATTATAAATTCAAATCCTATTTTATGTTTGTATGCATATATGATATAATAAATAAAATATATGTATTTATATTAAACATAAATAATTAATTTATTTTTAAAATTATAATTAATTTACTTTATTTAAATACACATATAGTAATAACAAATATTAAAAAATACACATGAATAAGGAAGAAATGTATGTTTAGTAATTCTTTTTAGTCTCAAATAGAATACAAAAAAAAATTTGTTATTTTTGTAAAAAAAAATTATTACGAAAATAGATTAAACAATTCTATAATTTAATAGATTAAATTGCAAAAAAAAAAAATTAAGATTACATTGCAATAAAATTTATTTAAAAATTAAATCCGTAATTTTATCTTAAGATTTTTTTATTTTTTAAGTTTAATTATTTAAATAATAAAAATTAGTTTTTCTTTTCTTTGTTGGCTATTTTTGTTCATTAAATTTTGCCCCAAAAAATAAAAACACACCGTTTCACATCCGGACGAGTTAGCAATATTTCAATCTCCAATCGCCATCTTCTTCTCCCGAGTAGAATTTTTGAAGATCTCATCGCTCCCAGTTTCTCTTCACAGCTGACTTAAACCTCTAAATCCCTCCTCGCTCTTCCACCGCAACCCACTGAGTGACGCAGCTTTGTAGGGTCTTCATTTCAGATCTGTTAACTTAATTGCAGCGTCTGTTCCACGTTTCTTTGGTCTTAACTTTGCTATTCGATTTGTGTTTTATTCTTAGGAAGACATAGAAGAAGAGATGGATACCAATTCAGTTAAATCAACTCTATCTAATTTAGCATTTGGGAATGTAATGGCAGCAGCTGCTCGTGATTATCAGAAGGTATTCTATATTTCTCTTTTGCAGACGTAAAACCAGAATTTGGGAACGAATTCCATGGTTTTTTTTTTGTGAATTCATTTGTTCTAAACAGTATTATGTATGAAATTATGCAATTATTTTCCCAAGATTCAGTCTGTCTTACCAGAGTTCATAGGTTTCTTTGATTCTTCCCGTACAAATTTGTTAGAATTTCTCACTATAATGCTTAGAGAAAATAGTACTTAACCTATTTCCGGAAGAAATTTGATTTTTTAAAAAAAAAATTATTTGCATATAGCACATATAGTTCAAAAGAATAAAAATTCTATTAGAAGATCAAAAAACTAAAATCCTATGAATTTTATATTGAATTTGTTAGGAGATCAATTTTTATCATTTTATGAAGAATTTACTATTTTCTAATTGAACTAAATGTGCAATTGCCAATAAATTCTATAAAACTATTACATTTGTTCCAAACATGACCTTGGAGAAACAATTAGGGAGTCTCTCGTTGGAAAAGCAGATATCTGTATGGGGCGAGTTTGATGGAATAATGGCTTCCTAAACAACTCCCTGAATTTCAACTAGTTCTATTCTAGCAACTGGCCTGGAACATAGACTCTCCTCCTTTGCTTCTGCAGCTTTGCTTATTTTGGTTTAGAGAAGACATAACTCTTTTCCAATAATAATCAAGGAGGCGATCCATGGGATGCGAATTATCATATGATGATGATCATTTTGTATATTTTTAGTTTATAAACAGGAGTTAGTTTGTGATTTACATATGTATAGCATGTATTTTCCCAATCAAACTATTACTTTTGAGCAAAGCTTGACTGATACTGGTTAATAATGAGTTTTCTGGTTTATATGGTGCATCCTGCTCTGCATTAAAGGAAAAAGTTAAACTAGCAATTATTGATGACGAGATAAAAAATAATGGTTTATGCCAATTATCATCATTTTGCATGAGATCGGTATTGTTATCTTTCAGGAATTACTTGCTCAAGAGAAGGCACAAGTGTCACATTCAGTCAATGAGGAGCTGGACCTTGATGAATTGATGGATGTAAGTTAGATAGTACATCTTTTATTTTTTGGCTTATTTTTTTTAATTTAATATATTTTTATTCTATATGTGGTCTCAAATGAAGTTATTGTACACTACAGGATCCTGAACTTGAAAAATTGCACGCAGAGAGGATTGCAGCTCTCAAGGTGGAATATCCAATATAGTTAACGTACTACAATTTTCATTTCCATTCCTTTTTTATTGTTGCATCTAGGGTGAGTTTTGCGAAGTTAATTTTCACACTAAGATTTATTTGAATAGAAAGAAGCTGAGAAGCGAGAAGCATTAAAGAGGGAAGGGCATGGAGAATATAGAGAGATTACTGAGGAAGACTTCCTTGGTGAAGTCACTGGTAGTGAAAAAGTTATCTGCCACTTCTACCATAAAGAATTTTACCGATGCAAGTAAGGTTTTGCTTTACAACCTCTTTACTATGTAAATCAGCACACAGCCACATGTACTAACTCAGGCATATACACCCCTACAAGTAGGCTTCAAAATTGCAAAATTCATTTCTACCTGTTAATGGATTATTTAGGATAATGGACAAGCATTTGAAGGCCCTTGCACCAAGGCATATGGATACTAAGTTTATCAAGCTGGATGCAGAGGTTAGTTTTCCCAAGTTCTTATGCTGGTAAAGCCTAACTGAGATCTGTGATTCATAGTGTTGAATTTATTCTATGATAAAGTTTACATTCTGGCTTATATCTGTTATGCCTTATGAATTATTATTAACTCATTGGTATCATCACTGTAAACTAAACGCAGAATGCTCCATTCTTTGTCAACAAACTTGGAGTGAAGACTTTACCTTGTGTCATACTGTTCAGGTCAGTCCAACTCTAATTTTTTTATTTTAACTGTTGGGTTCTCAAGTAAGAGAGAATAGAAAGTTGTTGGGAAGTCTAAGACACTGCTATGTTTCAGTTCATTTCTCATTTATTGTATATGGGGTATATCACATCCACCTTCAATTTGTTGATGGTGGGAATTCAAGATGATAGTGGTGTCACCTCAAATACAATAAATTATATTCCTATTCACTAAGAGAATTATGAACTGAGTGGGAAATGAAGCAAACACAAGTTCAATCATTACAATTTTTCGTGTGTAAATTGGGTTTTGTTTGTGTTAAGCCTGTAAAACCAGCATGATTAGCCATTGTTCTTAGTGTTTATCTAAATGCCATTTCAGAAAAGGAATTGCAATAGATAGATTGATTGGATTTCAAGATCTGGGAACAAAGGATGATTTCAGCACAAGGACACTCGAGTCTCTCCTAATAAAGAAAGGTAATGTTACATCCTGCTTCTAAACTTCTATAGCTTGTTGCAGAATCTCTAAAAGATCCATACAGGTATAATTAGTGACAAGAAAAACGATGAAGATGACGAGGATGATGAGGATCAGAAAACAAGCAGGACGGTGAGGTCATCTGTGAATCAGGACTCGGATTCAGATTGAAAGCAGCAAAGACATCAGTTGCACTGGGGGGTTTTCAACTTTTTGATGATCATTTCCATAGAAACTTCATGTTGGCAAAACGAAATTTAATTGAACTTGCCATTGAAGCCCATGGGAAAATGTGGTTAATGCAATTTCTGAGTGTTCAAGCTTTTGTGAAAATACTAGAATATTAAAATATGGAATGAGTATATTCTATTATATGTAATATCTAAGTTTTAGTCATTCAAGTTTTTTTATCCTCTCATTAAAATCTTATTATCTTTAAGTTTTTGCAGAGATAATTGGAGCTAAATTTAAGTTGACAGAGAAAGGATTTTCTATAATAAATATAGAAAATCAGTAATTGGAGCTAAATTTCTTAATGCAATAATTTTGGGATAATAATTTCAGCTTTCAAGTTTTTACTTGCTTTCGGCAGAGTTGAAAAGGTAAATTAATAGCTGTAATTATTGTTAAAAATATTTTAAAAATTTTCAGATTATTTGCAAAGAAAGAGTTAGGAAGATGCAAAATATGAATTTATTTTGACATTAAATTCGATTTAAATTTTAATTTTATAGAATAAAAATTATAAATAAAATACGCATTTTAGTAAAATTTATTTAATTAAGCATTTAAATAAAATAAATGACCCAAAAATAATTTAAATTAAACAGTTTAGATTAATAATTCATAAGTATATTATTATGTATTCACATGTAAATTTTATACATTAACAGTGCGTGTTGCATTTTAAATAATAATTTTTTTGGTGAAATTAAAATTTTTCTAATAAATTAAATCCAACGTAGCGGGTTGAAAATTTTGTTAAATAAATTAAATTAATATTTTTCAAGAAAAAAAAATTAAATGAGTATATTTATGCATAGCAGGCCGGGCCGTCCAGTTACTTTAGGATGAGAGGCAGCATATCCAAATTCCCGCCTGGGTTCGGGCCGGCCGAAAAGCGAGGGAGAGTTAGTGATGTTCGGCTGGTTCGTCCGATTCTCGGGTCTGTTTGAACCGGGAAGCCTTGCGTCTCTCTCTCTCTCTCTCTCTCTCTCTCCCTCGCGCGCCCGCTCTAAGATTCAACTATGAACGGCGTAATTCTTACCGAAAAGAAATCAATGGCGTCCATATTAGCAAAGCTTAACAAACACTCCACCAATACCTGTGGAAGCTAAAAATGAGTCAAGATCGTTGAAACCATGTCGCGTTGTATGCGCGTCTCTGTCTCTCCTCCGCCGATAACCAAGGAAGCCAAAAATGGAGAGAGTTTGTCGGTCTTTTATACCTTTTATGTCCATCTCTCCTCTCTCGGCTCTATTCGCAGAGGTAGTTCCTTCTCTCTCTGTCTCTCTCTCTTTCTCTCTGTGTGGATATTCTCTGAGCAACTTTGTTTGTTTTCTTTTTATTCATTTCAGTGTTCATGGTTATTTGAGCTTGATTCTTCTATTTTTTGTTTGTTATCGAGTTGAAAAGATGTTTTCGAAATGCTATGTGCAGGCATTTGGCAAGGACTTTGGTGTCGGCTGGTTGTATATGAGGGCTCAGGTCCTTCTGGCCTTTACTGCCTAATCCACCAGTAATACCCCCAAGATGTCTGGGTCTCTCGCTCTTAGGCCAGGTAAAATTCACTCTTCATGTTTTTCTCCTTTTTTGTCTGTTTTATTGTATAGTTTTTCATACAAATTGGTCCATTGTTTGTTGCAATTCTATGCTGTTTCTCTATAATGGAGAAGTTGGGGCAAGTTTGGAACAAATGAAATATTTTGCGGCATTCATTTGAAATCTTACTTCCATTTCCATTTACCATTCACTAACCAAACGAATGAGTCAGCTTCTCTTTTAAACTATAGTACTTCATCTACAAATTCCATGGTTTCAGATAGAATTTGAAATGTTTGATGTAAGTAGACATGTTCAAATGAATTCCAAGAATAGTTCATTTTTTCCAAACATGATCATAAAAATTCATATACTATGTAATTTAGGTATTTAATAAATCAAGTTAACTATCTGATATCAATTGATGTACGAGTTATGATTGTCCTGCTGTGAATATGCCTGAATCTTGTTTTGTATATGGAAAGTTTGAAGGGGGCTTGGTCGTAAAGCAAGTCACAGTGGCTTCTTACTTGTATTTTTTCTGTTTGTGTTAGTATATTCATCCTGATTTGGAATACAGCACATGATCCTGTACCGTGTATGTTCTGTATATCTTGTTCTGTTTAATAGCAGTTGTATCAACCTTTTTGATGTATTTGATAGTTTCTGTTTGATGGTTAATCCACTGATGTTCATCTGATGCATCAGAAGTTGAATTCTCAGAGGATGAGAAGAAGACTAGGGTCGGATCTTTCAAGAAAGCCGCCATGAATGCTTCCCACAAGTTCAGGAACTCTTTGTCAAAAAGGAGAAGAAGTAGCAAAGTCATGTCTGTCGACATTGAGGATGTGCATGATGCTGAGGAGTTGCAGGCTGTTGATGCCTTCCGCCAAGCACTTATCCTGGAAGAGCTACTTCCGGCAAAGCATGATGATTATCATATGATGCTCAGGTTTCAAGATGAATACTTTTTTCAATTCGCTAATTGTATTTAAGATATGCCTTAGTTGTCTTCTTGGCCTCTGAATTTGTAGATGACAGAATGGATTTTGAAAAAGATGATAGCATAAGCATATTTGTGTCTAAATGTAATGTTTCATAACACAGATTTTTGAGGGCTAGGAAATTTGACATCGACAAAACAAAACAAATGTGGTCAGACATGCTCCAGTGGAGGAAGGAATTTGGTTGTGACACAATAATGGAGGTATATATTCTCCACAGAATCTGGCTTTAGAGGCTTTAAGAATTCTCTTATTTTACTTCTTTCTCCTACTATAATATATGGTCAGGGCTGGAAGCCTGGCAGTTTTTTCTGTGTTTCTCTGGCTGAATCTTGGTCCTTCTTCCTTCTTCTTCTTCTTTATTCTCTGTTCAAGGATTTCGAATTCAAGGAACTTAATGAAGTCCTGGAATACTATCCCCAAGGACACCATGGAGTTGACAAGGAAGGCCGACCCGTTTACATTGAGAGACTAGGCAAAGTGGACCCTAACAAACTGATGCAGGTCACAACCATGGACCGCTATGTGAAATACCATGTGATGGAATTCGAGAGGACCTTTGCTGCTAAATTCCCAGCTTGTTCAATTGCAGCAAAGAAGCACATTGACCAAAGTACTACCATCCTGGATGTGCAAGGAGTGGTAAGTCAACCTGAACAAATGGAATAAAAATTGTCAAAATGCACAACTTCAGAAAAAACTTATGCTGTCGATTTGTCATATTAGGGCCTTAAAAATTTCAACAAAGCTGCAAGGGATCTAATTACTCGCCTACAAAAGATTGATGGTGACAACTATCCAGAGGTATTATCAGGCCCCTGGCCGCCACCCCCTCCCCACCCCCCGCCCCGCCCCAACTCAAAGAAAGGTGTTCTGCATCTGCAATCTATTGTTAATGCAGATTTATGGTGTTGTTCGGGTTGTTCTTTTCTTTGCAGACCTTGAATCGCATGTTTATCATCAATGCTGGCTCTGGATTTAGAATGTTGTGGAACACTGTTAAGTCTTTCCTTGATCCTAAGACCACAGCAAAGATCCATGTAAGTGCGCACTTCCATATGCTGAGTCTACCAAGTTTTGAGTCGTTTGACCAAAAATATAATTAATCAATAAAACTAATTATCTACCAGGTTCTTGGCAATAAGTACCAGAGCAAATTGCTTGAGATAATTGATGCTAGGTAAGTTTCCGATGCATGTTCTTAATTTCAGATATTTCTTATCTCAGTTCTTTATCTGATTCTTTATCTTTCCCTGGTACGATGTCTGTTTCCTGAAAACATAAATTGAGTAATAATCTTCTTTTCAATTTTGGTCTTCTTTAGTGAGTTGCCCGACTTTCTAGGAGGTACTTGTACCTGTGCTGATCAGGGAGGCTGTATGCGGTCTGATAAGGGCCCATGGAAGGACCCAGAGATCATGAAGGTGTCTAGCACTATGTTCCTTTCTATTCAGTTATTCCCTTCATTTCACATGAAAGCTTGATCATATTTATTTTTCCTTAATTAGCCACTTTAATTAATCATTGCACTTGCAGAGGGTTCAAAACGGTGATCATAAATGTACAAGGAAATCTGAGGCTCGGAACACTGAGGAGAAGACAATTTCTGAGGATGAGATAGTGTACTCGAAGGTTTTGCTTTCTTATATATATATATATATATATAAATTTGAAATATGCCAATTTGAAACAAATCAATCATATTTATGAGGTCTTTCGATTCATCTGTGCTCCTGGAGCACCTTATAAATATTACTCGCTGATTTACCTCTTGAAAAGGGCCTCATTTTTTACCTTTTGACAACCTCTGCAGGGATGTGACTCTTCACATGAGGCAGGGTCTGACATAGAAAAACTTCGAAGGGACCAAATAGAGCATCCGCCAATTCATGAAGAAGTGAGTATTATGTACTTCCCCTAAAATATATTCAGTAATTTGAAGGTTCCTATGTTTCAGTCGGCAGTAAGATAAAGCATTACGCTAACATATGCTGCAGTAGCATTTGATATCAACAAAATCATAGGGTTAGACATCAAAGAAAATATCAGATCTATGATTTGTGGCATAAGAAGATGGTTAGAACAGAACAAACAAAAATCCAACATGTAGCCACCAATTAGTTTCTTCATTTTGGTCAAAACAATTTTTTTTTTTCTTTTTAAACTTATCCTCACATATTTATCTTAATTTTTAACGTAAACTTCTCTTTTATAAACTAATTTTTTAATTTCATTTTACTTGTGATCTTCACATTTTGTTATAAGTCTTAGGGTTAATTATATGATATTTAGATTTGAAAGATAAATTCTTGTAGCTGCTTTATTTGTTTATATGAATAGTTTGAT
Source organism: Carica papaya (assembly GCF_000150535.2). The sequence continues at coordinate 1,404,420 of NW_019014686.1, forward strand.
ATTCTTTCGAAAAAGTTAATTTATTAAATTAAAAATTAATTACAAGTAAAATAACACTAATATAATATATCTATATAATTTTGTTTCATAGGGAAAAGTTAAGACTAAAAATGAGGATGGTACAAATGACACTTTACTCATTGTACTTTGTGTTTTGGACTGTTCATTAGCTACCAAACATACAGAGGAAAAATTTATTCAGGCTAGTCCATACATATTAAACACATCATTTTACTTTGCCTTGCATTGCATTATCCTATTTAATTCCTCTTTGCAAAACCTTCTTCTTTTCCCTTTCCATCTTTTTGAACTACAGGTCCACATCAGCAAAAAGAGTAGTCATAATCACTACAATTTTGATAGCTTTCCAGTGGCTGAGAAGATGATGGACTCAAATTGGCAAAAGTTGGTCGATGCTGACAAGTTTGCCCTCGCCGAAGGTACATTTTCCTGTTAGCTTGTTTCTACTTCGTTTCAGCAAAGTCCCAATAAGCTTGTCCATGTTCTGATAGAGCAGAATAAAACTATGCTATTGAGATGGCTACTTTCACCTAAAACATATTCTTTTACAATAACTTTTTGAGCTCGTATAATCTATTTACAGGTCTTTTTTTTTTTTGAGAGAAAGGAAGACCTATTCAAAATCATTTTTGGGCAATCCTACATGTATTGTTCTTGACTTAGTTAAGGCCAACTAACTTTTGTATGGCTGTGACTTAGTTTTCCCCTCTTGATAATGCAGATTGTTATGCCATGCAAGATCAACGCAAAGTTGCCGAAGGGGGTAATTCTCAGATTTTCACTGGTGTCATGGCCTTTGTTATGGGCATTGTCACTATGATCAGGGTGACCCGCAATATGCCCAAAAGGCTCACTGATGCCACTATCTACTCCAATTCTATTGGTTGTGATGATGACGTAGTAGTGAAAAGCCAGCCGGCTCCACAGAAACTACCTATCCCTGCCATATCTGGCGAAGAGTTCATGGTTGTGATGAAACGCATGGCTGAATTGGAAGAGAGAGTGCGTATCTTGAGCCTGCAACCTATGACCATGCCACCTGAGAAGGAAGAAATGTTGAATGTGGCCATCAACCGAGCCAATGTCTTGGAGCAAGAGCTTAACATGACCAAGAAGGTAATGGATTTTGCCTTTGCAAACTTCTTAGCTACCTAGATGAATAGCCTGCGAAATTAAAATTGGCACCCAAATATTCAATTGTCTGTGCTTTTAATCTAAAGATCTTTTCAGCATATATATTTTGTTATCTCAAGGTTTGCAGAACATTACTATGTTTTCTTCATGTCTATTGCTATTTAGACAACTTTTTTTTTTTTCTTTTCTTTGGGTGGGAGGGGGGGGGGATTAAAAATTTATGATTTCAGTCCTCAATCATTATTTTTTTGGGTGGAGAATAT
>NW_019014686.1:1429241-1444413 GCF_000150535.2 Carica papaya
CATCCGATCGTATTTAAATAAGAAGTAGATCTAGACCATTGATCGCATTTAAAACTGACCGTCCGATCGCGTTTGGGGAAGGAACGCATCCGGACCGTCCGTGCGCGCGGGAGCGAATTTGGGCTGTCCGATCGCGGGCACGTGGATCGCTCGCGTGGCCTCCCGCGTAGCACCACGTCAGCATCCATTGCCACGCGGCGCGTTCTAGTTCATCGAGGCTGCTGACCGGGCGTCCTATGTGGCACAACTTTTTTAATTTGCGTTTTAACCCTAATTTCTAATTTTTCTTTCAAAATTACCCCCAGAATCAAAATTTTCATCTTTTTTTCCAAAATTATTTTCAATTTCATCCTCGTCCCATTTTTCTTTATTTTTACATTAAATTAAAATTTAAAAAATTTAGAAATTATATTTATAAATTAATTTAAATTATAATTAAATTAATTTGAGTATTCTAGTCGGCACCTAGTGCCTTTGTCTAATGCGACCTCGGCCCAGCTTTGGCCACACATGTTCATAACATTTGATTTCAGCCTTCCAATTCTTGGAATACAGCCTGTACATATTATCTTCGGCCACCAAGTGACCACACACGCACGCCGAATTCGTATATCTTATTTTCTATAAAAAGACACAAATTAAATCACTCACCACTCACGCAAAACTTTAAGTTTAGAATTTAATTACCTCTAATTTCCATCTTTCTCTAATTCAGGAACCTTTCTCTTTAATCTTGCCTTCCTTAGCCAATTCAGTCACCTCGCCCACTCCTCTCGTTCTTCCTCCCCTTCTTCCCTCTCTTTTCTCTTTTATTTTCTTTCTTTCCTTTTTTTTTCCTTTTCCTTTCTCTACTCGATGCCCTTTTATACCCAACCCAAACTCGTGCCCTATCTGTTGATCAAGCCCGACCCATCCTAGCCGTCCGTCCTACCCTCCCTTACTTATATGGACTGTTACATACATGTTCCTATCAAAACAGTGTAACCTGCTTATTTCTCATTCGTGAATTCGAGTATTCTTTTTCTCTTTTATCATTAAACTTAATGAGTCTGAATCTTTTAACATTATATACTTAACAGATAAAAATTTATTTATTTAATAAAAATATAAACTTATGATAAAATCACATAACAAATAGAATTGTCTACTTTATGTTATGTCATTAAAAATTCAATAATATTGTGTAACACCCTAATTTTAATTATTATTTTTATTATTAGAATTATTATAATTTTGATTTATTTTAATTTTTTAATTGATTTATTTAAGTAATAATATAATTGTTTTAATTTAGTTTAATTTAATTTAATAGAAATAAAAATAATAATAATGATAAAAATGGGTAAAATTATTTTTAGGGTTTAATTGAAAATAATTTTGGAAAAAATGGGTGAAAATTCGGATTCTGTGGGTGTTTCTGAAAAAAAAATCGGAAACAGGAGGTTAAAACACAATTTAGAAAAATTGTGCCACGTCAGCAGCCACGTCAATAGCCCGGTCAGCGGCTCCTGCCAACCAGGACACGCCCCGTGGCAGAGACGCTGACGCAAGAAGGCCACGCGGAACGGGCCACGTGGGCGATCCGCTGCGCGCGATCGGACGGCTGAGATCCGTTTTCGCTTGCACAGACGACCCAGATCAAACGCGCACGAGGACGGCCCAGATTGCAAGCGTGCAGACGGCTCAGATTAAATCATGCACGAACGACCCAGATCGCATCGCGATGGACGATCCATATTCATTTATAATTTAATCGCGATCGGACGGTCCAGATTAAATCGTGATGGACGGCTTAGATTAAAAGGGGAATGTTATAAATAATCTCATCCACACCCAACCCCAAACCCTAGCTGCCAGAGTCCTCGCCGGAGAAGACAACCCAACCACCGGAGGAACCGACCGCTGCCAACCGCCGAAGCATCGGAGCATTTTTCGGCCGCCAAACGAGGTAAAATTTCTCTTCTTAGCTCAGATTTTGATGCTAAACCCCCCTGTGACCAAATCAGAGCCAATCCCCTGGCCAATTGGCCAGAAAATGCCGCCGAAGCCCAGCAGCACCGTCGCAGGTTTTTTCAGTTTTTGCCTCCGATGGGGCCCTTTTCGATTCTCGTTCAATGTAATTTTTATACCACTGTGACCACCATCCTTTCCTCTACAGGTTGACCGGAGCAAAACACCAAATCACGACTCGCGCCGGAGGAGCCGCCGCACTCGAAAGCTCCGCCGCCGGTAAGTCTCGATTTTTTGAGTTTTTTCGGCCCACCGAGGGCCTTATGTGTGTTTTATCACAGGAACCAATGCAAGTTTGGCCAAATTCAACCGAAAACGACCGGAAATGACCAACTCGAAGCGGATCACCGTCGCCGGAACACGGCGGAACCGCCGTGTCGGAATTCTAGAATTGGCCAAGGAGGCCCTGGGTCTGATTTGGAGTTTTTTGGAGACATGTGCAGGTACCGGAAATGTGTTTTAGTTCCCGAGAAAAAATTCAGGGAATATAGGGACTATCCGTAGGCACAGTAAAAAAAATCGATTTTAGACTTCGAATCAAGTAATGATATCTTACCCTATTTCCTACCACGGTATTGAAGTCTAAAAAATGATAAAACAGTATTTTATGAATTCATGGATATGTATAATTAATTAAGGTTGTTAATGGAGTCCGAATCTGATATATTTTTCGGTCAGTTCCTGTTTCATTTATTTTACAGTCTAAATGCAGTGTAGTATCTGATTTGTTTATTATGTGGCTTCGTATGCATGATTCACTGTTTAATTTATTATGTTTTGATTATTGTGAACCCGATGTTATATTTGCTTGGTTTGGTGTTCGTTACTGGTTTACGTATTCATGTTTGATTTGGTAATTGAGACTAAGAACAAATAGGAATGGGATTGAGTTGATAAATGGATAGATTAATAGCCTCACTAGATATCCTATGAGATGGTGGACGGACCGGGTCCATAGGGGACCCTACCAAGAACGTTGTCTCTCATACCGGACGGGGTATGGAGACTTTAAATATTTTGGCGCTCATACCGGACGGGGTATGGGGACGGCCCGCTTCACCCTCATACCAGACGGGGTATGGGGACGGCCCGCTTCACCCTCATACCAGATGGGGTATTGAGGTTTATTTTTTGGCGCCCATACCGGACGGGGTATGGGGACGGTCATGGAATTAAGTTGTTAAAATGAATAGTTCACATGTAGCGGGAACCCCTATGGATCCCCATGGATACTGGTAGGCTGGTGGAAGAGGAAATTTATTACTTGATGATTGAAATACTAAAAATATGACATGTGTTATATTATAGAGTGCGTATGATTTCATGATGTTATAATGTTATTATTTTCATAAGTTATTTTCATGAATCTCACCGAGTTAAGTGGACAGTAAAGGGTTTTATTATTGATAAATGAATTTGTTATAAATTATGCTCAATTAGTCGTTTTTGTTTTCTACGAATCTTTACTTTTGTGACAGTGAAATAATGTGACATTCTTTACTGGGCTAGTGTAGCTCATTCCTTACTTAACCATTTCATATTAGGAGGACTTAGTTTCCGAGCCCGTTCTGCAGGAAGACAGCGAGTAGATGCCTAAAGATTTTATAGTTTTCCTTATAGTATTCATTTCTAATATTCACTTTAGTTAGCTTATTCTTTCATACGTTTAATACGTTTTAGTTATTGTGTAAAAGATGTTAATCATAATATTTTATTTCGTTTCTGCACTTAGAATTTCATATATGCGTTTTCTTTTAATTTCGGGGACCGTTAAATATTGACATTATAATTTCAAACAAATTTATATGGTAAAATAGAAAAAGGCCAATATGGAATCCCATTTTTATTTTATAAAAAATATAACTTTATAAATTTTATTGATTAGTTCATATTTTTCATTAAATTGTTAAATAGAATTCTAGTACCATTAATTATATAAAATAATAAAAATTAATTTTGCCACCATAAAATTAGGCCTTAACTAGTAACCACCGAAGTGAGAAATCAGATGAAAATACAAAAAAGAAAGTTGACTTTTGACGCCCCATAAATTTGAATCCTACCATTATGACCGTTGGTTTTGATTGATAAAAATTGGGTCCCACATGATCAGTGCAAGCCACCTGCCAGCCGGCTCTCCTCTCCTCCGAGCCTTCCACGTGGCAGATGACGCCGTTGCCGTTAGCTTTTAGTGGCTAAAAGACGTTCCGTAGGCTGAAATGCATTCATGGTGAAGCAAAGGCACTTTGCTACGAACAAGCCTGCCGTGTCTGTCAATTATTTTATATTACCCTTTTTTTTTTTTTTTTTTTTTTTACTTTCACGTTTTCAAGCCCCTTCTTCTCTGTAATAATTTTACCTTTACTTTTTGTATAAATAAATACTTATTTATATTATAATTTATAACTTATTTTTCACTTTTTACTTTTTACTTTTTCAAGCCGGTTCCCACGTTGTCCAAGCCTCAAGCTGACTGCCGTACATAAATTTATATTATTATATATAATTTTTGTGTCATCAATAATTTATAAATTTTATTTTATAAATTTGTTAGTGTCCGGAGTTGGTATATTAATTAAGATAGCGGATATAACTCTGAGATGTGAGATTTAGTAATAATTTAAACTGTATCCAAGGTAGTAATTTTTATTATATTTTAGTATTATTTTAATAAATATTTATTATTCTTTTTTATATAACAAAAAAAAATATTAGTAAAAGAAAGTCTATTATCAACATAAATTATATTATAGTAACCAAGGTAAAGGAAAAATGCATATGTTCTATAAAATTTGTGAGACTTATCAAAAATATGATAAATATAATATACTGAGTAATTGATATAAATATTGTCTTTATCTTTGTACGTATAAGATTTGAATATTATAATTTAATATAAAAAATAATTTTAACTTAAACTCTTGAATATGTAGATTCTATAAGTAATTCTTTTATCGATTATGTAGTAAATATTTGACATATAGATAATTAATTTTAATTATAAATTTTTTTATCCTTTTATCTAAATAAACTTAAAATTTTTTATAACTATATAAACTTTAGTATATATTTAAAAATGAATGTCGATATTATATATAAAACTAAGAACTCAATTATTTTTATAATTCTCAATAAAAGAAACTGTTATTACTTTTTTTATATATTTTTAAAAAAAATTTTAATATTAATTATTAATCGATTTAAGAGATAAATCTCTTTATCTCATTTAAGAAAATATAAACGGATCATTTTATCTTACGTGAGAGTGTGAGTTGTTATGACATATTTGATATTTAATAGTAAAATAAACAAGATATGAGCTCGATATCAATATTTTATTATATTTATATAAAATATATACATGTGCTTATAAAAGAAGAATATGCATATGTACACATAAATAGTGATAAAAATAGAGTCTGCAAGCAATAATTAGATAAGTAAATTAGAGAGAGAAAGAGAGGATAATAAAGGCATACAAATATATAAAGATTATTCGCAACAATATTTTTAGCGTAGTCTTTAAGATAATAATCCTTTAAAGATATAGGAAATTTCCATTAATAGACTCCCGATCTTATCCTGATATATTGGAGGAGCTTGGCGCGGCAAAGAGTAAAGCCATGCTCCAGTTGGCGGCGCTATAAACTCTGTAAAAATCTATATATAATATATATATATACTCTTTGTATGTGTTCTTGAGCAGTAAAAACCCAACTGATATTTCTTAAAATTTCCCAAATAATTGATTTTCAAAGCAATCCAAATAGTACAACAAACATAGCTGTCGTTTCTCCTTGCCCGAACAAGAAATTGCCCATGTTCTCCCACTCTCATCCGTCGTTTATATTAATTTCTCTTACTCTCTCTCTCTCTCTCTCGCTCTCTGAACTTTGATCTCGACGAGACAACGAATCGCACTGTTGAGTGTTCTAAGCGATCACATCAGCATCTTTAACGAGATGATTTATACCTAAAATCCACATGGATGGATGTGGATGATGATGAGAGCTTTCTCTAGATCCACAGGAGTCAAAAGCATGACAGAGATATCGTTGTTGTTGGAGTGCAGATTGAAGAAAATTCTCCTGCTTTCTTTTCGGGTCAATTAGGGGTTTTTGACTTCTCTTTAATTGCTCCAATTCGAAGAATTCAGCGTGAAAAAGGTGCCGAAAGTAACGCTTTAATCGTGTGCAATAAGTAGTGAACTGGGAGGAAGAAGAAGAAAAGGAGGAATTTTTAATTTGAAGTTGATCGCAGAAGATCCGACCAGAGAAGTAGAAGCGGCAAGTAAATATCGATTCTGATTCCTTCTTTTATCTCTTTTAAAATAAAAGTTTCGTATGTGGTACTGTTCATATATACATATACTCTATAGTTATCCTCCTTTTGGGGTGTGACTCTGCAAAATTATCACACATTCATGATTTCAAAACCCCGTAATGCGATGTTAATTTGTAGAGAAATGGCGACGATGGTGGAGCCGCCAAATGGGGTAAGGCCACAGGGGAAGCATTACTACTCCATGTGGCAGACTTTGTTCGAGATTGACACCAAATACGTGCCCATCAAGCCGATAGGTCGAGGGGCGTACGGCGTCGTTTGCTCCTCCATCAACAGGGAGACCAACGAGAAAGTGGCTATAAAGAAGATCAACAACGTGTTCGAGAATCGGATTGATGCGCTGCGGACGCTGAGGGAGTTGAAACTGTTGAGGAACATCCGGCATGAGAATGTGATTGCGCTCAAGGACGTGATGATGCCCACTGACAGGGCTGGTTTCAGAGATGTCTACTTGGTTTATGAGCTCATGGATACTGATTTGCATCAGATCATCAAGTCCTCACAGCCACTATCCAATGATCATTGCAAGTATTTCATATTTCAGGTATATAAAGTTACTCAAATTCACAATCTGGGAAATCTGCTGCTGAAAATTATGCATGATTTAATTTTGTTTGAAGATGGGTTTTCATTGGTTAATAATGTCTATCCTATGTTTTTCTTGCTATGTGATATGGAGAATTTAATGCTTTACTTTACAGCTATACATTTCACTGCTGATTTGCTCCATGTTTCAGCAGGTATTAATTCCATATTAATGCCGTGACTATTAATAAATAGCGGGTACTACTATACTGACTCAATGATCCAACACATTAGATCAAACATAAATGATTCTTTCTTTGAGATTAAGGATTGAGATTTTAATAATTCTAGTTGACAAAGAGATTCCTTGGAGACAATTTGGTCGAGATGTTAGTAATTTTTGTTGACGATAAGATTGCTGTGGGTAAGGACTGAACTCTGCTTAACAGGGAAAGTTAAACAAATGATGCGGAGTCATCTTGTAAGGTTGAAGATCCTTCAACATCAGAGATACATAGTGTAGAATTTTCTGTTAGTAGCATGGCATTATTAGATTGTTAAGAGTAAGGATTGGACTCTGCTTGACGGGGAAAGTTAAGTAAATGGTGTGGAATTATCTAAAAGGTTGGACATACTTCAATATTGTAGAGACATATCATAGAATGTTCTGTTAGTAGCATGTGCTATTAGATTGCCAAGAGTAAGGACTGGACTCTGCTTGACAGGGAAAGTTAAGCAAATGATGTGGGATTATGTTGTAAGATTGAAAGATTCATAAATACCACATAGACATAACGTGGAATTTTCCTTAAATAGCACTTACTATAGATTGCTAAGAGTAAGGACTGGACTCTGCTTGAGAGGGAAAGTGATGTGGATTACCTTTTAAGACTAAAGATCCTAGATATCGTAGAGATATTGTAGATTTCTCCGCAAGTAGCACCTACTATGATATTCCTAAGAGTAAGGAACTCTGTTTAACGGGGAAAGTCAAGCAAATGATGTGGGATTACCTTGTAAGGTTTAACATCCATTAGCTTATGCTAATATAGTTGCATTAGGATCCCCATTCCCACTTGGAAGAGATTTATAGTTTTGGCGCTGAGTCCTGAAAATTATGACTGTAAAGAACTTCAATTATGAGCACAGTATGTCCAAGTTGATTATTTGGGATTCTATGCCCATATAAAAGCCAGAAACATATTAGAATTTTGAACCATCCGAGCTTAACTTTCCTGGTAAGTAGAGTTCAGTCCTTACTGTTAGCATTCTAATCTATGTGCTACCTATGGAAAATTCTTGGATTACCTTGTAAGTACACTACCTTGGGTTTGAATAATTGGTAGTTTCTACCTGCTCTTTCCTGTGCTGCTTATCTTTGCTGTCTATTCATACAAGTTTGTTGGCTATGAGTATGCCTGGATTGAATTTTTTTTTGGGGGTGTTCTAAATCCACAAAGTTTTTAGTTTCAATGAGCTTTTTGGTTTATAATACTTAAAGCTAAAGAAATGTTTGTATATATCAATTCTTTTTCCTGCCTTTTACACTCTAGTTAGTTATCAAAGTTTTGATAAAATCAGATTTTAAAGTTAAAAAATTGGTAAAATTATCAGAAAAGATAATTACTTATTCATTCAATTAAAAAGTTATCTAAAGGTGTAATGGTTTGCTTTTATTAGGGATGTTTTTGTTGAAAATGTTGACTGAAGGAGTTTTTAGTTTTTAAAAGTTTTAAAAGTAAAAAACTGCTCTAGATAGCTTTTAGTTGATATATTTAAACAATTTTGAGCTTTGCATTTTATCAAAATCAGCGTCAAGCGCCTTTGTCTCGGAAAAAAAAAGGTCATTTAAACGCCTGAATGTAAATTCCTGGGGCTTCGAACTTGAAAAACAATGATCTTGAGTTAGCTTTATAGCCTTAAGGACTAACCAAAAATCAATTGAGTTGCTGGTAGTGGTTGGTTTCTTTATTTTACTTGCATTTTAGATCCACCAGTATAGGTGGGTGGATTCAATTTGTAGTTTGATACTTACCTGGTCCCATTTTACATTTAACTCAGCTGAAAAAGATAAGCATTTATTAGTGACTTGCAACTGTTAGTAGTAGGGGAAGTCATAAAGTTTCTGTGGATCTGTAACATTACTAGATTAATTATGAGACCACAGTTTAGTTGAAGTTGATATATATCTCCTTCACAATCCTGTTTTATGCCATAGGAGTGTTAGACAGGATGTAGATCATTCCTTCTGTTACTTCGAAGGATGGGAATTTTATCAATAATTCTTTTGCTTTCTGTATGAGCTATATAAATTGGCCTTGTGCCTCCAGTAATACCTTTCTTGGTTGCCGTCAAAACTGATTTTAATATATGTCAGAATTGAGTTTAAAATAATTTACCGTGGGATACGAAAATATTGGAACTCTGAAGAGCGTGTTTCCAATGATAATGCCTGCGTCTCTGATGTGTGAAAGCCGTGAGTGTGAGACAGCAGGTTTTATCTGTGCGTATATTTCTGTGCCAACTAAATACGGTGTTAATAAAACTAGCTCTAGTTGTGTTTCTGACACTTTTCTTTTTCTATTTCATCACATGCTTTGGACTAAAACATGTTACATGTTCTAGCTCTTACGAGGACTGAAATATCTTCACTCGGCAAACATCCTTCACCGGGACTTGAAGCCAGGGAACCTTCTTGTCAATGCCAACTGTGACCTGAAGATATGTGATTTTGGACTGGCGAGGACAAGCAGAGGAAATGAGCAGTTCATGACCGAGTATGTTGTTACGCGTTGGTATCGTGCACCTGAGCTCCTCCTATGTTGTGACAATTATGGGACCTCCATTGATGTCTGGTCTGTAGGATGCATCTTCGCTGAGATTCTTGGCCGCAAACCAATCTTCCCTGGAACAGAGTGCCTGAACCAGCTTAAGCTGATCGTAAATGTGCTTGGAAGCCAGCAAGAAGCTGATCTTCAGTTCATTGACAATCAAAAAGCCAGGAAGTTCATCAAATCACTCCCGTACTCGAGGGGAACACACTTTTCCCATCTATACCCCCATGCTGACCCCCTAGCCTTAGATTTGTTGAGAAGGATGCTTGTGTTTGATCCATCCAAGAGAATCACTGTGACCGAAGCACTTACACACCCTTACATGTCCGGACTGTATGATCCACGGTGCAATCCTCCCGCTCAAGTCCCAATCGATCTGGACATAGACGAGAACATGGGAGAACAAATGATCCGGGAGATGATGTGGAACGAGATGCTTTACTATCATCCAGAAGCTGCATCTGCCAATGTTTCAGTAATGCTCTGAAGGGTTTTCAGGTTTTGTTGTTTCATGCATCATGTCATTGTCGTATCCCGTTATATGTAGAAGAATCATGCACCAAGAAACATGCTGGTAAAACTTTGGTGATTGTGACCAAGATTTTGTTGTCAGATCTTGTTTGTTAGCTCTTCAAAGTTCCGTGAACTGCTTCAATTCCTGTAAATAGGCATGGGAATTTTTAGTAGTCTATAAATGTATCAGTCCTGTACTATTTATGATGAATGTAGTAGTCTTCCTTTGAAGGTCAGAGGAACTGAATAAAGGATTCAGATGGGTTGTAGATTTGATCAGTCTCTCAGAACTTTTTGGATGACTTGAGATTAAGGTGTTTCATTTGGACTCTTGTCCTAAATTAGATTAGGGCTAATGATTTGTTTAATCTAATCTAGGATTTGTTTCTCATAAAATATTAATGGGTTTTCTATTTGCAGACTTGAATCAGTTCTTGCTCATAATTTGGGCTTGTGGGTTAGTATGCGCTAATCAATGGCCAACCCTCTCAATTCTCCTACCCCCGCAACAAGAGAAGAAAACAAGCCGAGAACAATTTGGCTTTTGGAGCATCGGTGGGACAGGAGAGACAGACACCCATCTGCCATCTATGCTTGTATTATATATAATCATATGTATCTGCTGCTGTTATTGCTCTAACTTTTTTAGCAGGAGCTGCTTCGACTCTGTTGAGGTTCACCTTTGTCTGCTTGTTCACCACTTTAGTTTGTCTTTCTTTGCCCACAGATAACTTAGTAGTTGAGTACTATAAATTCACTACATTAAGCAAAAAATAAATAGTTTTAAGTTAATTATTTATATGATTGTGGCGTAAACATATTATTAAGAACATAAATTTTATATTAAATATTATTAAATTGAATGACTCTTATTTTCTTTGTTGTTTATTCAAATTGAACTACGATTTCGTATATTATTATTCAAATGTTGTATTTTGTATGTTATAATTGATATATATATATATATATATGAATGTATAAATTTTTAATTGAAAAAAATTATATTTTATGATTGTTTGTACTGAATATTTATTTATTTATTTTTTAATAGAAAATAATAAAATTTGTTCGGCCATGGCCATGTCCACTAGCTACATGTTTAAAGTACATGAATCTCAACTCAGTGGGTGGGTTGATGCTTAGCCCAAAAGGTAACACCGTCATGACCGCATGAAAAGTAACCACCTTTCGCCATACAACACTGACTATTTTTTTTTTTTATAAATAAATTTAAGATAATTGATGCAAAAGTAGTTTAATATTTTAATTTAGGTATTACGTCAGCTTTTTTTAAAAAAAATAAAAAATAAATAAATTATTTTATAAAATATTAATAATTAAAACAAACAGTGTTATGTTGCGTTTCCAATTTCTAAATTCATGTTGAAGCTTTCTCTTCACTTTACTCTGTCTTGACTTTCATGGCATTAACTGATTGATTTCACAGTCCTCTAATGCAGTGAAAGCAGTCAAAGTGGAGGCCTTGAAGGAGTCAAAATATCACAATGCGATAATATTTAATGGGAGCTCGTAGCCTCCCTTCAATTTTAATTTAAAATATGCACATGTTTTTATTGCACCATTTATTATTATTATTATTATTACACTTTTTTAGAAAATATTCATTCAAACTAAAGTATAAATTTGACTGAATAATAAGTATGTTTATTCTTTTACAATAAGTTGTATGTTCAAATTTGATTATATTTTTATATCTATTACTATTTGAAATTATTTTTATTATATTATGATTTGCGTATGCATATCATTTAATCGATTAATATATGCATTTATTATTTAAAAAATAATAGTCCAATTATTTATTGATACAATAATAACTCTCATTATTTAGTTTGCAACTACCTTATATAATTAAAAATGAGTTTCGAGTCAATGTCTTAAAAAAAAAAATGATTAAAAAGTTAGAACTATATGTACGTTTAATTTAGAATATAATTCACATTCTTTGCATTGAATTTAGTCGAGTGGCTTATCCATGATGAAATCTAATCTGATTAGAATTACTCACTTAATTAAAATTCAAAACCAAAATTATGATTAGTTACTATATTTGACAAAAATTACCTATTTAGTAATATGTGAAAAGAAAAATGAAACAGATAAAAAATACATACAACTCTCTCTCTCTCTCTCTCTCAAAAAGTTTTGCTTTTATGAAGAAGAAGAAGAGATTTTTTGGTTAATTTTTTTTCAAAAACTTGAATTTGCACAAAAGATATTTATGTCATAAACATTTACATACAGTTTATTATGTAATAATCGGACATGAAATTTGATCCGATATTAATTTTAAAATTTAAAAAATATAATTTTAAAATTAATAAATTTTTATTTAATGTGAAATTAGAAAAAAAAAATGTGTTGATAATGAAATTGAAAATAATTTTTAAAAAAAAGATGTGAAAATTTGGGTTCATATAGTGTTTTTGAAAGAAAAATAAGAAACTGAGGGTCAAAACGTAATTAAAAAAATTGTGTTACGTAGGATTGCCTAGTCAGCAGCCCCGACGAATCAGAGCGACTGACTCGGTACCACGCGAGAGGCCACACTGGTAATCCGCGCGCCAGCGATCAGACAACCTGGAAGTGTTCCTGCGCGTCTAGATGGTCTGGATCTGTTTCCTCCTCAGGCACGATCGGACGTTCGTGTTTAAATGTGATGAACGGTCCAAATTCATTCCCTATTTAAACGCGATCGGACGATCGAGATCAAATCGCGATGAATGGTTCATATTTATTTTCTCTTTAAATGTGATCAGACGATCGAGATCAAACACGATGAACGAATTATATTTAAGCGAGACGGGTATAAATATCTCGCATGATACCGAACTCAAACCTTAGCTGCCAGCCTTCCGCCGGAGAAGAAGAACTAGTCACCGGAAAAAGGAGCCGCCTGTTACCGCGCCGGAGCCACCTCAGACCGCTAGAGAAGGTAAAAATCCTTTTATCCGCTCGGAATTTGATTCCGAGCACTCCTATGGCCAAATCGAATTAAAAAAAACAGTGGATAAGTCAAAAATCGCGGATAAAACTCGAAATCACCTCCGATTAACCCCTTTCTGTTTCTCGTTTCATGCGATTTTTTTACAATTGTATTCACCGTTCTATTTTTCACAGGTTAACCGAAGAAAAAATGCATAGTCGCGAAAGTGAGCTAGCGGAGCCGCCGTACTAGCCGCTGGTATATTTTTTTTAATTTTTTTGGGCCAACCAAGACCCCCTAACGTGTTTTCTCACAGAGATAGGTATAAAATCGCCCGAAACCGGTCAAAACTGATCAAAAATAGTCAGGCCGATACAAACTACTGACGTGGGCGGCGGTGTCGTCGTCGCAGCACAGTGGTGCTATCGTGCCGAAAATTCAAAGTTGGCTAAAAAAATTTTTTAACACCGATTTTGAATTTTTTAGAGTATTTTTAGGTACATGAAGCGTGTTTTAATCTTTGCATGAAAATTCAAAAAATCTGGGGACTGTCAATAAGTACAATAGAAAATTCGATGTTTCAGACACCGATTCAGGTAAGAATCTCTCACCTTATTATTTGTTATAAAATTGAAGCTTAATAATCATTAATATGGTATTTTGTATAGTTTAGAAAATTTTTAGAATAATTACAGGTTACCAATGGAGCCGGAAACCGGTTAGTCATTTATCTGTTATCTTGTTTAACTGATTGTTTGAATTTATAGCTTTAAATACATGATGATATACTGAAATAGTTAAATGATTCAATTGTGCTTCATTGATATATATATTACTTGTCTTACGTGACTTACGATTGATTTGTGAAATTGGTAATTAATATGCAAATGAAAAATTGTTTGGTCATGTGAATTAATGAATGATAGCCTTACTAGATATCCTGAGAAATGATAAACGGATCGGGTACATAGAAAACCCTACCGTGAACATTACCTCATACCGGACATGGTATCAATGAGTGGTATTTTTAGCACTCATACCAAATGGGGTATGGGGACAACCCGATTCACCCTTATATCGGACGGGGTATTGAGGGATAATATTTTTTTGCACTCATATCAGACGTGGTATGGGAATGGTCGGTTTGTTAATAATGTTGGATATAGGTTCACGCGTAGTGAGACATCCCTATGGGCCCCTAAAGATACTAGTAAACAACTAAAAAGAAAAAGTTATGGTTCTTACTCAGTTGAATATGAAGTTAGAATGTTATTTAAGTTATTATCTCTATAGGTCGATTTTAGAAATCTTATAATGATAAATATATGCAATAAATAGTTTTTCTTATGATAAATAAATTTACTTAAGTTAATAGCTCCATTGGTTGTTTTTATGATTTTTACCAATCTTCAGTTTCTGTATATGTGAGTAGTGTGATATTCTTACTAAGCTAGTATAGTTCACCTGTTCATTAACTATTTCAGATCAAGATGACCAAGACGAAGATCCCGATCAATAAGAGAATTGTGAATAGTTCACCACTCGAACTTTCTTCAAAAGCTAGGGAAGGTCGTTCTAAAATATTTAGTTATGGACTTTTTATTTATTTTCTTAATTTTCGTAATTTCTTTTAGAAATGACATTCTCATATCCCTATTGGGTATTCTAAATTATTGTTTAAGGAATGTAAACCCTAAATTCTATTTATTCACTTCCGCATTTAATTCGTAACTTTATTTTCTTTTAAGTTTCAGACCTTACATAATATGTGTTAATGTGATTGTATGTGTTTCTATACATATTAATCTTGAAATATTGTGTTCCGTTGTAAATTATATGTTAATTATATTAATTCATAACGCTTTATATAAATACACTAAATAGAAGCTAAGAAATTGAATTTTTTATGTAGTGAATTAAACCTTAGTTTTCCTTTAACTATGAAAAATTATTTTCAGTTTAATTTTATAAATTGTATATATTTGTATATAAATACATT
>NW_019014686.1:1445549-1462979 GCF_000150535.2 Carica papaya
CTCTCCAATTTCTATCGACTGTCTCCCCTTTTCTTTCCCTTTTCCCTTATTTTCCTTTTTCCTTTCTTTTTCTCCTTTTCTTTTTTTTTCCCTCTTATTTATACTTACACTGTTAAACATCACAACCGTCTATTTCATCATTTATTTATTATATATATATATATATATTTAACTTAATTATTACATATATAATGATTAAATTGAAATAAATATTAATTCAAATTAATATATTTTTAAACAAAAATAATATTTTATAACGAATAAATTTTAGTATTTAAAATATTCATAATAAATTAAAAGTTCAAAGAATAGTATATGGGATTGTGATGGGCCATAGGAGTCCATTGGCAGCCAACAAAGGTTTTTCAACGTGGGAATACATTTCCTCCGTTGAGATCAATTAGGAGTTAGTAATCATTTTCTCCTTCGATACCCAAACTCAAACTCAATGAACAAATCTGATACTCTTAGTTGTTAAAAGGGAAAAATATACAATTAACTAATCAAAGTGTATAATTCGTGAGATTAAGTTAGGATTCACGTATTTTACCAATAAGTATTTCGAATATACTTTTATTATTACTTTTTGTAAAAAAAAGAATATGAAATATGAAATGGAAATAAAGAAAAGGGGGACCAATCTCTTATAGCATGATCTTGAGACAGTTTATTGGGACCATATATATATATATATATATATGTGTGTGTGTGTGTCTTGAACTTTTCTCTTTTCTCTTTTCTCTTTTTTTTCCCTCTTGCCATGCACTTTTTCGCTCTTTCCTTCTTATTTCCAGTTGGGCAGGACCCATTATACATTTATGACTCATTAACCCATCCACACAAAAATATTTTGAACCCAAAAAATTAAAAGACAATTGTCTCCCACAATTAGAAACAAATTGTGGGGCTGGGGTATTGTGGTACCTAAAAAGTTAAATTGAGTTCCAACAATTGAATTTTGAAGTATTAATTTTTCATCTAAAAAAATATATCATATATAATAATATTATTTCATAAATAATTTAATGGTATCAGTAGATTTAAATTTTAGTTTATAATTGAGGTTTAAATTTTGATTTTTATCTAATGAAAAATTATTATATACTATGTTATACTTTTAAAAAAATAAAAAATAAAACAATTATAACCAATTAAAAAAAAAAGTAAAATATAGTTTTAAACTCAATAAAAAATGCTATACGAAGAAAATAAAGATTCTTCTTTTCTCAACAGAAAGAAGAAAGTAAAAAAAGAAAAAAATAAAACATACATTTCTAGATTTAGGGTTTCATGAATTTAATAATTAATTTTGATTAGGTTATATTCTATATATATGTTGTTGATGACGGTCAATTTCCAAACCTAACTCCACTAAGACTAATGGTGAAATTGGAAAATTAAAAAAGGAATAAAGGATGAAAAAAAAAAAAAAGTCATATTGCTGTTTTTGTGTGAACTAAATTAGATTTATTCTTGTAATAAACAATTATTTTGTAAAATTTAATTTGGGATTTTTAATTTTATTTAAATACAAAATAATGAATTCAATTCTATATAAATTAATAAATTGACACTTACTTGACAATAACTCATCCATCTAACTCATGAAAAAGTTAGATCAATTTTTTTTTAATTCATTATGTGTATTTCAACTAACATAATTTAATCATTACAAATTTTTTTTTTTTTTTGTTTCAATACACCACCATAATTTATTGAGACAGAAATTTAATTTAGTTACTATAACTTCACTTATATCCTATTGATCATATTAAATCAAACATCACGGTCCATTGTTTTATTTATTTATTTTTTTTTTTGGGGTGGGTTGTAAAATATTCATTAAGAGGCAGGGTGTCTCCTTGTGTGATTTTAGAGACCTTTCCAACTCTGTTTTTTTATATTTTAATTTTATTTTGTTGGGAAAATTAGCTGGGCACCACATTCCAGATGCAAACACTGACACAAATGCATGTGCTTTGTACGGCCCAGATCTTATTAGATAATGTAATATGAGATGACCAAGTGGACACTGTGCAGTCCACTTGAACACAATAACTTTTAAGTCTAGATTGGTCGGGAAAAAAAAAAAAAAAAATTTAATTAAATTATTTCTTTTATTTTTATATTTCATAAAAATTAATTATGAATTGGTAAATTTTATAAAAATAATTAATTTATTTTAATATCTTATTAAATTATAGAAGTATATTTATTTAAAAACCATAGCAGTAAATTTAAAAATTACTGGTTGTATTTTTTTGGCACAATCAGTAATCCTTTTTGGGGTAAAACAAAGTGAAAGTGTGCGAACCTTTAAAGCGCTCAATGTGTGGACCCCACTAAATTTTGACGAGAAAAATCGTCACGGACATTATTATCTTCCTCGCTTTCAGTTGCGGCCTGCAAACTGTTAAACGCTAAAATAGGCGGAGGCAGTTTAAAATATGAAAACGACGACGTTTAGGTTCAAATGATTGTTTTTTCACCTCATCAATATCACTTTTCTAGAACACCATTCAACGTTTTCCTTTTCCTTATCACAACTCGACGGCGTACAGTTACCTAATTTTTCCACCAATTGTTTATTTGATATCCAATGGGCATTTCCTGGTCTATAAAATCGGACATGAATGCTCACCAAAAACCTCTTCCTCTTTACATCTCATCTCACCTCTCAAATTTATAGTCTCTCTGCTTCTATCATCTTCTTCCTCTTCCCGTTCTTATCTAGATCTGAGCTTCTGATAACTCTCTTCACATTTCCTCTCTTTCTCAACTCTCCAATTTCCTTGCCAATCTTTTTCCCAAAAATTTCTTTTTTTAAAAGTTTTTGATGCTTAATATCTTGTTTTTGATCTTTGAGACTCATGTCTCCAGTACTCAGTGAAGTTCTTCTTTCTGGGTTTATGATAAACTCCAGTCTCCGGCGCAGGACCCATCTTGTTCAGTCCTTCTCAGTCGTCTTCCTCTACTGGTTCTATGTCTTTTCATGAACTCTCTCTTCTCCATCTCTATTAACCTAATAACTATTAGCCTAAAATCATCGTATAACAAATATCACAACAAATAACATCTGGGTCCTGTGCTTCTCCTTTTATCCAAGCATAATCCAGTTCTTCATCTCTCTGTTTAGGGTTTTTTTTTTTTTATTATATAATAACAATAATATCATATACTAGTAGTTTTATTGCTTCTGTTTTCTGTTGAGCTTCATATTCATGGCGTGTTCCAGTACTGGAGCAAGTTCAGGTTCAAGCGCGCTTAGAAGCTCGAGCTCCGAGGAGGATCTGCAGCAGATCATGGACCAGAGGAAGCGCAAAAGAATGCAGTCGAATCGGGAGTCGGCGCGAAGATCCAGGATGCGGAAGCAGAAGCACCTTGATGATCTGATGGCGCAAGTGAGTCAACTCAGTAAAGAAAACAACCAGATCCTTACCAGCATGACAATCACCTCGCAGCTGTACTCGACCATCGAGGCGGAGAACTCGGTGCTCAGGGCTCAGGTAACCGAGCTGAGTCACCGTCTCCAGTCTCTCAACGAGATCGTTGACCTTGTCAGTTCCGGCTGCAATGGTGCTGGATCTGCCGGAGTTGTGGGCGGCCATGAAATGTTTGATCAGATTTCCGGTGATGATGGATTCATGGCGATGATGATGAATCCATGGGAGGATTCCCTGTTTGTCAATCAGCCAATAATGGCTGCCACGGATTATGTACTGAGTTAATCTGGTTTTTCGCCATTTCCAGCCGGAGGTTCTTGTCTATTTTTATATATAATAGTTTATATATATATATATATATTATATTTCTAGAAGATTAATATTATAGAGGTTTTTTACGGAAAAAAATGGTGTCTAGGTTTTCTCTATTGGGTTATTGGTCTCTGAATTTGGCGATTGTAATTATTAATAAATTTTAAATAATTATCTTTTTTAATTTTTTTAGTTGATTCATAAATTTATTAATTAGATGATATATACAGTAATTATAACATAATTTATGTAATTCTTTGTAGATAAAAAAAAAAAAAATTCACGCTTTTACAATTTTTCAAGAGAAGAAGGGTATCAATTATTCAACATTTACATAGAGAAAAAGATTATTAATAATTAAGTACAGTACTGGTTAATTGCACAATAAATTTAAATTTTTTCTTATTCTTAGTTATATAATATATATATATATATATATATATATTAGATATACCGGTCTAGTTGATTTTGTTTTAGGAGTGGGACTAACTCTTTATTAATTGGGCTGATTGTCTTAAACTTAAATTATTATATCATTGGAGATGTTTTAATTAACTATAATGGGTATGATCAATCAAGTGCCATTAAATTAATTTGGACATTATTTTATCAAATATATATATACATATATAGTGGGTGTGGTTAATCGGAAGATGACATAATATTAAAATTATATTCTTAAAAAAGTTGACATTATTATAATTATTAAATGAGTATTAAGATTAAAAAATAAATAAATTATTATTTAATTTATTTAAAATACATCATAAATTCGAATCCCATTGTATTTCTACAGAATATATTTGTTGTGTTGTGCCCAGTTCAAGAAAAAATTGAATAGTGAGAATTGTATTATATATATTTATGTATATATGGAAATATATATATATATATATATATATATCTATAGAGAGAGAGAGGTAGCGGTTTAAAAGAATGAGAAGTATATAGTAAGGCATTATTGGGGTGTGTTTGGATTTATACGGCTGGACAAATAAAATATCAAGTGGGTGCTGAAATATGATTGTGATGAGAATATTTTGAGGTCACGATAGAATTGTATTTATTTTCTTAATTTCTTTTATTTATTTATTTTTTCATTGATGTAATAGAATTAGAAGTGGGACGAAAATCAAATTCTATATAAAAAAAAATGATATTCAATTAAATATATACTCAAAATAATTTAATTTAATTTCATAATTTCTTATAAAAAAAATGTATTATTGATTTACGTGTAAGTACAAATTTTGAATCACCATGATACAACTAAATCTTTCCTTTTCTTTTTTTTTTTTTTTGTGAATTATAATTATTTCCGATATCAAGGAATACCCTCCCTTCTCTTTTATATATTATATGACAATTATTGAAAGTCCAATACCATAGATTGGGGCTCATGTTTTTGTCAATTATCAATTTCATTTTCTTAACACTATGTATGAATCAACATTGTCTTAAAATTTATTCCAATAATAACTTACACCCACAAAAATATCAATACAGTATCTTGTAATAATAATAATAAATAATTTCAATTTGATTCATTGTGATATATATATATTTTGATAATTTATTGTACAGTGATTCACATTTTAATTTTATGCATATTTTTTATTTTTATTAACAAATAATATATTTCCGGTTATTTTTAGCGTATTAAAACTATTTTTTTTTATCAATTATATTCTCATATTTATTTATTGCATCCAATATTTTTGCTAGAATATTATGATATATATACAAGAATTCAAACAAAATTAAGCAAGTTAATAAACATAATATTTTGGTCAACAGAAGACTAATTCATGTGGTATAAAAATAATATTTATGTTGCATGGACAATAAAAGAAATAATAAATGAAAAAAAAAAAGCACTGCTTTTAATGCATGAACAAAGCAACGCATGGCATATGGTAATGTCTAACAATTAGTGATTAGCACTTTAATCTAAATATTAATAAATTAATTAACCAAAAGATTCCTCACTTAATCTTGTATAATATATATATTCTCTTTTAGAGGCTAAATGCGAGTAAGGTATGTGAGACAAATTAGGCCAAATTTTGGTCTGTCAGATGTTGAATTTATTTAATTGTATTTTCTTTTACGTGCTAATTAATTTATATTTGTTATTAGCCAAATGCCAATAGGATTAGTAGTGGAAGCAAGTGGGTACACCCTGTAAATTTTGGGTAAGCAATAAACTTCCTTGCTTAAGTCACAAATTGAGTGCTCATTCTGCATTACATTTAAATTCATGAGATAAAGTCACAAAGGCCATCTCACACATATACATACATATATGATATGATATGATATGGGAGTGTACATGAATTATATAATAATTGACTAAATTTGTGGATGTATATATTTTTTTCTATTATGAGAATTTTGAATTTTAATGCATCAAATTAAATGTGAATTTTTATAAGTAGAAGGTAAATTATTATTTTTAATTTTATGATAGGTTAAATTAAAAATAATAAAAATTAATAAATAATTAACTTATAAATATGGTTACAGTCCCCGAATTATAAATAATTAGTTAATTTTATTCTGATATTATATTATAAAAAATATAATGAGTGAGAAAACTTTAAAGGATTATTTCTTAATTTAAAAGACTAACTGCAGGATGTGTTATTTCTTCTATTATGACTTATTTGTAATTTAAATTTAAATATTAATAATTAAATATAAATTTTAGAATTTATTTTATAAAAAATAAGTAACCAAAATGACAATCTTATAAGATATGCTAAATTATTTTATCAGTTTCACAGTATGGTGGGCATATTGGATCCATTGTTGAGAGATAATTAAATTCAATATTTTTATGGAGAAATAAGAAAATATAAATATATATATATATATATATATATAAAGAATTTATTAATCATGTTTCCCGAGTTGATGTGAATTTACTAACTCGTGAAACCATACATGTATATATATACAATTTTTTTTTTTTTTGGAGTGGAACATGTGTATGTATATTATATAAAGAAAAGAACATGATTAATTAGCTATGCATGACATCAAATCACATGAAATGAAAAAGAAACTAATGATAATTGGTCAAATAAATATTAATTAGTACCACTTTGTAAAAAGGATAGCACTTGAAAGGGAAATGATCATGTCACCATATAGCTCCAATGGTTGGAGTTGCATGATTAGGGCAAGAAACCAAGGCGATTAAAATTAATTAATTAATTAAGTGAAAAATTAATAGAATTGGACAAACTCTTTGATAATTTCTTAAATAACCTTTTTTTTTTTTTAATTTAGTAGTTAGAACATTTTTCAAATAGATTTTTTATATAAACACTGTATTTTTTTTTTATAAATAATTTATGTAGAAATTAAAAAACTACTGAATTACGAAGAAAAAAATTGTGTATTTAAAGTTGAATTCGGAAAATAAGAGATTTAAATTTATTCCATTCGCTATTTTTTGAATGATACAAAAAAGAGTATCATAGAAGAATTTTTTAGAACATTGAAACTAGACAAAATTAAAAAAAATATATTTAATTTTATATTATGATTTTTTTATTTTTTATTTTTTTTTTGTTATGGAATCAGTTAAAAATTTTGACGACTTTATAAATATTTTAATAGACTTATAAATATTGTATACACGTTATCACCACTTTTAATTTCAAAATAACAAATAAAAGGTATACTTGGTTTGATTCTAAAAGAATTAAATCCTAAATTTTACTATAAATTAACACTTACTTAGAGTTTAAGATATCAATGTAATAGTTGAACCCAAAAACA
Organism: Carica papaya; assembly: GCF_000150535.2. Next base: position 1,453,094 of record NW_019014686.1, read on the forward strand.
AAGTTTACATTAAAAACCAACTACCAATCAACTATATGTATGTGACCCTTTTTTGATTGGTGTTTTATAAGGGGGAAAAAATCAAATGTGTTTTTTGACAACTTTAAAAGAGAAATCTGAATCTGAATTTATCTACCACTTGACTGTTAAAAGCTAAAGTGTGATCGGCATTTTATTGCCTAATTTTGTATCTAAATAATGTAAATAGACGTTCACCTTTTTCAATTGTTTTTTTAATTAATATATTTATTTTCTTGTAATTTTATACAAAATATGGTGATTCTGAGCTTTTTATTTTTATTATTTAGTTACTGTTTAATTTAATAATTAATACATTCTTTTTTATAATAATTTTTTATTCTTTTTTAATTTATATATTATGATTTCTGTATTTATGTTACATAATCGACAGATATATATTATTATTACTCATCAAAATTTATTAATGTTCTCAAATAAATTATTATCTTCATCATTTCGTTGCACCTAAAAGCTAATCTCAATTGATGATATGGCTTGCGTATATATATATATATGCATATCCATGTGTGTATATATTTAAAAACAATAGAGACTCAAATGACGTTTTAACACTAATTAAAAAAACAATGAAATATAACTATATATACATATATTGATTGATGAGGTAATCTCGTCATGCATGAACTAATAAAATAGTTTTAGAGCGCCTAGCCACCTGTTTAAAAAATTACAATATAGAATCTCAATTAATAAATAATTCTAAATTGTTTTTGACTTTTTAAGTAAAGTATTATATAATATTATGTACGTATAAATGTTCCTAGAAAGTTTTTGGGTCAATGGGAAGACAATTTATACGGCCCATTTAGTAATATACTTCTTTCGGGCTCATACATGCCCACTGTGTAATTAATTTACTGGTAATTAATTTTTTAATTCATTAACATTTACCAATTTGAACGAATTTATTAGATTTTAATTTTAAATTATATGATATTATATTTCCCAATAACATTTAGATTTGAGAGGCTATAATATAGTTTCTAGAATAAGAAGCCTGTTACACGTGTCACTCATATATTACACCACGTGTCATGCAAAAAACAACGTGTCGTCTTGACAACATTTGATAAATCGCTCTCCACCGATCAACACACCCGGATAGTCTACAAAGATATACGTAGGGTGTTTTCTGCAACTAATACTCATCGTATGATCACCGGGTTTACATGGCACAGTATCAGAACCAATACGGCGCCGTACCTACTCCGACGGCGGAATCCACCAATCTCCCAACGACCCAAACCGACGAGTACGGCAACCCAATCGGAGGCACCAGCGGAACCCACATGCAAACAACCGCTGGCCATCACAAAGAGCACCACGGTCTCTCCGGCATCTTTCATCGCTCTGGAAGCTCAAGCTCTAGCTCCAGCTCGGTACATAAACATAGAAAAACTCCATTCGGTCCTTTACATTACTTTTTTTTTTTTTTTTTTTTTTTTTTCCTGTTTCCTGTCATCGTAATCTGTTACTCTTATATATATATATATATATAACTATGTATCTGCAGTCTGAGGATGACGGGCATGGAGGAAGGAGAAAGAAGAAGGGACTGAAAGAGAAGGTGAAGGAGAAGCTGCCGGGTATGAGGCCCAAAGATGAGCAGACTCCTGCGACGGCCACTACGACGCCGTATGATGCAGGTGTGGCGTCTCACCAGCCAAAGAAAGGAGTGATGGAGAAAATCAAGGAGAAGCTTACCAGGCATCATTAATTAATTATCGTGTCTGGCAGTAATGCTTTGTTTGTATTGAAAACAGTGTTAAAGAGTCTCGAGTTTGTACTACTGTTGATCATGAGCTTGCTCGTGTATGTACGTACATGTGTACGAGAGTTATTAATAAATTAAATAAAATTTACAATTAGCTCTAATGATTAAGATTTTCTTGTTTTGCTTGAAAGTTATAAATTTGGAATGTGTCTAACTTTTTTAACATAAAAATAAAAAAATAAAGAATTAATCATTTAAATAAAGCCGGAAATATGAGTCTCTGTGCGGCAGATTGTATATAAAGACGATTTTAGGCCCAGACCCAATTCAACCAAACCCAATTGGGCAGATTCTTGTTTTACTCTGCGTATAACAGAGATCCCTTTGGGGCATTTCGACGAACGCCTTGCATTCACAACTCATTTTGTGCGAATTTGGGCGTTGGTCTCCAGGAAAGAAGCGGAAAATAGAGATGTTCAGGAGTGTAATTCTGGAAAACAGAAGTAGCAATGGTGTGTTTGGATGTATTGTTAGGTATTTTTCAAAGAAGCCAAAGCCAAAAATGAAACCTATTGAACTTAAGACTCCACCAGAGCAAACCCAAACAATCACCAGAGTTGTCTTCGATATCTTGAAGGAGCACGGTCCTCTCACTATCGCAGAGACTTGGGAACACGTCAAGGTCTAAATTCCTCTCACCCCCTCCCTTCAAATTCTTTTCTTTCTAGATTCATTTGTTGCTGGATTTGTTCGCTTGATTAACGTGAGACGTTTTTACAGGAAGTTGGATTAAGGGGATTGACAAGCAAGAATCACATGAAAGTGGTGTTGAGATGGATGAGGGAGAGGCAAAAGCTGAGGCTTATATGCAACCATGTAGGTCCTCACAAGCAATTTCTCTACACGACTTGGTTCGGAAAACCCAATCTCAATCAACCAAAACCTGCAAGACCCATCAATAATTCTTCCAAACCAACATCTCCTTGAGATTGGAGGGTGTCATGGGTGGGTGGCTGTATCTTCACTTTCAACATATTTCAGTGCTTGTTCATTGCGTGTTATTGAGTTATATATAATTAGTTAAAGATTCCCAGATGATTGTAAGTGTGTTTCAGTTTATGTTTCAGGGAAAAAAGCTTTATCTCTATTGCCAATAATGGAAAAGAAAAAGCATTTTCAACACATGAAACCAGAAATGGGTAACATGTGAACTAAAGAGACCACTGTTTTCCCCTGCAAATAACTTACACCCATCTGAAAAATAACATAAAATTTTAAGGTTGAAGAAAAAAGTGGCTTGCTTGGCCTTTGTTTACTCTCTGAATTTGCATTACCCAGTAATCATAGTACCAGCTCCTTCATCGGACATGATTTCGTGAAGCAACGAATGCTGTCTCCTGCCATCAATAATACTAGCCGTTCTCACTCCTTGCGCGAGTGAGCGGATGCAGCAATTGACTTTAGGAATCATGCCACCCGCAACTTTGCCTTCTTGAATCATCTTCTTCACTCCTTTGATGTCTATCTCCTTCACCAAGCTGCTCGGGTCGTCCCGGTTCTCGAGGATCCCCGCGACATCGGTCAACAGAATCAACTTCTCGGCGCCCAATGCAGCGGCTATCTCTCCGGCGACTGTGTCCGCGTTGATGTTGTAGGATTGCCCGGACTCGTCCGCGGCCACGGATGCAATCACAGGAATAAGACCGGAGTCCACAAGCGGCCGGAGCACATTAGAGTCAACACGGGCAACCTCCCCGACGAATCCAAGCTGGGCGGAGTTGGGCACGGGACGGGCAGTGAGGAGTCGGCCGTCGATGCCCGATAATCCGACGGCGGTGGCACCCGCTGTGTTAATGAGGGAGACAAGGTTCTTGTTAACCTTCCCGACCAAAACCATGGACACGATTTCCATAGTGGCGGCATCGGTGACCCGGAGGCCGTCGCGGAACTCGGCTTTGATGTTGAGTTGCCGAAGGTAGTGGTTGATGTCGGGTCCCCCGCCGTGGACGAGGACGGGCCGGAGTCCAACGCAGGCGAGAAGGACGAGGTCGCTCACAACGGAGGCCTTGAGTTCCGGGGAAGTCATGGCGGCGCCGCCATACTTGACCACAATAGTTTTGCCCCTGAATCTCTGGATTAAAGGCAGGGATTCAGAGAGGATCTCGACTCTGTAGTCGCTGGGGATTAAAGAGTCGACCGTGGATGTAGCCGGAGGGGAAAGAGTGGAGGAAGCTTTGATCGACGGGTAGCGGCATTTTTGGGGAAGAAAAGGGAGATTTGGGGATTTAAGGGGTCTATGAGGGGATAAAGAGAGTGGTCTGGGTTGAGGGAGATTTAGGGATTTGGCAGTGACTGTAGCCATTTTAGCTGTTTCCTCCGCTACTCGGCCGCGCTGTAAGTTTCTTCTGGGCTTTTGTCGCCGGAGGAAGAAGAATTCGTCAGTCGTGGCGGCGGAGTCGGAGAGACTTTGAGATGGAGAGTGGAAACCGGGAGAGAGGTTCTGGACAACGGAAAAGAGGCGCAAATCCTGTGGGGCCTACCTCACGCGAAAACATGCGTGAGCACGTCTGAAACGGTACTAGAACCCACCGTTTTTAGTTCCTAAAGCCACTTCGTCGTAGGTTTAATGTAGATTTAATTAAGGTTTTTGTTTCTGAAAAATAAAATTTATGGGTAAAAATTTAAAGAAACAAATTTTATATAAAAACTCAAGGAGTCTATTTTGATTTATTTATTTTTCTATAAAATATTTGTAATTGGAAATATTATTTTTCATCTGATTTTTAAAATTCTTAATTATGAATTTGATTATAAAAATAAAAATAATAATAATAAAATGTCACAAGTTTTCCAACTTAAATGTTAGCATAATAGCTATGGCACAGAGGAAGATAAAAAAGGAAACATATAAGATTAATGGTATCATCATCAAACTGCAAAGGACTTGTTCTTTTTTTTTTTTTTAATGATTTTGGAACATTGAATTTAATGAATGATTATGATTAGATATTAAATGAAATAAAAAATGTATCATATAATTTCGGTACTTAATATATTTTATTTTTTAAACCATTATGGTACATTTAATTTTTTTTTATACATATTTAGATGTTTTAAAAATATTTTTTCAATTTTTAATATTAAAAGTAAGTAAACAAGTAAAACATATGTAACAATTTTTTAAAAAGATAATATTATATAACATAATATAAATAATGTCTAAACAAAAATAAATATAAAACGAAATTAAATGACTCACCAAACTCGTGCCGTTTTATTTGTCTCCAGAGCTGTCTTCTTCTCGAGAGCTCAAGGGTAGTTTCGTCACTTGAAGAAGTTGCCCTGAATCATTTTAAGCTCTCCTGTTATTGGTATTTTCTTCTTGATTTCCCCTGGTCGCCGGCGGTATTCACGTTTAGGTGTTTCTCTTGCAAGGATCGCATTTTCTCTTCCATGCTCTGTTGTCCATAAAAATTTTATTATTGAAATGGAGATTAAGCCGAATCTCGGCAGATTCCGTAAGTGAACTTGATGCTTTAACGGTTATTGATTGTACACATCTGGTTTAGATTCTCTCCGACTAATTTACAAGGATGTAGTAGTATCGTCTTCCTCCTTTTGCATTGGAGTGTAACTTGCATTTATAGAGATTCCACTGATTATTAATTGCCTTCAAGTTACTGGTTTAGAATTCGTTTTCTTTTGAATGTTCGCTTTGTATTTTATCATTGCAAGCTAATTTTACTTTATCGACATGTCACGCTCTTTCATTTGAAGCACTGCGGGGGAAGAATGTGCCGTTTAAATGTGTATCCTTTAACTGCATACTCGTTGTAGTCACTGGTAAGGTCGTCAATTCACCGTTTCTTCATTAAGCTTCGTTTGTTGCTTTAAGTGATAACAGTTAGCGTTATTGTTTGTAATATAAATTCACTTGTCTCTTTCAGCTGTTCTTTTGAAGGCTCTTGGAGCTGCCTCAGTGGTGGTACCGAGAACTAATTGCTATGCTCTTGATAATTCCAGTCGTCTTCTTGACTTTGTATCCTCTCTAAGTTAATTGAAAGTTTCAAACAAACAATTATTTATAAGGCTAATATAGGGATAGAAATATTAAAATGGCACGAGGAGATACGGGGACTTGGTTTTTGATGCCAAGCCATCTTCAATTAAAATTCTTTTATAGATTTCATATGGATGTTTTTCTTAAGTTGATTTCTAGAGTGGCTGGATTGGATATCCATTTGAGTATGAAGGGAAGGTGAGTCCCATATATCTTATTTTTTCCTTAAAAAATTTACTGTTACAATGTGCAATAAGCTAAGTGTGTAGGTCATGCTGCTTTGTGTATCAAGCAATTATCTTAAGTTTCTATTCTTGCAGGAAGCTGATTTGGTGGTTAGATTTTGCAAAGACGTTGAGACTAGATCCCAAACGGTAGTCTATACCATCATGTTCTCAAGTATAAATCATTTTGCTTCTTTTTCCCATTTGAAACAATTGTAACAGATAATACAAGGCTCCTTCCTGCACTCTTTGTACTAACCCATGAGGTGTTAATGGCCAGTCGAGTGATGAACTAAATTTAGAAATGTAAATAATATAAACATATGCATTAACAATTTGAATTATTTTCGTTGTGAATAATATTATCCTACTGTTTTTTTTCCTCAAAAAGTGATATTATGTTTAGAAGCACTTGCATCCTCATTTTGGGTTAGAAGCTTTTTGTCATACAACTCACGGAAATTAATGGCTTCAACAATTGACATTCGTTAAAATTTAGACTTATAGTTGGTTTCGTTCAATTCCTTTGTGTTCTCATTCTATTCATTAGTCTAATAATTGGTATGTAGGAGTAAATCATAATTTTCATAATTGATTCACAATTGAATCAATTCTACTCATATATCAAATTATATAGTGATGGATTTTTTTTACTTAGGATTTTTGTTCTAACTCCGCTAAGTAGGAATTTACAAATTCAACTAGGTTGAATTGGATATGGAACTAGAATACTCTAATAGAATTTGCATTTGGACCCAAGCATAGCTCTATGGTCAACTATAGTTCTTTCCCGTTTATCGGCCTCCTAAACCTTCAACCCAAGGAAAAGGGAGTTTTTCGCAGAACCATTAGAACCATTTTGGTCATGGTTTATAGTTTTATGGTCCTTATTTTTGTTTATAACGGTATATAGTTTACTGCTGCATTGGTGCAGTGTTTCTATAATGCCTTACAGTGGCTACAGAACAGACGTGTTACATATTGTTATTACGTGTATTAATCACGAAAAATCAAGATTTCATCAATCATCAAGTGCAGAGAAAATGTGAAGAATGTTATTTGATCTGGAAGTGGATATTTTCATTATTCACACTCTAGGGGTGGTGTTAGAATGTTTATCTGAAGTCACATTCCCATATTCATGCAGGGATATGTAGATTTTGGCAGATTTGATCAATCCAACTATTTTATTGCTGGTTCAGGACATGTTGACTTTATTCAAGTGAGCTTCCTTTAAGAAGTTTGTTTGTGAATGTCATAACTATAAATGAAGTAGCTGGCATTCCTTTTGCAGTATTATTCTGTTTTACAAAAGACGGCAGGTCATTCCATGTAATGAGAAAGCTTGACAGACTATTAGGACAGCTTTAGCTTAGTTTTTATTTAGTTTTCTTATATTCTTTTGAATAATTAACCTGATCCAAATTCAGGTAAGAGGAAGATAAAGGTAACATTAGTGCTGGATAATATGAAATGAAGAAGATTCGAAACTAGAAAGGTTATGCATAAGAGATGAAATTTAGAAAATCTTTTAAACTAAATTTATTCAAAATACATTCAAGTAATATTTTTGGAAAGGGAAGAAACTCCTCAAAGAAGACAAGAATGTTGTGTCCAAGGACAGTGGAATGAAAAAATCCATTTGCTATTGAAAGATATTCCTGATGGAATGCCCCTGAAAAAACTGTTTCTTGAAGGCGCAATCTGTAGACCACCTTCAGCACACCGTGTTTGTAAAAAAGCATGGAAATGCTATCCTCCTTTGGTTGTCTCCTATTCCTTTTGTAAGATAGTTTTACTTCATACCATTTCCAACAAAAAACTTGAAACTTGGTTTTTGATACTCTTAAACTAGTTTTGGAAGTTTTTGCACTATTCTCTGTTAAGTGTAGGCTTAATGTTCTATTGTTGTTAGTTTGAAGCTGATTTTTAGGTTTTTAAAACCTAACATATTTCACTTTGTTTTCAGGGGTATTACTATGGTGATCTGATGAATTGTGAGCAGAGTTATGACAAAATGGGCCGTACAGCTCAGGTTTTACTGTGCTTCTGTGCATTTCTGTTCTTGGATATTGTTTGGACTTGTGTGATATTAGTATAGTTGGTTATTAATAAGATACCCTTTTATGAAGTCTGCAATTTTTTGCCTCAGTTAATTGATACGGATTTAATTAATCTTTTTGTTTGTGTTATTTTAGGTAAATATGATATGCGGAAATTGTTTAAATGAAGAATGTAGAGGTCTGTATGCTCTTCATGTCCAAGATTTGGGATGTAGCTGTTTGAAGTGCTACCAATAATATTGTTTATTCTTCATTAAATTTAGTGATTTTTGTTTTGATGGCTCAAATGCTACCAGACTCTGCCTTTCCCACAGTGTTAATCATAATTTAGTCACTAGATAACACAGCTGATACACACACAACACACATGCACACATTTTCTGCACTCAAATTCTCATAAATGCATCGATCTAGGAATGCTCAAGGTTTAATGTTTTACAAGGTATCTTTAGGTTTCAAGGACACTATTACCCTAAGATTGACATAGGACTTTCTAATTCTAAGTGATAGGATAGTAGGACTTTGTGCATTGAATTAGGGTGAGCTAGTGATGTAATCATCAACATGATGCCAGCTTTATGGTCTTGTAGGTTTTCTTTTTTACTTCTGTTCTTTGGCACTTGCAGAAAAATTTCTTAGAAGTTTTCAATACATTGCCTCTTTACCTTTGATTTTATGGCTTTGTGATTCCGAAAAGTTGAACAAGCTTCTTAAGAGGCATTCCCTTTCTTCTTATTTCAGGTGGGCTTGGCTGCATCTGCAATGTTACTTACAAATCACCTTGCAGGTTATGTGATTGTTGATTGCTATTTTATAGTTCAGGAACTGCTGTCTGTATGATACTGGTGCTATAAACAATTGTTGTAGCCTGTATTAGAAGTGATTAATTACTGACAACCAGTGGGTTGAGGGCATGGGGGGCCTTGTAAATTGACACAAGGGTTCTTTGCAAGAAGAACTCATTATTAAAATCCTCATTGCTAGAAGGACTAGAGGCCTTGTTGTGTTTGCTACTCCTGTATTGATATGTTTCATTTGGTATGGTAGATGATTAAATTGATGAGTAACAAAGTGGAAATACACAAATACTAAAACAAAAGTTGGGTAGACAGATGTGGAGGCTATTGTATTCAGTATCGGAGTTGGATAGATACAAATTATCATGTGATTGCTTGTGCTAATAATAAGACATTTATTGAAAATCTTAGTGTACATGTATGCACGCGGGACCAGGGGGGTTGGGTGTACGGTGGGGTTCCAGCTATATCATTTTTTTTTTCCAGTATGGCAAAGAGGAATCAGATAGATTTCTTAGTAGTTTAAACGCAGGTGAGTGAAGTATACCTTGACATAAAGTGTGTGTTCAATATTTTAGTTATTTCATTTTATATTATTATATTGCAATTAATCTTTATTCTTAGATGAGGGTTTCTGATCTTTGTAATATTTTCAAGTGATTAATTATCATTTGATGGCTGTTTATTTAGAAAGATTAATTATTTCCCAACTTTCACTAAGCTATTACTGGAACTTTAAAGGAAAGGTTTCCAAGTTTCTACTAGCTTTCTATATGGGTATTGATGCATGATTCTCTCTCTCTAGTCCCAGGACTCAGGTTTTTGCAATTTGGTGTTAAAACATGTCTTATACAATCTACATTGCAAGGATGCTTGTGCTTCAAGGAGAAGCAGATGAAGAAATGATGAAATAGAAAGAGAAAGAAAGAAAGAAAGAAACTCAGTGCTGGATGTCATATCTGATTGTCAAAAGCCTTCATATATGT
>NW_019014686.1:1463761-1492113 GCF_000150535.2 Carica papaya
TATGAAGTCAATATTAGCATACCAATTAAGGGTTATGAGCCCATCCAGTTTGTGCTCACCAAAATGTGCGGTGAGCTCATATTGTTCTAAACAAACTCTTCTCTCTATTCTCCTCCCTTTTCCCTATAACACATTCAGAAAACTCAGAAGGAATAAAGTTCATTTAGTTTGAGTAGTTCTGCACATATTAACTAAAGAATCATGCTATCTTCTACCTTGGTTAAAATTTCTTGTTTATTTTGCTGATACTAGTCTGGCTTCCTTAAATTTGCAGAGTCTAAGCAGAATCAAGGAGGAGACTCTATGAAAGGATGGGCTTTATTTGGAGTTTTCTCTTGCATGTATGACAATTTCCTAACTCAAAATTAAAAATGAAGTTAAAAGCTAAATAATTGAAACACAAATCACGTGTAGTATGGAGTATCCTTGTTATAGGTTATAGCCAAAAATTTGAGCCAGATTATAGATTGTGTAGATTGTATCTTTATGCTTTCAAGAAAGTTTTGGTTATGCTTGTAGAACTTTGGTTCATGGAAAAGCTGCTAGTCTTCCTATCCAAATTCCACACCCCAACACAAATACAGACAAGATTGAACTCCATTTATTGGTTATGAATTTTCTGTAGGTGAACAAGTGACCTAATTCAATTTGGTGATTGTGCACCATGCTTTAAATTTATTTTTCTCATCATCCCTTTTCTCCCTGCTGAAAAGTAAGCAACTAATAAAATTGTATTCATCTTATTGCACCATGTTTTGAAATTTGAAGTGATTGGTGTTGAGCAGATTAATTGTCTCATCTGTATTGTTCTGTTGTGGAGGCTATGTTTACAAGGCGAGGGTGGAAGGACTGGTATGCCATTTAGATTTTTTGGCTTCTTGTTCCAGCCTGGAGAGATACAGTAACTGTTGCTACATTTTGCTAACAATACATCTTCAATTATATTTGTTTACAGCGAGGGCTTGATGCATTGCCGGGCATGTCAATTCTTTCTGCTTGCATGGAGACAGTAAGTTTACTTTACCTTTATGTCAAATATGCTACTGGACATTTTAAATCATGGTAAATGATTGGCAAATCGATATTATTTGCATATGTGAAGATAAGAGTCTGTCTAGACAGGTCAGTCTGGTCAAAGTTCATTACTTTCTGGGTAAAATTTTCATCTGCGAAGTTAATAGCTGCTCAAAGAAAAATTTGTTGTGACCATATGAAATGCTTTTGAATGATCTTGGCAGTTACATTAATGTTCTACTGTTGAATATCATATGATTGTAAGGTAACACTGGGTGGGTGACTTAGCGTATGGATTCGGGTTTTTGGGTCCTAAGATGACAGCTTAGAGGTTAATTTCGTGTAGCTGTGGCAGCAGTTTACAGATGCTCCCTGCTTCCAACCGTGATGTAATTTTGTGTTACCAAGTCCATGTTTGGATTAAATCAGGCTATCTGCACTGTTTTCCTCCTAAATTGAATGGGAACTTAATCTGCACCCATTTGAATTTTGCCACCTCATGAACAGGCCTTGAATTGAGTTTGATTTGATACAGGTAAACGGAACGGGACAAGGCTACTCACGACCAGAAGACCTAAATAGTGCTGTTGCCAGTGAAGCCTCCTGGGGTCGTCCCCCAGTTTCTCCTCAAGGAACCTGGAGACTGAGGGAAAGAAAATATGGTTCAGTTTGATTTTATTTCTTTACCGTGCCACACTAGATATTTCACCGGACTTTTCACTGGTATTAAATCAGAGATATAGCATGTATGAAGTTATGTAATCTGCTATATACACACACACACACAGACATATTCTCTCATGTAAAATAGAAAGTCATAAACTGTTCTGTTATTTATTGGCAAGAAAGATGAACAATGAGGTATGTCATCTCTTTCAAGTTGGTGTTCATATTTATTTTGATGGAAATATTTGTAGAACTGAATGATCTGCACCTTTTAAGCTTTTGTAACAAAAGCGCATTCGGCGGCGACCTGTGCGAGATCAATGGTTTGAGCAAGAGTCATCAACACGGTTTTCAGAAAAACGTTTAGTCTCCAACAAAATTCAGGAATATATTTTATTATCTTGTAAATTAAACATATATTTGAACACTCTTATTTTTAGTGATCTTTAAATGATGTATGCAAGCGTTTGAGCTTTTAAATACAAATTTTTTCTAAGTTTAACACTAAATTAATCAAAATTAACAAAATAAAAATCTAAAACCTAAACATTCATATAAAATAATGAAAAATAAATTTCTGGGACCGACTTAAAATAAATTCAAACTACAGAATAGAACCATAAAAAAATTAAAATAAATTGAATGGAGGTACAAATCATACTTGCTTCCCATCAAATTAACCTCTTTAAATTTTCAATCATTATTTATTTTAAAGAAAGGTGGTCGTCCAAGTCAAATCAGATCACATCACACTGCCTTTTAAAATTTCATTTTTATGGAAACCTTTTGAAGAAAAATGCTCACTCACCCAAGTAAAAAAAAAAAAAAAAAAGCAATGAATATAACAAACAGAAACGAAAATGGGGGAAAACAAAAGTAGGATTAAGTTTGAAGAATTGGGAATTGAGGGAACTAAAAGGGAGTAGTTCTCCAACCATACCAGCAAATTCTAAAATATGATTGGAGGGTTCAGATTATTAACCTAATATTCTCTTGCCCCCCCCTCCCTTCTTGGATTAGTTCTCATTCATGCCCGGACAAATATACGGCAGCAAGGTGGTATATATATATATATATAATATGTGTTGAGTTACTCACACGTATGTAATTATACCTTGAGTAAGTTTAGGTCCATCTCCATTTACATGTAAAATGTGGAAAAGACTTTTTGGTTTTTTGTTTTACTCTTTTTGTGTTAGGTAGTTTGAAAAGTTTAAGAAAAGTGGGATCTAAGGAAGGGTAGATTTAAGATAACTGAAATTTCGAAAAAAAAGGAAACAACAAGCACAGAGTTGTGTTTGCTTGAATGTTGTGAAAATGTTATTTTGTGAGGAAAAATTAAAATTAAAATTAAAAAAAAAAATATAATCTAATGTGTATTGAGAGATTAAATTTATGTTTTTTTTTTTTTTTATCATATTGCCTAAACGTTCAAGGATCCAACCCCCTAAGAAAAATTATAAAAAATCAATTCTATTTCCAACATGTAAAATTAATGTATCGGTTTATAAATAGTTCGACTCAAATTCAAGTCAATCATTTTATTATATTTATATAAATATAATTTTATTTTATTAATTAAAACATATTTATTGATATATAATAATAAATCAAATTATATTTATCAATCTGAATAAATTGTGTTTATTAGTATAATGTATTTTATTTGTTTTTTTTTATAAATATACGTATGTTTATAATAATAAAATATAAAAAATATATATATATATATACATGAGCTGAATTTGGACGTGTTGTTGAATGTCAAATCTGAACCCGACCTCCTCTTTTCCAACCAAACAAAATATAATTCGACTCATATATGTACTTTAACAAAAGAAACCGTATTGAATTGAATTCTAACATATCAGAATTCAGACATAAAATTCCTTGTTACAGCAATTCAATAATAATTTAAATTATTAATCTCGCTGAATTAAACTTTATAAAATAGTCAATTTTAATTATAATATATTCATAAAATAAATAAATTTTAATTTGGTATTATTTAAATAAAATATATGACGTCAATACGGGAACCACTTAATTACTACGAAATTAAAATGACTACAAAAAATACAAAAGAAAGAATAGTATATTAGCTGTAGGCATAACTTTGATCGACGTCAAAATCAAATTGAGAGCTATAACAGTTTTATAATTATCTATACCAACACAATTTAATAAATCTCAGCCGTTAGTTTAAAAATCATTAGATGAAGTTTCAACCGTTAGATTTTACTTAAGCTATTTAATTTTGTGAGTTTATGAAATTTTCAAACACTTTTGCATGTGTGTGCGTATAATAAACTTTACGAAGCCGCAGACACTATGTTTGGAAGGAATTTTTTGTCAATAAAATTGATTCTTTTCAAATTTTTCAAGAGAGCAGGTGAATCTGCTCCTTCTGTCTTCATCTTCTTTTATTATTTTGGGTAAAATATAATTTATTTTCATGTGATTTTTTATTTAATTAAAATTCAAATTATCTAAATTTTTAACCATAAACATGTAGAAGATGAACATTAAAATAATTAGAAGATAATAATGTACAAAATTATTAATTTAAAACCAGAGGATAATTGTAATTTTCTCTTTAATTAAAATCTTAGCTGGTTGACCAGATCAATAATTGAGAATTTCTGCATATAAATTATTGGTTCAGTTAGTAACTCTTGTTGACGCCAATGTAATATCATAAATTATGTCTTTTCAAAAGGTTTTTCTTAGGGAAGTTGAAATGAATTTTCTTTTTCTTAATCACCATCAATATTTAAACAGGAGATTCTTTTAATTTAAGTATTCTTGAGTTTTTAGATTAACTTACTCAAACAGTTTTTTTTTTTTTTTTTTTTTAAATTTATATATTAATTAATTAAATGATATACATACATCAATTATAATATAACAAAATAGTTTATAATCGAAACTACACATGAAAGTACAAATTGACTAAGAACTCACAATCTATTATAAAAGAAGAACTGTATCAATCATTCAGTTAAGTAATGATTTGTTATACGATAAAATTAAATTTAATCTTTTAAGAACTCAAGCAAATTCTCCAAAGTGCAAAGAAAAAAAAGAATAATGATCACAAGCAAAGATTTTGCTTTTAAGCTTTCAAAGTACTGAACTGGATTAATATATTATGAGTAACTAGTAGAAGTAAATCCATTGAGGAAGGATGATCAAAGCTTAAGGAACTTGATTGTTGTTCCAAGTAATATGACAAGGTTTATTAGAGCTTACTACTGAAAATATGATGTTGAATAAGTCAGCTTAAGCATGCAATTGCTACCAACTCCAGCCTTGATTTTCTTCTCTTGCTGTAAATGCAAACTAGTTAGTTACCAACTCCATCTTTCTCTACTCCATTTTTTCTCCTTTTTCTTTTCTCTTTAGACCATTCAAGAAAGTCCCTTCTATAAATACCCCATAACCCCATCTTGCATCCCATCATATTCACCCGGATTTCAAAAGTTCTCTCTTCATATTTCTAACTGTTCTTGGATAGTCTTGAAAAGCAAAGAAGAAAATGGCTAAGTCTAAGAACTTTCTTCTACTCATTTCTCTTCTTGCATTTTTCCCACTTTGCTTCTCTAGTAAGACCATTGGGGGCTACCTTTATCCTCAGTTTTATGACCATTCATGCCCAAAAGCTCAGGAGATTGTCAAGTCCATAGTAGCCAAAGCTGTCGCGAAAGAAGCTCGCATGGCAGCTTCGTTACTCAGGCTACATTTCCATGACTGTTTTGTTAAGGTCCGGTTTCCTAATCCCTCGTGAGATATTTGTAGTTTACTTCTGCAGTTTCATTGAACCATGTTGTTAATCCTGCAGGGCTGTGATGCGTCGGTGTTGTTAGACGGTAGTGGCAGCATAATCACTGAGAAAATCTCAAACCCAAATCGGAATTCTGCTCGTGGATTTGAAGTTCTTGACGAGATCAAGGATGCTCTAGAGAAGGAGTGTCCTCATACTGTATCTTGTGCTGACATTTTGACTTTAGCTGCTAGACATTCTACAGTTCTTGTAAGTGTTGGATTTTCTTTTTGCAGTCTTGTAGGCATGATTTCTTGTTTTTGTCGATTAATGTAGGTCTTGTCTAAAGTTCCCATGGCTGATTATCTTTGTTGTGTCGGCAGACTGGTGGACCTAGCTGGGAAGTCCCATTAGGAAGAAGGGACTCGAGAGGTGCAAGCTTGAGTGGCTCCAACAATGATATTCCTGCTCCAAACAACACCTTTGAAACCATTCTAACCAAGTTCAAGCGTCAAGGACTTAACATTGTTGATCTTGTTGCTCTTTCTGGTAACTCAAATGAATTAAATTGATTTAAAGTGTGTCTGGAAACCTATTATACTTAAAGCCATGGCTAAAAATTTCTAAATTTAGGGAGTCACACAATCGGAAATGCTAGATGCACCAGCTTCAGGCAGAGGCTCTACAACCAAACAGGCAATGGAAGACCTGACTACACGATTGACCAATCATTTGCTGCTCAGTTGCGTCGGCGTTGCCCAAGATCCGGAGGTGACCAGAACCTGTTCTTCTTGGATTTCGTTAGCCCAACAAAGTTTGACAACAGCTACTTCAAGAACTTGCTGGCTTATAAGGGACTGTTGAACTCTGATCAAGTTCTGTTGACAAAGAACCAGCAAGCTATGGAGTTAGTGAAGCAATATGCTGAAAACCAGGAGCTTTTCTTCGTGCAATTTGCCAAGTCTATGATTAAGATGGGAAATATCTCTCCATTGACAGGCTCAAGAGGAGAGATCAGAAAGAACTGCAGGAAGATAAACTCTTAAGAAGGATTGTCTCTTACTAAAATCCCAATATGCAGTAATCTATGTGTTATGTCTCTGGTTTCCTGTTCTATTTCCTTATTGTCTTTCTCGTCTCCTTTCAAAAGGAAAATCCTATACTCCAACTTGTCAAACACTTTTCAGACCTTTGTTTTTAAATAATCTGAACATGCTTGATTTTTTCACATTAAATCTGATAGAACCTTTTTTAATCTATCACCAAAATCAACATTGTCAGATTATATGTTAATACGCGTTGCAGGATAGTAACATGAAATAATCTTGAAACTTAGAAAAGAATCTTGTCTTTGAGGCAGGATAGGAACTCAAGTTGATAAACTTTATTTCATATTCGTTTTTCCCTGCTGAACATAAAAGAAGAAAATGCTGTTAAAAGAGATTTAATTATTCTTCGACCTGACACTCCTAGGCATTGAAATATTTCAATTCGAAATGTTAGGTAAAACCCCAAAAGCTATTCATCGCATAATGATAAGGACAGAACACAAATTCTACACAGGATATCCAGTCTGAGGGCATAAACTGCACAAACTATCCAGAATACTTAACAAAAGCATTTCTTTAGTAACAAAAGGACAATCATTCCAGTTATATTAGAAAGTGAAATTAGTTGGGCATGTCGTTGTCTCTCCGACTTGCTGGTGAAAGAAGATATCAAAGTAGGTCATTCACTAGTGATTTGTGGAAGCATTTTACCTTAGCTATGGCCTCAGAGATTGTTCGTTCAATCTTTCTAGACTCTTCTTGTGTTGCATTCAGATGGTCCTCTATCAAGCAGATCTTCTCTTGAATTTTCAGTTTCACAGCTTGAAAATTTTCCAATCTTTTCTTACTCTCCTCAGCACAGTGACTATTCTTTGCCTTAGTCTCCTTCAAAGTGGAGGAATGCTTGAGAATCTGTTTGGCCTCAGATATCTTTTTTAACCTCTGTTGAAGCCACGCAACATCCAGACGTCCTCTCATAAGATCATCGACAAGATCAAGCATGTCTGTTATTTCAAGTTGTGTAAGTTCCTCGAGTTTTGAATTTTCTAGCATTTGAACAACGTCGCAGACCTTCTCCAGAAAATATGATCGAATTTCTACTCTCTCCATTAAGCAATTCACAGCAATATCTCCATACTTACCGAAAATTTTGTGAAGGATAGGTGCTGCTGTTTCCTTCACTCTATATCCATGAACTGTAACCAGAGAAGAATTAGAGCTCAGAACTTCTGCTTCATCTTGATTCGAATGATCATCATGCCACATGTTTGCCATCTCTGATAGGTTTAAACTAAGAGATGGACCTAGTTCTCTAATCTCTGAATCCAAATTGTTGGTATTTTCTTCTGACTGTTTCTGAACGAGAGTTGATTCTGCTATTGCGTCCTTCACAAGTATCTGATTGTTGGAAATTTGGCCAGCTAATACACCAGCAGTTTTTCCACCATTCTTGAGGTGTCCTTTCGGTATAGTGGGTTGGACACTTGATGAGGGTTGTTCAGAAGCTTCATTTCTCTTCTTACTGGAAACTAGCCTACCTACTAATAGAGCAGTTTGGCTACCATCCTTGAGATCCCCATTCAGTAATGTTGACACATTTGAAGGGTGTAATTCAGAAGATTGATTTCGTTCATGGAACTTCAAATGCGAGCTACTAAAAGGCCTTGTTGCAGGGACAATTCTGTTCTCCTCTGCCCATGGGGTGCTAGAACTCTCATAATGTTTGATCCTCTGCCTCTTTGTTCGTGATGAATATGTTTCTGAAACCTGATATCCTTGTCCACAAGGAGTTGATGGAGAGTTCATTGGGGTTGATCTGCATACCTGTAAAAGGAACTCCAAGGCAAGAACTAGTTGTAGCATATACACAAGTTTTCATTAATTTACGAGATACTAAAGGATATATAGAAAAATGGTAAATTAATTAAAAGTCCTTTTGTTGAAAATTGGAAGCTAATTACTTATATCTCCAAATAACCAGAGATATATATATATATATATATGTATAAAAGATTTTTTACCCATGACAAGGGACGAGCAGCTTCAGCTTTTATCTGTGCAGAAGAACCAATAGCTGAAAGAATCCTTGATTCTGGCATATGAGTTTGCTCTGAAGAAAAATTTCCAAGACCATGCATTTTGTGGATTGTTGGGATAGATATATTAGCAGAGTAAACTAGTTTTGTCTGACTATTCTTTTCTGATCCTCCAAACATCCTTGACTCGCTGGCAGTGGCACAAGTAAGATTGCTCGTGGTATGCGGAGTAAATGGAGAATTAGATGGTGCCTCAGAAACCACCTGCACAATCACAGAGTTCAGACATGATACATGAAAAACTAATATAAAGCTCAGACTCTATATTATAAATTCAAATAATTGATGGAACAGATGGTAGGGAAAAAAAACTGCTCAAAACTTCTAGAAAATTGAATGTATGACAGTTAATGTTGCATGCTAAAGCAAAATAAAATAGGAAAAGGAACACAGTTTAAGCAAGGATTTTAATTAATTATTGAACTTCTATTAAGAATTTTATCAAAATGGTAACTTGTAAACTGACCCTAAAGATTGGTAATAGAGTCTTAAACTCTCTGTGTCAAAAGCTAAAACAGGACGGCCGAATAGATTCAACAAGTTTTTATGTTAACCTTATAGAGTTAACAGTCATCTTGGGTTTAACTTCATGTTTACTCTTGAAAGTAATGATTAAAGATCAAAGTAAAATACAGTGAAATTGAAGTATAAGCCTCCAAGCCATAATCATTTCCAACATTTAGATCAAAATAAGGAAGATCTTAATTGAAGAATAAAATATATTATAATCAATTAATAAATGTTACTTATTCATTCTTGGTCGTAGCATGCCTTGGAGACATATTAGAATTTTCCCTCTCAAACATATTTTTTCCTATTAGAAATAAGTGAAAAAGTATACTTGAGTTATTATTTAAAGACTATTATTATGATCTCATCTATTATTTATGTTCTACCAAGTGATCATAAAAACAATACATTCTCATCTTTTAACAGAAAAGGAACTATGAGTTCTACTACAATCTGAAGTAATAGAAACTGGTAATCAATTATCCCAAAGAAAAATTTAAGAGACACCCCCTGTGTTCTAACTAAATCCTTCAGACAAAGCGCATTTTAGGTCTTTTATCTTCTATGCAAACAAAAAAAACAAGGTAAAATACTTAGCACGCCTCACCCTAAAAATCTGTACTTTACCGTAAAAAGTGTGTAAGAAAAATAAAATCTCTCCTTTTCCTTCTACCCACCAAAGAAAAGAGACCAAAAGTCTCTGCTTTAAACTACAATGTAAAAACTGAGTAAAATAAATGAAACCCTGCTCAATAATAAGTCAAGTTAGGCAAAAGCTGTTGTTCTACAATCACTTTCTCAGGGTAACACAAATAAAAAATTTAAAGAATAAAAGAAATGATGAATGTATACAGAGAGAAGGTTACTTCTTTGTGGTGGGAGTTTATGGTGGCAATAAAGGTATTGTAGACCTTTGTTTGTGATCTGGTCACCCTCCGGCTGACTACTTTTTCTTTCCGATCCATCTTAAGTTTTCTTCTGGTTTTTCTTCCCCAGGCCTTAGTCTGTCTCTTTCAGTAAGTAGCCTGGTTTCCCTCTTTGCACAAGTTTCCAGACATGAAATTTGGGTTTGATATTATATTTGCTTTGTTAAATATTTTAACCATTTACGGAAGTAAATGTCCTTTTTACTTTTCCAATTTTCCCCATTTAGTGGGTTAAATGGGTCTGATGGAGTACTAGGTGGGTTTGTTGAAAGCTCGGATCTTGGCCCGGTTTGGCCCATTCTGCTCTCTCCGTAGGGTTTATGGTTCTATTTTCTTCTTCGAAGCCATGGATGCAGAGTCATTTGAAACCTCGCGAAAAGCTCCTATGACATCCACAGCAGCAACAATACAAAGCTCTTGACTGCACGACAATGAGGTTTTTACGATTCATTTCCTCACATTTATCACGGAGTTTTAATTCCAGTTATCGAAACCCTGGGTCGCCGGGAATTCCTAATCGGCTCGCGTCCGTCCAATCATCTCATTACACGTCATCTGCAGCGCAGGAATCAAGACCAGTTCCCTCGGAGAGAGTCTCCGCAATCGTCGATGAAATGACGGCGCTCACTTTGCTCGAAGCCATGGACCTCACGGAGATCCTGCGCCAGAAGCTGGACATCACGGAGATGCCGACGATGGCGGTGATGATGCCAGGGATGGGGTTCCCAGCGAAGAGCTCCGGAAAAGGGGCCGGCGGTGGTGGCCCCGGAAAGGGTGAAGAGAAGAAGGAGGAGAAGACGGTTTTCGATATCAAGCTCGAAGGGTTCGAAGCAGCGGCGAAGATTAAGGTGATAAAGGAAGTGAGAGGGTTTACTGATTTGGGACTGAAGGAGGCGAAGGATTTAGTAGAGAAGGCGCCAACTCTGTTGAAGAAAGGAGTCACCAAGGAGGAGGCAGAGAAAATTATCTCGAAGATGAAGGAGGTTGGCGCCAAGGTCTCCATGGAGTGAGGTAGTTCAAGTTCTACTTTTTCTGTCTGTGGGGTGTCGGCCCAGTTAGTTTTAATCTGCATATATACCCCGCCATTGATTTTCTTTATAGCTGTCCAAATGAATTTCACATCAAAGATGGTGAATTTTCTATTGCTCTGAGTCGCTTAAGCCTGTTTCAAGCGCTGGTTTTTGAATCATTTGAGAAGAACAGAAAGTGAGTAATGAACAGTTTGATCAACATACGTATTTGTTACTTCTTGATTGCGCTTAGTCTTGGTGTTAATTCAAGGATAATTTTGATAATTAGCATGCCTATTTAGCAGACTGTAAATCTGCAATTCATATAAATATAAGCAAACCTTCTATATTAGACTATAAATGAAGGGAAATCAATCTGGGTTTCTGCCTCAGAGCAATGCAATTTGTAGATGAAAGCATTTCTGTGATGTGGTGAGAAGGAAGTACTGGCTGGTGATGGAAAAAATATTGTATTTTTTAGAGTAGAGGAAATAGGAATTAGGGCTTCTGCAACGTTCTTGATGAATAATTCTCTACCCCATTGAATTGAAATTGTCTCTTATCATGTTCTTTCTGCCATCAGAAAGCAACGATCTCTTGTCTTTTATGATTCTTAGGCAGATTATTGTTGTGTTTCAACCCAAATCTTCCCAACTTCTTTTTATGGGTTGCAATATTATTTAGGATATGATTTAGAATACCATTCAAGCAATAAAAAAAAAGTTAGAAAGAAGATAATGTATGTTTTACTCATGGGGTGCAATACCGTCTGATACAAAAATGACTAGGACTTGTAACCAGATGCAACTTACTGCTTATATATGCTCTATAATTTATCATTCCTCCAACCCTCTTGTGTATGTATACATGCTTGTTCCAGTGAGCATCTTTGGTGCACAAAATGGAATTAGGGCGATAATGTATGTGATATCGTATTCCTTTACTGTTGCTCTGCATTTTCGAGATATAGTATCATTTGGCTTTTGTTTCTGAGACTTTCTCAGACAGGAAAATGAAAAAGAAGTAGAAAGTTCCAAGCTTCAATTAAATGGCTGATGAGATCCAACAGTAGCCGATATTAGTATCATGTGGATCTACCTGCAAGTCCTGGAGATCAATGTAGTTTTCCCTTCATAATGCAGAACATTCTTTGATAAAACTGATTTGCTTACATATTTGAGATAAAAGCTCACTTTTTTGTTTCTTAATGGATTATGTCTTTAATTTCTTGATGGCTGCAACGAGCATCGTACACATGTTGTAGAACTAAATTTCAATGGATTCATTTTATAAAGAATCCTATAAATTGTACCTTTAACAACTCAGAAGACTTGATTCCCAATGTCACAAAATTCTTTTGTACTCACCGAATGTGAAGTTCCAAGATGCTGCCTTTAAGGCTTGTAAGGAATGATTGATGATTAACTTGAATTCATTCTTCTCCAATATAAACTGTATAATGTATTCAAAGCACTTGTCTCTGGATTTATTTTCTTATGTATGGTAATGGTCTTTCTAGTGGGTGATTTGCTAATCTTAGCTCCATCCACTTCGACTAGGATGAATATAAATCTGTAATTAACAAAATATGAGATTGATGAAGATCGAAAATTATGAACACAAAATAGGTATATGAAGGATATAGTTTACAACTTATAATTGATACGATAATAAACATTTATATTATATTTGTATAAATTTTAATGATAGTTAATTAATGTATGATAATAACAATGACAATTGTTAGATAACAATGACAAAGAATGAGAGTGATAAAAATTTTTTATATTTGAATAATTGTATATTAATAACATATTTTTATTTGAATGATATGATAATATGGTTATATTTTTAGTTAAATTATTAATTTATTTTTAATTATTATATGTAATAGTAAATAAAATATAAAAAATATGTAATGAAAAAAATAAATAAATTAGTTTCTAATAAAATTATATTTGTATTTAAATAAATAATTATTACATATAATTAAATTAAAATTTTATATTTAATAAAATAAATAATAATTTATGAAAATAAAAATGAAATTAAATAAATTATATAGGAATATAAGAGTAAAAAAAAAATAACATGTCGGTAACATACCATCGATTCAATGATTTTAAAATTCATCCCAAATTTATCGATCAAATACCGTTTGCTACAATTGAAAATATAAATATATATATATAATTTTTTCGTACCCGTAAAATTTCATACATTAAAATTTTATCATTTATCACGATCCAAACAGGATGCTAGAATACATAACTAAATTCTGAAATTTAACATCTTCCTTCTATTATATATCAATCTAATATTTTACTAATTTTTTAATTAGTAAATAAAAAAATGTTCATCTTCATCTGTTTTTGATCTGGTTTAATTTGGTTCGATCTAGTTCTGACCAATTTTTTCACCATGGCACCATCCAATTCCTAATGGAGGCGCGGTATGGGCCTTGAGCCCTGAAGATGGGCCTTTAACTTCCCCTAGCAAAGGTGTCGTCCAAGGCTTTCCCTTTCGGCCGCCGCTATTTCTTGTTCCATGGAACTTTCATACCTTCAAATAAATTAATCAGTTTTTTGCCACCATTGTCTTGCAGAGCTGCATCGTTACGCTACTGTTTTTCATTTTTTTCAACAAATGAGAAATCATTTCTCCTCGCTCCTTCCTCCTCAAAATCACTGCAAATTCAGCTCATCAACTCTAAATGTCGCAGTCGCATTGGCAATGGGAAAACGCCGCAGCAGGTGCCGTCGCGGGTTTCGCCACCGTCGCCGCCATGCACCCTCTCGATGTCGTCCGTACCAGATTTCAAGGTATACAAACACACTCACCTATCTGTGTGTTTGTACTTTTCAAAGTTTCTCTGTCGTTCTTTTGCTTATTTGATTTAGTCAGTTGAGCAGTTCATGATGGTAGAGCTTCGAATCTTCCAACTTATAAGAACACTGTCCACGCTGTTCTAACCATTGCTCGTTTCGAGGTAAGTTTTTCCAGAACTTCAACTGTCAGTCTCAGCAACTGATTATTCTTTTAATTTATGAAACCTTTCTGTTAGTAGCGTATGTGCCTGACGCTTTTGCGGCATTCAACGTTTTGCCGATCCCATATGTTTTTTTTTATTTTTGGAGGAACTGATCCTACATAAGTTTAAATATCTTTTCTTCTTTTTTCTTTTCCTTCTTGAGATCGAATTATCTTCTCCATAGGCTAATAGGTTTTGGAATTGAGAACAGCAGTATTGATAGTTTAGGCTTCAAACTGTAAAATGGTGGAACTTTGGGGATCGAGGGTTTAACGGCTAAAAAATTGGAAGTAGATTCATTTCATAATCAATTTTAATTGATCGGAAATGGCTAAAGGTGGACGTTGTGATTGAAAAAGGAACATGCTAATTTTCAGGCTGAGAAGCTTTGTTTTCTTTTGAAAGATAAAACTTCTCTCCTTTCAATATTTCACCTGAGTTGTTATCCATGGTACATGTAATAGACTAAGATATCATTAGATCTCTTTTCTAGGGAAAAAAAAGAGGCTGAAAAGAATTGCTGATTGCTAGATTTCTGTTTTTAAAGAAAGCTTTCCATTTCCTTCCTGCAGGGCCTGAGAGGACTTTATGCAGGCTTCTATCCTGCAGTTCTTGGTTCTACTGTTTCATGGGGTTTATACTTCTTCTTGTGAGTAGCAATCTAAGAATTCTGCAAATTTAGTTATATGCTGCCATGTTTGTCATCCATTTGATTTACTTATGTCAATATCAGATGCCTTTTCCTTTTCTTTTTTCAAAAACTATTCTTTTCATCATAATGCTGTTTTTCTTCATCACCTTTCAGTTTGGTTTGCTTGTTCTTTGACAGCTTATGTTAATTTGTTAACCAAAATTATTGAAGCATATTTGACATGCAGTTATGGTAGAGCAAAGCAAAGGTATGCCAGAGGCAGAGATGATAAGCTGAGTGCTGGTCTTCATCTTGCTTCTGCAGCAGAAGCTGGAGGTTTGGTGTGTACCATCATTTTTATGCCTGTAACATGGCTGGTATTTTTTTGGTTGCGACATTTACATAACAGATATCAAATTACCTATAAAGTAACGTAGAGGTTTAAACTTCCAAGACTATTGGATCATAGGAAAAGATTAGTGATGATAACTAAGTAAACAAAGATAGTGCTGTTGTAACAACAAAACAGAATGTAAAATGTTCGGCAACTCTCCAGATTGTGCATTGTCATTGCCTGAATATCACGGGCGTTGTCTGGAAATTCTGTCAAACTGTCACTGCCATGTCTTTGCCTGACAATGAATAATTGGCAGTTATGCTATGTGTTGGTCGAGTTTAATCTTGATTCTTGGGACAGTAACAGTAGTAATCCTGATTCCCTATTGCCTTTTTGGGATGTAAGTTTATGTTTTAATCTCACTATTACTTGCAACCTTGTTGAATTCAGGTTTGTTTGTGCACGAATCCTATTTGGCTTGTGAAGACTAGGTTGCAGCTTCAGAATCCTCTTCACCAAACTCGACAGTACTCTGGGTTTTATGGTCTGCTATTCATCTTTTTACTAACTTGCTAATAATATGACCTGAGATTAAGACCTTTAAGATGGTTTTTTTTTTGGCAGTCATATTGACTTTTGACACTAATTTTTAGCAATCAAATTATGTTCACTTGCTGATCTAGGAAAAGATGACGCTCTAATTTTTTAGGCAGTCTCTTCTTTATTTGAATGGTTTTCTTGATATTTGAATTTGGTGATGGTGTAGTCACTTTAAGTAGGTTGCTTGTCGGGAGCTGTTGCCTTTTCACATTATTTGCCTGTCAAGAGCTACTGAATTTACACTTGTCATGGTGAAACATTTTTCACTTTTTGTTCTTCAGAGGCACATGAAATAAGGATATGATTTTCAGCATTTCAACTTGGAATTAGAATAATTCAATCTCGTTTTTCAAGTTTTTCCTTACTTTTTTGCATTCTTACCAAATAACCATTTGTTTTGGTGCTTAATTTTAACACTAAAATTTTAACTGTTTTTTTTGCAATCTGTTTCACATGCCATCAACATTAGATGCCTTAAGAACCATAATGAGAGAGGAAGGATGGAGGGCCCTCTATAGGGGGATTGTCCCCAGTCTTCTGCTGGTAAGTCTTTTTACATATTTATGGGTCACGCAGCAACGAGAGTTATTGATTTCTGCTTACTTTTTCTTAATTTCTCTGGTTGCTTCTAAGATGTATTTCTCAATTGTTCTCCGCTGCATGAAAATAGATTTTTATTAAATGAAAACCTATTCTTCTTCTATTCTCTTGAATCATTGTGTAGTGGGGTTTTGCCATGTAAGCTCATTGTTTAGTTTGATTCTTTTTCCATCTATCTTTTGTTCTTTGTGAAATAGACATTTTTACTTTGTTATAACTTCAGTCTTTGACATAAGATGTCATGGCATAGTTAATTCACAAGGGTAGTATGCTGTTGGAGTTCTGCCTATGCCAATTGTTTAGTTAGAGCTCTAATTTTTCTTTTGCCGACGTAGTTTGGAGAGCTTTGGGATCTAGCTCTCATGCTTGCATAATGTGTTTTTGTGTGTAGCCATGTCCATGAAAGAATTCAGAGTGTTGGTGATGCAGAATGGATTTTGCCTAGATAGATTAGAAGTTATATAAAATCATTATACTGTTTAGGAGTCTATTATTATAATTTTGGTAACTTTAGGATTTTATTCCTTTTTGTATTTAGATTTCCTATTTGTTTTAATATTTCTTATTTATATAAGAACTAATGCTCTTAACCTGTTTAATATTAGTATTCATATTTTATTAAAAGTTGAAATTCCTAATTTAGTTTTGGTATTCCCTAATCTAGTATAGGAAAAACTTATTTAACACTACAAATATGATTTGCAACATCTTGAGAAGACACATTCAAGTTAAATAGTATTTATAGAACTTTCTCAATTTCCTAGTTGTGTTATGTAATCAAACCCTTATTAAGACTTGGTAGATAAGATGTGTAAGAAATCCTAGGTGTGATGTTTAGGTTTCTTATTCCAAAATCTTTAATTGCACAAAATCAACCTTATTTATCCTACATTAGTTGGTTGACATAACCATGAAATATGGACGGACAAGTTGTGCTGTATTGGTGGGTCATATTGAATGACTGCAGGCATAATTTTTTTTTTGGTGAAATAAATTTGTAGCCAGGATGAAAATCCCTAACTGGAAAAATTTGTGTCAATGTTTCGAGACAGTTTCAGGACACATACCTAATAATTTTTGTTACTTCAGCAGGTTTCTCATGGTGCTATTCAGTTCACAGCATATGAGGAACTTCGTACAGTTTTTGTTGGTTTGAAAGAAATGAAAAGAAATTCTGGGGATCAACACGATTTATTGGTAAGTACTTACAGTATACAGTGAACTAAATGAGTGACTAAGATAGTACATTTTAAAAGTGGCCTCCTCTCGAGCACTTGGAAGTTGGAAGATGTGATGCTACAAATGGTGCTAACCATTAGTCTACTGCTGTTTATACTTGTCTTCTCTTTACATTTCTCTGAGAGGCCTTGCTAGATATCATCTGCTTCTCTCTCAGTACCTGTTTTGTGATATGATCTGTCTAAGATGAGATGATGGTGAAAGATTTCTGATACTTTAGCATTTTGTACAGACTTCAATTGATTATGCGATACTTGGCGGTTCTTCTAAAGTTGCTGCCATTCTTTTTACATATCCAGTTCAGGCATGTGTCTCGTTTATCAAGTCATTTTGGCTGGTTCTAGTAAAAGTGGGTCTTATGTAATGTCATTTTATCTGTTAGCTGATAATTGCATCTTATCTGCTTTTCTTTTTTCTTTTCTTCTCTTCTTTCTCCAGGTTATACGAGCACGATTGCAGGTATAGATGCTCTATTACTTTTAGCCTTAATTGAAAATTTAGCTACAGAATGCAGTTGTCTTCTTATTAACAACTAGAATTGGCTGATACATCCTTTTTCCTCCTCAGCAACGACCCAATAAGAATGGAACTCCAAGGTATATGGATAGCTGGCATGTTATTAAGGAAACTGCAAGGTGAGAATTTTTTAGCCCCCATGTTGCTACTTCATTTATGCTTTGGCATTTCAGATACCCTGCAATTTAAGTTAAGTGAGCATGTTGTGGTCATCACAAACAGGATTTGCAGAATTGTTAAATAGGTTACGGCTCATATAGTATTCCATTTCCCTTAATAGTTTGATAGAAAGCTCATTCCATGGATTTGATTGGTCATTTTAAAGTGTGATCAAATTATTATAAAATAGAGTACTCCACTGTATACTCAATCTTATAAGATATTTCTTTATGATTTTGATGTACAAAGAAATTGACAGGCGCTTCAGTAAATACTATATATTTGGCCTTCTAATAATACATGAGTTGCAAACAAATTGCTAAAACCGAATGCAAGAATCTTGCTAGTAATCTTGAGTATTTGATTAGTTATAATCTGGATTTAGTACAAATTTCTTTTTCCTCTTTTCGAGTGGCTTTGTGTTATCTTCTTTTCTTACATTCATTTTATATTGGGAGGCTTGCAGGTTTGAGGGTCTTAGAGGGTTTTACAAGGGAGTCACTCCCAGCCTCTTGAAAAATGTTCCTGCTGCCTCAATAACATTTATCGTGTATGAGAATGTCCTGAACTTGCTAAGAATGACAAGAAGGAAGGATTAAGTTCTCTCTCTCTCTCTCTCTATCTCTCTCCTTTTTCTTTTCTCCTTTGGATTTTTGCCCTTAGAAATAAGATGAGGTTAGAATAGAAAGATAAAGTTTTTGCATGGAACAAATTGATTAATTAATTAATTATTAAGAGATTTTCACTTCAAATGGTGAAATTTATTGGGAAAGGATTCCAAATACTGATAATTTTGTAGTAAATACATTTATTAAATTTGATTATATGTTGTAATTATTTTTATATGTTACTATCAGTTTTGAATATTATACTGATTGACTAGTAATGATTAATAACTAAGAAGATAATGCATTATAATCTTAAGAAAATATATTTAAAAACTATAAAGATCTCAGTACTTTTAGGAATTAAATTTTGTCCCAAATCAAAAATAAAGATACAAAGGTTGGACTCAAGCCAAACCAAACATAATATGAGACTTTGAATGACATGGAAAGAGTACTCTCTCCTTCTAAGGAATTTTGTTGAGGAATGAGAGAATTTCATGGGAGACTTGTTGAGGTTTCTCTTGTTGGATAAAATGGTGTCCGTCTAGAAAAACCACTTCCAGTTCGGGCACAAGGTTCTTCAATACATCCCCTGTGGTATATCTTCTTGTAGCTTCAATGTTTATGTCTTTGTCACCAAGTATTAGCTTTGCTGGAACTGAAATTTTTGACCCTTGCCATGGTGCAAGAAGTTCCCAATTCCTGTAATACATGTAAAAATATAGAGACAACAAACATAAAACAACAGAAAAATACCCTCGAGGCCGAGCATATACGTGAATAATCACTTGATATCTCTAAGATTGAGCACATACAAGAACAGATAGATGCATTTATGAGGCAAGAAAAAAGAGGGACGATCTCATTGGTTAAAAACTAAAGAGAAATTTTTAGAAAAAGAAATTAAAATTTAAACTTACAAATCGAAGGCTCGATAGTAATTGAGAGGACCAGTAAATCCAGATTCCTTAAACTTATCAGTATAAAACTGGATTTCTTCCTCTTTGATCCAAGATGGTAAAGATGGCATCTCCAAGTAATCAATGATCTCCATGCCCGGCGGAGCTATCAGAAGATCTGTCTTGTTTATCAGCAAGAACTTCTTCAGCACTGTCAAACAATCATACTTTGCAAATGCCTTCTCTGCTCTTCCCGCTTCCTGCTCAAACACACCAACTTCAAATTAAATACCAAGAAATATTACATTTTCACATATGACCAAGCAAGCGAGATATCACATTGTAATTCTATGGTCTTCCTCTTCCTTTTTCTTTTTGTATGTAATTGTACCAGTATAGCTGATATATTTGTTACTTTTAGAATGTCTGACAATTTTTAATGGGTAACTGATTTTTTTCTTATAGTGATTAAAAAGTTGGTTCTTAGAAGATAATTGTAGTCCATCTAACTTTTAGATAAGAATAAATGAAGGTTAAATAAAATTGGAATTCATCATTTATTTTCGTACTTCGTTTTCCTGGTTAAATTGGTCACATTGCGCAACAATATACACGCATATATATATATATATATATATATACACACACACGTATAGACTCACAAGCGAGGGAGATGTACCTGAAACTGACAGATATAGAAGCCATCTCCATAAGCTTGTCTGAAATTTTCGACAAATTTAACATCTGGGTTTCTCTCAAAGTATGGAACAGACAATGAGATGACTCCCTTCACTCTGTCAGGCCTGAACAAGCTTAGATGCCAACCCACAATTGCTCCCCAGTCATGTCCAACCACAAAAGCCTACGACACACATCAGAATATATACCCAGATTTATATATATATATATACATATGTATGTGGGTATCTATATACTGTTGTGTATATAAGGAAAGATTTAGAGAAGGACCTTCTGTTGGCCAAAATGGTCAAGCAGGCCGATAAGGTCACCAACAAGGTGAAGCGAAGTATAAGAGCTGGGACAGAGTGGAGCATCCGAGTCGCCATAGCCTCTCATATCAGGAGCAACGACATGGTAGCCATGGTTAGCTAAGAAGCTGATCTGATGGCGCCATGAATACCAGAGCTCCGGGAAACCATGGAGCAATAAAACGAGCTGAGGTCCTGTCCCTTGCTCTGCTACGTGTATGTAGATCCCGTTGGTCTTGATTCTTCGGTGAGTTAACTCGGCCATTGTGTCTCTTGGCCTTGATAGCTTCAACTCCAGGACAGTGATGATAAGAAGATACAATGTATCGGACAAATGGATGAAGACAAAAAGTTTGCAATGCGAAAGTCAAGGATGGAAAGTTAGATGTCCGGCCAGGTGGCAAAATTTCACACGGATGGCTTGTGGAGGGGGTTGAAGATTTACACAATATTCATTTTTTATTTTGACTAGGAAGTGAATTATTCGTTTGCTATATTATTTTTTTTTTTTTTATAGTTCTACATTTCTATATGTACACATATATAATTGTATATGTGGTAGATCAAAACTGGGACGAGGCGACCACGACTAGTTTCTATTTAATATTTCTAGTTGTAATAGTTTTTATTTTTTTCATTTATAGAAGTTAGAAAAGGGTAATAAAGAAAGAAAAAAAAAAAAATTCCTCGTTATACAAAAACAAAAGAGAAAAGAAAAATGCAAATGGGTTTCCATGCATGATATTGTTTTTCAATTTTTATTTTTTAAAATTGAATTGAGAAAATTGAAATGAAAATAATATGATGAAATTTAATTTCTTTTAAAAGAAAAAAGAATATTGGATGTTTTTTTTTTTGTAGACAAGGCTAGCCTGGCTCCTGCGACACATGCATTATTGAGCATGGGCAACTCCGTAGTCCAGTCAATATGTAATGCCCCACTTTACCCAAATATATGTATATATATATATATATAGATATATATTATGCGGTCCCAACCCCAACCCGAGAGAGGAAAAAAAAAAAAAAAGAAAAAGGCAAGACAGAAGAGGTCCTCTAAAATTTCTGGACCCTACCCCCAGATCAAATTTAAGTTCCAGCCAGCACATGGAACAACCTTTCTTTCCCCAATAGTACAGTACTGTTTCTGAATTGACACTCAGCTAACAATCAAAATCAGAACTCAAAATGTTTGTAAAAAACAACACTGGAAAAATAGAGATTCAGAGACTTCATTCTCTGTGCTTACAGTGCGGCGGAGACAGTCTCATTTGGGATAAACCACAAAAGACCAATTGAATTTTGTTTCTTACAGAAAATCTCTCTTCCTTCACGATTAACAGTTCTTACCATCTGAGTTACCAAGCATTCTCCACACACGAATTTCAGAATGCTTTTTCTTGTTCTTGTTTCCATTCCCTCTAAAATATCACGCTGTCTAATCTAATTATTTGAACTAATGACGACATGAGGTGCTTGGGTTATTAAACTTTGTCGTCATGGAACCACCAACGGGTCTCCTTAGGAGATCTTCCATTTCTACAGTTCCTCACATAACGGTCATTGTCTTCAGGGCGTTTCTGCAAGTAAGATCAGATGCAACAGATTATGCCTGAGGTTACAGAAAGGTTCAGGTTCTCTCTCCTCTTATTTACGATCTTATGATCAATATTTATCCAAAGGCACATTAGAGGTGCAACAATTAATAATCAACATAATAGAGTTAGTTGTGGACCCAAACCTTGGCACTTGAGCTTGATAGCATGGAGAGAATGCTGATGCAGATAGAACTAACAGTCATTGCCGGAGACCATGAATCATACAAGATATCTAGATGGGATAAGGGGCATATTAGATGTAAATCTGGACGCAAGATATATAATTGAAGTCTTATACTACAACAACCAAAGGCATATAAAGTGCATAACAGAAAAATATATAAGTCGTGTAACCTCAGTTGCATAAATAAATAAATTAAATAGCTTCCAAAGGTAAGCTAGATAGGTTAAAAGTCATAACACCATAACAAGAACTCCAGATGATGGAAATCAGAAGCTGGCAGTCTTTCTTTTTTACTTCTGTGTATACTTGTGCTCTTTCTTTTTCACTTTTCTGT
This sequence comes from Carica papaya, assembly GCF_000150535.2. The sequence goes on from NW_019014686.1 coordinate 1,486,521, forward strand.
ATATTTATGCATACATGCACATATATTTGCCATTCTCGAAACAAAAGATAAATAACATAATTTCCTAGGTTAACCTTTTGAAAAGTAAGTTAGAAGACAATAAAACACAGGCTTAGTAATTCAATGCTCATTTTCTGAAGTCTTCTCATTCTACTATCTCACTGAACTAAAATTTTGTCGTTATTCAGTAAGCTCATTAAATTGGAACCGATACTAACCTGTAGTTACATGTCTTCAACCCATTGCACCAAACCATACCAAACATTCACAAATAACCATTTAAAGTACAAAAACAAACATTTTTCTAATAGTTCTTAGCCAAAAGGCACTATAGCCATTAAACCTTCCAGGCAAAGATATTCTTCAAACTTCCGGGATATTAAAATATTTCAGCCCTAAATTTCACTAGGAATAAAAAAAATTGAAATCTTCCTATGACCATTTAATAGAACAATTCAACACAACCAAGTTTTCAGAAACAGTTGCAAATTTAATGCACCATTGCTGTAAGCCTTGTAATCTCAATGGAAACTTAACAACCTTCAATTAATATCCTGTGTCTTATCCAATTAATAACTAGTTCAGTTCTCACCTTATTTAACGGTTAGAGAACTGCTAATATGGTAAGTAGTTCTGATGATGATAACAGGGACAAGTATTTTCTGGACTTGGTAATAAGTTCATGGTGAAAATGTTTGCATAGTTTGCACTTCAGAAAAAGTGAAAAGAATCAACTCAACTGGCCTTCATTTCAAGCCTCAAAAATATTATCAGAAACAAAGAAAAGCATTTTTCTGACAGGCAATAGAGTCTCAGATATCGAATTGCTAGTTAACAACTCCATGATCTGTATAGTTGCCAATTCGAAAGGATGAAATTTCATCCAGTAAGAAAAGACAATATGTGGTATATTGCTTAATAAAAAGAGGACAAGAGGAGAAAAATCTGAAAGAAAGACAGCAACTGCTGACCTCACATTAAAGAGAAAAATCTGAGGTAACAACGGTAATGGGGAAATACTGGAGGCCAAGGCCATCACTTTCAAAAACGAGTGAATAGAATCTAGCAACCACAATAATATTATGATGTATTTAGTTATCAGATATCTCATACCAATTTTTCAAGCAAAGTAGGTATGCTAATTCGGCCATGCTCAAATATGCTAATTGTAAGTACATAAAAAATTAGATAATACAGGATGAAACATAAAATGTGGTTACCTAAACAAATATGACCATTGCTATAGATATGAGGATGCAGTGGAGCTGGATGAAGAAATATAACCTGTTTCCCCCACCAAAAATTGTCAGAAATCATATATCAGTATGCAAATCTTAAAAGGAAGATTAGAAAGATAATTATAGTCTCTGATGATTTTATAGCAAACCTGTGGGGCTTCCATAGGATAATGCTCAGGAAAATCAACTTGAAGTTGGTAGGTTTCATTAGCATACAGTGTTCCTGCAGCTCCATTTACTTCAATAATCCACCTTCCATCAACGCAGTATAAATTAACCAAAACAATTGATGCGAAAAGACTTAAACATCTAAGTGAGATTCCGATCAAAATAAACGCATTCGAAACAAAAAAAGCAACGATGAAAAAAAGGAGAGTATCAGTTTCCTAAATCTAAACCAAAGCATAACAAGGAGCTGTCTCAACTCAATTCGCCAGTTCCACCGCTTAGTAAAGACAACAAAAAAGGGGGGAAAAAAAAAACAACTGCTGGTCAAGAAATCCAAGTCGTAAGCAGAAGATCCGAAATCTTCACAGTTTTCTCGTTTCTGTCAGTCTTCTCAATGTAAGGCCGATAATCAAGAAAACAAAAGAAAATCCCTAAACAGAGAGAACGAAAGCGAGAAGAAGAGGTACCGCTGGAGATTATCGGTAACTTTTTGTTTGAAGCCAGCGGGAGGGTTGACTTGCCACTCAAGGAGCTCTTTCTGGAGTCGATTGCAAGCGATCTTACTCAGTGCCTGAAAAACCACCCAATTTAAATACTCTTAAAACACAGAATCCATCAACGTGGAGAAACTGAAATAACAGAGGCGTATGTTACGCAAAGAACACCACAGAGAGGCAGGTCTATATAACGCAGGGAAACGAACTGAGAGCATACCTTGCGAGTAGAGGCGGAGGCGGAAGGGCTGGTCATGCTTTCGCTACAAACAATCAGAAAATGAAGAAGAAAATTTGAGAGAGAGGGGGACGGAAGGAGGGAGAGAGTAAAAGGAGGAGGTTGACGAAGGAGACAGAGAGAAGCAACGACGGTTTATGAGGAGATGACTACTTTGTGTTCCCCACCATATCCTTTTTTACTGTGCAATATTATTTAGTCAGCATTATTTATGGGGATCTCATCCTCGTCAATTGTCTAACCGATTTTTCGTGCTGACAAGGTCACTGTTCGATGTCCACTCAAGACGTTCAACGACGCCGTTTTATATCTCCTCCCTCTTTTAAATTTATATTTCCAATATATATATATATATTTCTTCCAAGAGTTTTTTCTATGTAAGAGGGGAAATGGTTGTCTCTTTGTCCTCCAGTTAAGTACTATAATTAAACATGAATAACAAACAATAAATATACAATTTAAATTACGTATATTAGGACATTTTTTTTCAAAATGTTTCCATTTAAAATTCGAAATCACTTGTTATCTATGAAGAAATCATCCTTTTCTCCTGCTCTCAATTATTTTAAAAAAATTCTTTGATGTTGCCATGATTGACCTGTCATTAACATTTTGAGCTCAAATTTTCCACAACATTAAGCTCGGACAAGCGAAAAACATAAACATGCAAAATTGCAGACAAGAGTAACACTGGGCAGATGCATTGTTGAGCATGGAGAGGTCCAGATTACCCAGTTTGGGCCAAAGAAAGTCATGGCCGGACTAACGGCCACCCCTTAAAGATACGCAGTTTGGGTCCCATCGCCCTGCTGCTTCGCCAGGCACAAATTATATATGACACCCTTTTTTTTTTTTTTTTTTTTCTCAATAATACAAGAATTACAAGGACCAAACCAAATAAAAAAAGAGTAACTCACTGATTCGCTGATCCTCAGAGCTTCCAATCAAAACCAGAATGTCTTTAGAAGTTTTGTATGAAAAAACGGAAAAAAAAAAAAAAAAAAAAAAAAAAAGGGGAGAGACAAATATTCAAGAACTTCATTCTTTGTAGGCAGCAGAAGTTAAGTCTCGTGGGTTAACCACCAAGACCAGAGTGAGTTTGTTTCTTACATAAAGTATATCTCTTCCTTTACAAATAACAGTCATTGCCATTTGCAAGTTAATTCTCCTCATAAACCATGCTTCTTTTTCCTCTCCATCTCTTCTGAAATGGAAACCCCCTATTCTAATTTACTTCAACTACTTGCAGGAAGATACTTGGATTATCAAACTTTGTCATCATGGAACCACCATCGGGTCTCCTTAGGGGATCTCCCATTTCTACAGTTCTTTACATAGCGGTCATTGTCTTCAGGTCGTTGCTGAAAGCAAGGGTCAAGATGCATCAAACTATGTTTCAGTTTCCTCTAATTTATAATCTTATCATCAACAGTATTTAGTCATATCAACAGTGATCATGAAAATAGTTTATACAGAAAAATACGTATNNNAAAGTAATTAACTGCGTGTAAGAGAATTATAATATAGTAGCATCAAAAATAAAGACATAGGTCACTAGTCATAAACCCATCCCAATAAAATTACTTCAGGAGGAAACAGAAACCTATTTCTGTGCATTTGTGTGCACACACACATGCAAGTTTGCAGATAGTGACTCCCAGGCCTAAATGTAAATAATGTCAATAATGAAGTTACAAAATAATGAAACACGGATCTCAACTTCATGTTTGTTTCCCAAAGCCTTATCATCTGCCTACCTCACTGAACTGAAAAGTCATTGTTGTTCACTAGTCTCACTAAACCGGAAATCACCACTAAACTTTAGTTGCATATCTTCAATACATCCAACCAAGCAGGACCAAACATTTTACACATGAGCTCTGTAGTGAAAGTTCAAACGTATTTTTCTAATAATCCTCCCCCAAAGAGACATAACACATGTTGAATCTTCATCATATTCTTCAAACTGTCAGGAAACTGAAATTTTTAGATTCTACTTCAGATACGATGAATAATTGCCTCATCATCTACTCAATAGAATAATAAAACACAAAGTAGTTGTCATAAAAAGTCACCAACTTAATCACCTATTGCAGAACTTGTCACCTCAATAGCAATTTAACAAAGTTAACTACTTTTAATCAAGAGAAGTCAGTGCTCATAATAGCAAACTCCATAAGGATAGTATCTTGTATATCCTGTAAGTAACTGGCCAATTCTCAACTAATTGTGATCAATTATCAGCTAGAGGACTGTTAATATGGCAACGATTTAATTTAACATGTTATCAAAATATTATGGGCTGAATAATCTGGATGGACCACCATATTAAGCTACAACAAATGTCAAATGTTCCAGACTTGATAACAAATTTGACTTATTTACATAGTTTTCTTTTCGAGGAAACTGAAAAAAAATAAATTAAACTAGGTCATTCTGAAATCCATTCATTTACTCCAAATAGGGGGTGGCTGTCACCCCAAAAGAAGCTGGCAGCATCATCTTTTAATTAAAGACATGCTTCTTCACAAGTTTGCATCACATGGACTTGAGTTTTCAAAGTGAAGCCAAAGATCCTTGCTACACTCTATTGGTGTTCACACACATCTTGACGATCTTATGTCTGTTGAGCCTCCACTAAATCTTCATGATCACCCACCTAATGTGTCTCTACTATACAGTTAGAAATTGGCAACATGGGACTTCTATTCCATAAAGAGAGAACTTCCAAACTAGCTGTAGTTGTTCCTTGGTGCACCCTAATTGGGATCTCATACAAAGGAATGGAACGGAGTCGTAAAGGTCAACAAGGTATATAATCTCATGTCTACATAATCAAACCAAATAAAGGGGCCATACAGGAAAATCTAAAGAGACCATAAAATGGAGAATGCAAAGGGAAGAAGAAGGAGCTATGTAATCCCGTAGTCTACAATTCAGATCAATTTCCAAAGAAGCATTCTAGATAGAGCAGGGAAATCAAAGAGAAGATAAAAAGAGTAAAGAGAATAGCTGAGTTCTAACCATTTTAGACAAAAAGCACAAAAGAGATATATGAAACTATAGATAAAGAGAGAAAACAGCATAACAAAAATAACAAACCTACAAACTAGAACAATAAAGAAATTGAAAATAAGGAAATAAGGTAATGATCCAAAAAGAACGACTACAAAAGTAAAAGAGAATTTATTCTAGTCAGCCTGCCATTAAATGCAATTAGGGAGCCAATTAAATACAGGCCTATTTGGTGCGAGATAGAAGCATTTTCATTTGGCTAATACTTGCCCATACAATTTTTTCTTTTCTAAAGGACATGCACGCAAGGGAGTGGATGTGCAGTTACGTGGGATGCCATGAGAGACATCCTGCCATCAAAATGAAGAATTTATGGGTTGTTAGAAAGATTGCTGGGTGCCAGCAAACTTCATGCTTTCTTTAGGAGCAGTTTTGCCACC